>JAGDYQ010000072.1:1659019-1709060 GCA_021962125.1 Bulinus truncatus | reverse complement strand
ATAAATTGCCAACAATAGACTTTTTGTTTAATTTTTAAGTTTGACTATAATGTTTTGTACATCTGTAATGAGAGTAGTATAAGCCAATGGTCCGCCAACCTTTTTCTTGCCACAGACCAGTCAACGTTTGATAATTTCAGTGTGAAGCACTGGAGGGGGGGGGTTGATTATTTCTTGTCCATGGAATATCGCACAATCATGAGATAAAAAAATAAAAAGGAGATAATTTAATGTTTCTTGGGCGGCCCAGTAACATTCGATCCACGTATAAAAAAATTGGCAACATAAAACCATCAGTTTAATTTAAGAAAGAGTAATATTAAATTTTGACAGATTTATAAAGCAATAGCAACTATGTCCATTTAAAAATTATTCAGACCAGTTTATGACATGTATCAATCAATTCAAGTGATGCTAATTGTTTTTTTATAAATCAACAACAATGTTAAACATGTCTTTCACTTGACTGTAGGTTCTAAAGACATGACAACCCTCCATCAATCATATTTGTCCACACTTCACCCAGATGTTAATCTGACTTACCCTTCCTTAACCACCCTATCCACTCCACCTACCATCCTAAAAAAAATGTCACAAAGCATTTCTATCTCCTATGTGCAGGGAGACGTTTGCTTCTGAGTATTAAAAATGTCTAAGAATATGCAATACATTTTTTTATCATTCATTAACTTTATAATTGTTATAATCGCTTCATATAGGTACGCTTCTGTCTGCATCATTTTTTTCCATACATGGTTCATTGTTGTTAATTTTAATTCCTTCCATCATTCACTGATGCTGTCAACAGTATCCTTGATGTTATAGTTTTCCCAAAATGTTTTCATTGAAGATTCACTATCGGTTTCCCTTCTGCTAAGTTGTCGGAAAGTTCGGTGTAGGTAATGTGCCTTAAATGTGACTATTGCACCCTGATCCATTGGTTGAATCAGAGCTGTTGTATTTTTCGGAAGGTACTCAATCTTCAGATAGTTCGGATAAATTAGTAGGATGCCTGGGTGCATTATCCAAAATTAGCAATATATTTTCACTTCTGTACAAAAGAAGGCCGTTATAGCGAAATGCTGTATAAAGAGCTGCCTTATAGCGAGGTATGAGTGTATTGAAACATTGGGCAAACTGGCTTACGTACAAATTTATTAATTGTTATTTTTAGGGTCAGAAAAGGAAACATAGAAATTACTAGGTCAATCAGCTGCTGTAATTTTTGAGTAAACATGACAGTTGCAGCATTTTCTTTCGTGGTTGTTTTGATCAAAGATGATCAATCTAAATTTAGTCTAGCTTCCAGCTATAACTAAACTTCTCAAAATCATATATTATAACTTAAAAACTTGTATTAAAAACCATAGCTGCTAACCCATGAACTGCAAATTTCTATTATTTACTGATTTTTATAATCTTTGAAACTCCAAAGTAAATCGATTTGGGTCAAATTTACGCATGTAGGCGTTGTGCTAAAAATTTTAATTGCATAATTTTGTTAATGTCTTAATCACATGTTAATGACAATTAATCAGCAAATTAATGGCAAATAATCAGACAGAAATGGTAATGAAAAAAAATCAATTCTTTGCAAAGCTATCTTATATTTCAAATTCTAGATTAACAAAACTTGTCTTTATTGTACATAAAGATCTTAAATTTCTCCAGTTCGAGTATATCTCTAGGTTTTCATCAGGAATTTTTTTTTTTTCTATTTTCATATTCTACCATAATTCTTTGAAGTTTAAAATGTAGCTACTATTAACTAAACAGCCTTTCAATTGAAATATTTAATCAATTAACCAATTTTTTCTTCAAACATTTAAGTTATATTAAGGATTCTGAATTTGTTTTAATGCTATTTTGATTATATTATTTAAAATGACATTTCTCTACCAATTATCAAAAGCAAATTTTTGTTTATAGTTGACAAAGAAATCACCCATTTATGTAAGAAAAAACCCCCTGTAAACAGTACAGCACCTTGGAATGGAATGGTAAAAAGTGCATGGTGTAAAGCCCTTTAGCTCATAATAATTAAGGCATAGTAAAAAGTACCTGGCGTGTAGCCCCAAGGCTCATAGTAGCTAGGAAATACTCCTAAATGGCACCCTCTGACAAAGTCATCATAATCCAGAGCGAAAAGTGGATTAGTAGAATTCAAAAACTCTGGATGAAAAACAACCTAGAAAGGAACAAACAGTGTTAACATATTTTCAATATTAAGATGAAACTTGTTGAAGTAAATTTTGTTGAAATATTAACATGATTAATGTAATTTACCATAAATCATACCTATGTAATTAAAAAAAGAAATAAGTATCAAAGTAACTGTCAAGAATTTTTAACATATTTTGCACAGGTCTGTGAAAGTAGTGCAGCCACAAACAATTTTTAATAAGAGGGAATAAAGTAAACAGATAATTTACTATGCCCATATTCTACCTCTCTGTCACACCCTTAAATGATACTATGTAACAGCCTAGATCAGTGGTTCCCAAAGTGGTTCCTACGGACTTCAGGGGTCCCCGATATCTTATATTTTGGCTCTGAGAGATCAGATTGCGAAATGGACTTTTGATGTACACTTGGCAGGCCAAGACCTACAAAATGATATATACATCATGGGTCTAGGACTTATGGTTGCTGAGATATAGGGCGCTCCATTGTTAATATAGCTTATATAGTAAAAAACGGTACTTTATAAGTCCCCTTTTACGGCCCTCATAGGTCAGATCGCGAAATGAACTTTTGCTGCACACATGGCAGGCCAAGACCTACAAAATGATAAATACATCATGGGTCTAGGACTTATGGTTGTTGAGATCTAGGGTGATGACGGACAGACAGACAAAATGGGACAATCGAGCATTTTTTTCGAAAATGCTCTAAAAAGACACCAAGAGACTATTGTGAGCTCAAACATAGAAGATAAAGAATATCAAATGAATAGCCTTGAATGAAATCAATTCTGTTATCTGCAGTGAAAATGACTTACTTTTACTCTATCATGACGATTGTTGAACAAACTACACCTCCTAATCTGATTTAGAACTTGATCATTTGAATCATCAACCACATTATGAGTACATATGGGTGGAAGACTGTTTCTCTAGTAGAAAAACAACAGATAGAAATTAGAATTAAAAATTTTAAATTACATATTTCGAAACTGCATTTTTAGCAGATTATTATAAATACATATAGAAGTCTATCTTACCAATCATTTCAATAAACCGTGCAATTTCGTTATTATAACCGCCAGTGTAACAAATTATTCAGTTTTGCCAAATTTTTTGTGGTCCCCTTTGTTGAATAACATAGTAGTAACAAATTTCTTACTTTCAGTATTGCAAAAAAAAAAAATCAGAAATGTTTTTAAAAGTCAGCTTGAGTTCAGCATATGAAAAACTGATAACAAGTGGGGTAGATGAAGGTGGGAAGATCTCATGCGTTGGGGGAAAAAAATTACCAATTCCAGAAGAGATGTCAGCTTAAGTTCAGCAGGGAAAAATAGAATTTATTTACATTGCTGTCAGTGTGGGAGTGACCTTGAGCAAGATGATAGGCTGCTGACGGGGTGGGCGGAGGGGGGAAATGTGTAAATGAATAAGAAAAAATGTGTCATACTTCAATGTACCAAACTTAACTAACTTAACTAAACTAGGTTGTAAGCAATGTTTGGTGTAGAATGTTGGCATTAATATATATTTTTTAATTATTACATTACATGTATTAAATAATTTAGATATTTATGATACACAGATAAAGTTCTAATGCAAGGGAAGTAATTCATCTAAGCAAAGAAAAAAATTAAATGGCGTCAACTCAATTTTCTTTTATAACTCTAATTTTGTACGGTTCGAAATTTCATGAATAGAAAACATTTAGTTAAATTCAGTTACAGTTAACTTATACATTAAAAAAAATTACATATATATATTATATCAATCCTATAATAAGCAAAAGGCACAAAAAAAGACGGAAAAATTTTACTAAAACTAATGAATTAAGAGTTCCTGTCAATTTCATTATATCGACATTTCACTGTAATACAAAGGTTATTCTGAGCATCTAAAAAACATGTATTGCTGTACCACTTAATTACACTTATGAATTATTATCTAGTCCTGTAGCCCCCTAAATGTAAACTTTTTTTCATCTTACACTCTTGGCATAATACCAATGGTCCAAAGCCCAAACTATTAGTCCCATTATAGTGCCTAATCTGATCAATATATTTTTATCAATCAATATGGCGGCTAAAAAAAAAAGTTCAATAAAGTATACCTGGGCTGCATAAATACATCTTTTTAATTTCACTATGTCTTCTTGAACAAGTATATCATCACCACTTGGTAAATTACCTCTGTAAATAAAAGTGTAAAGAAAATTTTTTGTTTACTTGTGTTAAGTAAGCTAAGTAACAATATAAACCAGTTAATTTATATTGCTAAAAAATTAAAACAAAACACACCTCAAACAGATATCAAAAAGTCTTCTTCCTATTTGGTTCTGGACATTGTTGACTGTGTCCTTAAGCTGCTTAGCAATGGCCTGGCCTCTTAAGGATTCTACATTAAAATTATTTGTCCTTGCCGGGAAGATAAGGAAAGCCACAACAGTCACATCACTATTACATGACTGGAAATATAATTATTAACAAGCTTTAATTTCAGTAGTTAAGCAGATATTAGAGCTGATCTCAAACATTATTAACAATACATTTCTTTTTCACTACTAAGTACAATGAGACAGCATTTTTTTGGGTATCCTCTTTAAATTCTGTATGTCTGCAGCCTTTTAAAAGGTTATGTAAATCACATTGAATTCTTTTATCATCATAAGTGTCTTTTTATTTATTCACAACTAGCAGGTTATCTCTTCATCTCCTGGGTGGCAACCCAAGAAGAAATGTCACCCTTGCTTTAAAAACATATGTTCTTTTTGTTTACTCCCTATTCTCCTATCTGTCTGCCAGTGCGCCTCTGCATGTGGCGTTTACAAAGTTAGCGCATGCTCCTCTTGATTAGTTTTAAAGCAAGCATACGATGTAGATTTCTATGTTGAATAACATGGCATATAGACATACGTCAATAGTTTAATTTTTTATACATTTAAATTTCTATCAAGCTTACATTAAATCAAACAATTTTAAATCAAATTCCAGAATCCAATTAAACAATAAAATTATGTTGTAAGTTTTAAAGGTATAAATAATAACTTGACCGGATGGTTGGAGGATAGAAGTAGTGTTTTGTGGCAGTTTACTATTTGAACAGCGGGATGATGTTGGGTGATCTATAGCATGAATTGTAATATAGAATACATTTTTCGCATCAATAATTTTCCACCTCTGGCAAAAAACAGATGAAAACCTTTACTCCGGGTAAATAAATATTTTGCAGTTTTCAAAGATCCAGCTGAGACTGCTATTATTTCCCCCATTTCTTTTAATGCAACAATTGCTTAACATAATGTACTTATCCCAAATCTTGAAGATGAAAAAGAAAATCTTCATCACATTCCAAAAAAAAAGGTCATTTCAAAATACATGTATTTTAATAGAAAAAAAAAGTTGCTATTCACGAGCTAAGCATTTATAACACAAAATACTAAATGTTATGCACCTGACTATACCATTCCCTATAATATTGCCAGATATAGAGAAACTACAACAATTAAATATTTTATGTTATTTTAAGTTTGCTTAACAGTATTGGAGGAGGGACAGGTGCAATGCAGATACACATAAAAACAACTATACAGTAAGCGAGACAATAAGACATAATTAAATAAATTCATATTTTACCAAAAAAAAAAAAATGCTGTTACAAATTGAGATATTATCACAAAATCTGTTGAAATCTGTTAAAAATGTACATTCTATTTGTTTTAAGACAATATTACTAAATCAAACTTTTTGTCTTCTCAAATTGAAACATTTCAACCTAAACCAATTAGGAACCAAAGATACAGATTTTGAATGCATGTGCTTTATTGTATAGATTATGTGTATAACAAACCTTGAGGTAGTAGTTAAGACGTGCTAAAGCTTCTATAAACATGTCAGCTCCTTTGTTAGAAAACTCATAACGGCCAGCCGTAAAAAAATAAAGAGTTTTGTCTAAGTCAAAATCAAAGTGCCTGAAAGATATATATATATAGGTATTAAATAAGTAGTAACATTTTAGTAACTTGAAGAGTTATTTAATATAATAAAAAGTAATTTTTTAATGCAATGAATAAGATGAATTAAACTGAAGAAACATTTTACCTTCAACGAAAATGATTATTTGGAAAAATTTTTATAAAGTAATTGCTACAGTCATTTTGAAAATCAATACATTGAAAAAAGATAAAATCATGAAAATATTTAAGTCTGCTTTTATGTTGTTTTTTTATTGTGATGGTGAAGGACTGAATTCTGTTGTGTTGTTTGAACAGTTTTTTGCTTTAAGTCCATATTAATGTATCACATTCTGTACTCTGTACTGTTTGTTTCTGTAATACGTGACACTATCATCTGTTCTATGGAGTGTGTGTTGTGAAGGATGTGGTACTTGCGTTGACAGGAGAGGATATTTATTATTTAGTGGGGTTGATATAAATATAGATAGAAACCATTTACACCAAGAAAGAGGTTTATAAGTTTGTGAATATAATAAAACATCTTGTTTAAGTAAAAGTGGGCACTATTGAAAAATTTTGTAATCGCTACTAATTTAAAAATATCTTTCATGATTTTTATTTTCTTATTAACAGTATATGATTTGTCAATTTTTTTCTATAATACCAAATAAGGATATGTGGACTGAGAGAAATACATACAATCATACAAAAATTCACATTTATACAGTGGGAGATTAATGGATGAATGAAAATATGCAGAAAAGCTAATTATACTTTTAACATTACCCATAAAAGTGTCCTCTGACAAAGTCATTTATTTTCTCTTTATTAATGGCATGTAAATTCTGGAATTCGTGTAGTGCACTAAACTTGACAACATTGAGACCATTGGGAGTTATGACATCTGTAACAAAATATCTATCAAATATATATGATGATAAAAGTATATTTTAATTCATAATTAAAAATTCAATGTGTACCTCTTCACGATCTACAATTTAATGGCTGACTTTTGAACTATATTCATTTTTCTAGTTACCTGGTTTTCTTTTAAGTAGATGTTCAGATTCTATACCAGTAATTTCTGATACAGTCGTAAAAACATGGGCACAATGCACAGCAGCTCTTTCCATACAATAACGATGGTAAATTTGGCGATCTCCAGCTTCTTTATCAAGGTTAAACTATAATTAAGAAGATTGTAATTTGAAAATTGAGAATTGGTAATAAAATGAAAGTTACATTGTAATTTGAAAAGCTAGAATTTATAATCAAATGAAAGTTACATTGTAATTTTAAAAGTTAGAATTGGTAATCAAATGAAAGTTACAATTACCTTATTGATGAAGAATAATGCAGGTTTTAGGGTGTAATAATGCAACTATTACCTTATCAAGATTGTTATAAAAGTCTGCACTGCCGGCACATAAATATCTCCCAAGAAGTGTTGCATGGGTTGTAAACATAAGGGCTGCATTGATTTTTCTTGTACGTGTATAAATAAGACCAGCTCCAGCCAGCCATTCATGAAAATGGGCTGTCACCATTGGGTCACCATGGGTATTTTTTATGAACTGAAAAATAAATATGTGAAATTCTGTAAATTTTGAAAGCTATATTATGAATGGCCTTTAAGTATTAAAATGTTAAAATGATATGAAGCAATTATTTTGACTGATTTATCTACTTTAGCACAAAATGTGGAGAATGATTTAAGTTACTAAGCACATTATCAAGCACATTATGCTATCCAAGCTATCAACCAATTCAAAATATTTTACCCATAAATTTCTAATAAAAATATTTCAATAACTTTTATCATCAGTTAAGTATGAGATAACAATTTGCACGTTTGAATTTGTATTAGTATAATTTTAAAAATGTCAAAAAAAAAAAAAACTTTTCTAAGAAAAGAATTATGTAAAAGTCATATTCTGTATAAAATTCCTTAATATAATCTATATAAATAAAAATGGAAAGAGGTTTCACGCCACTTGGGTTAATTCCGAAAGTTCTTCACCAATTGCCTTAAAATTTCAACACAAAATTGCAGTAAATTACTCGGCGTGTTGATATATATATTTAATATAGACATAATATCCATTATATTTAAAAACAATATTTAAACTATCGGTTTGGTAAAATTACTTCTTTACTTCACTTTACTTTTTAAAAAAACCACCGGAAGTAGATCATAAGTCACAGAGTGCTAACTAACATATTAGTCAATAAACCAATCTGCTGAGCAAAAACTCATATTTCATCATATTTCTTTTCAGTTAACAAAACGGTGTCATAAAATATTTCTTTTTACTTTAGTTTGTAAACTATTATTTCAACAGTATATTTTTTATTTATCAAACGGTATTGTGAAATTGTTCTGTTAACATAAGAGATTATTCTTTTGTAAAAGACACGGGAAATAGTTTTTCAACCTTATTGTATTGAGAGTGCAAACTAATATTTATTATGTCCGTATTTTTTGTTATTAATATAGAATTTATAGCTTTAAATGACAATTTGTGTATATATACACAAATAATGGTACAAAATAAAAATATTGTATATCTAAAATCATTTCATCAATAAACAACAAATTTAGAAACAAAGATCAACTAAATAGAACTCATTTTCCTTTGTTTAAAGTTTTAAATGATTGATATTTATTTTTTCTAAAATTTTTCTTTTTTTTATAAATAGAATTTGAAACAAGGGCTTTCTCAATCGTACTATTACATTACATAGAGAACAGCGACGGCAACGGGTGGCCGAGAACAGCGACGGCAACGGGTGGCCGGGAACAGCTAGTCTACTTAATAAAAGGCAAGTGTGTGTTATTTGTTCCAACAATGGTATTTGATAAAGTTATCACTTGACTTGCTTTCGACCCTAAAGAGGATAAACACCACGAGATATAGTCCCAAATATGCAGTGTGTGTTTTTCATCACTCGCTCACAATTGTTTTGTGGTTGCAGACAGCTGAGTTTAATTGGTTGTTGACAGCTGAGTTTAATCGTATTGCAAAATGGACGAGCCATGCTGTTCAAAAAATGGCCGTCTGTTATCTATTGCGATTATAAATTAAGATATATTGGGAAGGCTATTTTGTTTTTATGTGCACATTATTTCAAAGAAATGTATTAAAAATACAAAATTCCACCCGTCGTTTGACGCGCTAAAATACTTGTTCTTAATATTTACAGAATACTACTTTACATTTACTGGCATTTACCAGTATAATGTTCAGATTATTTTTTCTTCAATTAATCTACTTACATCTCCTAAGAACCAAGCCACTAATGCCCCAAATATAACAGCATCGTTGGATTCCCTGTCATGCCATGGAACACCGATGTTAGCTGTCTCCCAAAGTTCATGCTTAAATTCATCTAGTTTCCAAGCTGCAGAACCGATGTCAAACAATACAACTTTGGGGTAGCCATCAATCAGCCAACGACCGAAATATACCTATTAAAAAAAACAACTAAGATCAAACAAATATATCAGAGACACTGTGAAAAATATCTCCAGATTAGAAAACATTATAAACAAATAGAAAATTTATTGCAATGTAATAAATAAAAAAGAATTGAGAATGAAAAAAGCTGACCGACATTATATATAAAGTATAAAATATGAACGTATGCATATGTAAAATGTGCAGTACAAATAACCTGTCTTCATTTTTTTATGCTTTCAGCAATTTTGTTGCATTTAAATGTGTTAATTTGATGGTACTTAAGAAACTATATTTATAAAATTAAATAATTAAAACAAAACAACTTTGTTCAAATTTTTTTTTTTAAGATACTTACTTTGATGCCAGCCTTTCTCATGTTGCCAATAGTTTCACGATATACATGGTGATGAGGCTCTAAAATTTCGACTTCTGTACGGACACAGGCTTCATTGTAAGGCCCTATCAAACAGTACTGTTCACCCCATTCTTCTACTGTCACAGGGGCCTTTGTTTTTATTACAGTGTATATACCACCCACTGCAAGAAAATTGACAAAAAAAAAAAAATAATATCAATAGTTTCTTCTATTGAAAAGCATAAAAAACTCTGTTTTCTGTAGGAAAATGCCTTAAAGTAAAAGTATAGATTGTTGTGTTAAAATGCAGATGAAGAATTTTTACCAAGTAAGTCATTTATTGAAGATAAACAAAATTACATGGGGTAACACTTTTCCGCGCTGACTTCAATATATCTCGAGTGCCCAGTCGGTTCGGATGCTCTCCCCTTCATTACTACATATTACTGGAAGCTTCTAATTTTTTTCCCATAATTTTTCTGCAGCATGGAAGGGCGCAGGAGCAGTATTAATGATGTCATACCAATAAAGTATGAAATTCCAGAGAGCTGGTGGATGACAAAGACCACCACCAGGAAATCCCGATTTCACCAACCCCTGCATTGGAATTCAGATGCGATGGCCTCACACCTTCAGCAATACCAGCCTTTCATAAAGGAATGCCACATTTCAACTAAAGAGGAAACCAGGAAGAGAAGATGAGGCTGGAAGTAATATCAAAACCCCAGAATTGAGGTGCAATCCTCAAGGAAAAAGAGAGACCTTTCAAGAAACAACTGGAAGTGACATTACCAAGATGAAGTTCAGCTTGAATCAGCTGGAGACGATTCCTATTCCATTCATCAGGAAAAGAGGTGAGGCCAATGGAGTGGCATTGTTCACAAAATGTGCCAACTAATCCTTAAGGGGGGGATTCTAAAACATCAACATAAATTTTATGTTTATGTTTTCTAGATGAAAATATATCAATAAAAAAGGTGTATATTGTATATATTTATTTTATATTTTTTAATCCATCCCTTGTTTATTAATTTAATTATGATGAATGGTCTTAATACACTGATGCATATTTTAAACCAGATGAAAGTCAAATACAGGTAAACATCTGATTTAAAAAGTATTAATGTTGACTTTAAACAAAAGTTTATTGAGGTCTGACAGGTTATTTAACAATTAGATCAATTACTGACAACACAATCCTGACACAATGTGAATGTCATGAGTTTGAGAATTAGGCTTTTAAAAAAACTGAGTTATAGCCTATTGTAAAGTAAAAAATATGACATGGCCAATCAGACTTATTAACTGATTAAAGAATTAATCGAATATGATTATTTTAACTACTGAATATATTTACCTATTTTAAGTAGGCCTACTATAATTATAATATAAAAATGGTTGCAAAACTAACAAAATAAAACATGTTTCATAATGCAAAAAAAATCGGCATACCTTTATTTGCAACTTCCCATGCGATCTCAAAAAGCCATTTGTTTTGTGCAGTGGCAGATGCACCTCTATCATAAACTAAATCTTCTAAATCAGGTTCTACATTTTTTAAAGTACGGTAGAAGCTGTTTCGTCTCTTCTGGAGCGCCATGTTTCGTCTGCCCTGTCATTGGGTCAAGAGGTGAAGGTCACTAGCCTTGACATTATACACCGACGACATCCTTGACCTTAATTGTTAGCATACCCGAAAGATTTTGTCCACTCAGTGAGCAGTGGATATTCACATACGTTTCATTCTAGCAAAGCATGTTAATGTTATGATTATCAAACGAAATCAGTACTATATTTAATAATGTGCAACGTAAAGATGGAAACGTTTTCATTAGATTAATTTTTTTATCGACTATAATTTGAAATAAATGTAGGCCTATAACTATTAATATTGGAGTAAAAAAAATATAAAAGCCAAAATTCTTTTTCTTACTACTAAATCCATTAACACATAGCATCTGTTTTACCTAATTGATAATCTTTTCAACGTTTCTAGAAGGCGATAAGATCTCAAGTAGCCTAACTCTATTGTCTATTGTGAAAATAATATTGTTGCGATTTTTTTTTTTGTTTACTGGCTCTTCTGTCTCTTAGGCCCGTATTGTAACAAGGGAGGGCTGATCCTTCACGATTGTCATTTACTTTTGTTAAGCCAATAATTAGGCCCTACTTGAGGACCCTAACATAAAAACAAAAGAAAGAAAATAAAAATAGATTTACCCGATAATTAATATAAATATTATAAAAGCCTAAACTGAAACACATTTCTGATGAAAGAGATATGGAATTAAAACTTGCAAGTCGATGTTTCATTGTTGCTTTCACACACATTAAATATAACTAACAGTGCCGGTCCTATGTTTGCTGGCACCAGGACTAGATAAACTACGACAGCTTTATAGTTTTCAAAATGAAAACCTGAAGACGACATTACCACTTCCAAGGCAACTGCTGACTTGTGCGTGTTTTTGAGCCGCCATTGATGGCTAACACGTGGGCTGTGAGTGAGTCACATGTTGCTGGCCTATACTCCAGGAAAACAAGGAATTGGAGCCGTTCAAAGAAGTCATGTTTGAACATTTTAGCATTAACAGGTGAAGTTATGTTTGGCGAACAGTTGTTATTTCAAGAAACAACATATAATTCAATAATATATATCTGGAAAGCGGCCCGGTGGGGGGATGGGGAAGTACCATAAAAACTAAATGTTATCGTCTGTTACATGACTAGTGAAATGTTTTAATGAATTCTTTATTTTATAAAAAAAATTGTTATTGAGTTATTAAACGTTTGAAAATTTAAAGACGAATTTAAAAAAAAGCTGTTGTCGTTGTTACGTGTTGGGGAGTTGGTGTCAGTACTTTTCAGCCGACGGTGTTGGTAACGTTAGAATACAACTGCTCATCTAGTTGTTGTTGTTTTGAAATTAACAAGCCCACTTTCAAAGCGATATGAACAGTTTAGTGGACCTAGGGTTAACTAGGGTCCTTAGGACAACCACCCACAAAAAATGATATGAAAATGGTTGATTAGTTGTAGGGCTCGTCATTTGGGCTCCCCACAAATGTCTAAAGGTGTCTGACACTTTGAAAATACTTTTAAGTCCTTCAATAGCCAGGGCCAGGCCCATAGCGTGCGGAGGGGCCGCTCCCCCCCCCCCGCGTTTTGTCTGGCCCCCCGCTGCTTGTTTGCTCTACTTAGTAACATTTTTCCTGCCCCCCCCTCCCCCGCCGCTAATGGCCTGGCCCCTGCTGTAGAATTTTCATGCTACGGGACTGGCCAGGACTTTACTATAAGTATTATACACACGATATCAACACACCGTTCATATTAGTCTATAAAGGTCTATTTAGGAACTATGGTCAATTTTTAACAAATGTGTTCTCTGAAAATGGGTATGTTTACGGTGGTGGTGGTCGCGAGATGTGACCATTCTGGTAAAGATGGAGCTGCTGAGTAGTGTAAACCAGTGGTCCCTAACCTTTTTCTCGCCGCGGACCGGTAGACGTCCTAATAATTGAACCGCGGACGGCTGGGGGGGGGGGAGGGGCGTTGATTATTTATATTTTAGATTGTTTTGATTTACAAGGCCACTGTCGGTCATTTAGACGTTAACCTCTCGTTCACGGAAAGTCGCACAATCCAGAGAGAAATAAGCCACACCACAGTAAATAAAAAAGGAAATAATTTAATGTTTCTTGGGCGGCCCAGTGCCATTTCATCCACGGACCGGCACCGGTCCACTGCCCGGGAGTTGGGGACTATTGGTGTCAACCGGTGTAACTCTACGCCATTTCCCACTTCGGAATATATTAATATCATATATAATGCATTCAAGGTCTCGATACCAGCTCATTCCGGATAAGAATTTCCACCACAAGTTCTAGCTACACAGTCTAGCCCAATCATGGACAAAATAGGGTCCTATAGTTTCAGAGAGAAGTTCAGCCCTAACATACGATCCACTAGTTTCAGAGACAATTACAGCTCTAACATACGGTCCACAGGTTTCAGAGACAAGTACAACCCTAACATACGGTCCACTAGTTTCAGAGACAAGTACAGCCCTAACATACGGTCCACTAGTTTCAGAGACAAGTACAACCCTAACATACGATATACTAGTTTCAGAGACAAGTACAACCCTAACATACGGTCCACTAGTTTCAGAGACAAGTACAACCCCAACATACGGTCCACTAGTTTCAGAGACAAGTACAGCCCTAACATACGGTCCACTAGTTTCAGAGACAAGTACAACCCCAACATACGGTCCACTAGTTTCAGAGACAAGTACAACCCCAACATACGGTCCACTAGTTTCAGAGACAAGTACAGCTCTAACCTTTTTTGTTATGACGTTTACTTTAATTTGTATTATTTTATGTCATCCAACTGCCCTTTGTCCAGCCCGCCGGTAAAATTTACGAAATCAATGCGGCCCGCGACTGAAAAGTTTGCCCAATCCTGGTCTAGCAGTTCAGCCCTTCCGCTTTATGTTCTAGCTACACAGTCTATCGGGCTGAGGATTTCTGCACAAAGTTCTAGATACAGTCAAATCAACCAAGGTCTTCTCTAGATATTCACACGACTTTTTGAGCCAGCTCGTAAACTTATAACCACTTTCTCTTAATGTATTCCAGAGATAGTCCTCGTCACCACAATCCAGTCAGTAAAATAAATATTTTTTATAATATCCAAGACAACTACATGTATTTAACACCGGACACAGCCTCCGACACACAAGTGCACCATCCACACATATCTCGACTTTTTTTTTACTGGAGACAGTATAGGATGGAGCAACCATTGCTAATTAGATAATATCTCCCGGTACATATCAGTGATGTACAATTTCTGTCAAATAAAGTCGTATATAGTGGTAGGTGTTATTAATACGTCCTTCCTTCTTTACTTACCGGTAATCTTTATATTAGGCAGACGTTTTCCGGTGTCACTATGACTGATATATGATGCTAGCATTTATATTACTTTTTGTTAAATTTCTCAAGAAAAGTACTATCTCTAATAAGTAACAAAGTAACAATAACTGAGTGGTGGAAGAATTGGTTTGTTTTAACATGAGACCAACAGTGTCTTAAAAAAACTCATAGCATACTACTTTATCTATTCAATTCTATTCAATAAAAGTCATCAGAATTTTTAGTTTTTTTCCTACAAACCATAATTCATTTAAAATTGATTACCGCTTTTTGGCTCCAAAAAACTCGATTTTCAAAATCTTTTGCAGTTAGTAAACTTGATTTTAAGGGGAAATGTTTAGAATGTTTGAATAGCAAATACAAAAAGTTATAATTTAGAAAAAAAAAGAAAAAAATAACCTTGAAATATATTAAAAAAAAGACAAATATCACACAATATGATTTTTCCCCTTCTAAAACTATTAACAATTTAATGAAACTATAATTCAGAATATTTAAAAATTTACTGCTTAAATTTATAATTAAATAAACATTTAAATACAACAATTCACTTATCAACCCAGGTGTTTTAAAATTGTGTAAGTAAATTTCAATGTCAACTTTTTTAACCCATAGGAGCATGTGCAGAATAACAGCAAAAACTTAGTTAAATCAATAAGTAAATTATTTTATCAACAATTACAAAAACAACAAAGAAACATATAAGAAACATTGAAATTTATTTGTATTGTTCGTTTCTGTATCACAGAAAAAACTAGTTTGTTTGTAATTGACTTTATAAAAAGACAAACCTGAATAAAATGCAAATGTTTAATGTACAAACCAAATCTTAAAAAAAAATCCAGATTCAATAAATAAATAAAGCCAGTCATTCGAATGAAATAATTTAAGGAAAATGAAGTGGAGATATGACAATGAGATGATGGCTTCTGAGTACTATCATTTTTTTTCTTAAAATGTAATCTGATATGTACCTGAATTTTTCTATTTGACTTGTAAAACAAATTACTGTACAACTAAAATCTATTCTAATTTACTCTTTAGTTTATTTTTTAAAAGTACTGGTAACAGCGCCACAAGAGCAAAGAGAACCAATATGGCTATGTTAAACCATGACATTGCTTCACTAGTAGAGGACAATTTGTGTAGGGTGGTCCCAGCCTGGATGAACACAAATGATGGAGGTGCTACACCTGCACAAAACAAAATAATCAAAATGACAAACAAAAAATAAAGTTCAAATATATAGTTTTGTTCGAAAAAATTATTATCCAAAAAATAATTACAAGAGATGGAATAATGAAATATTTATACAGTTGTTGTATAGATCAGTGAGTCGGGATAAATATTAATAAGCTGAGCTCTGCAAATCATTTAATTGAACTAGTATAGTATATTTCATTAGAATTAGGACAGCAAAAGATATGATAATAGACTGAACATGAGTTGTGAATGTAATGGTAGCCTGTTGATAGCTGGTCAAATATTTTTATAATACATATATAATACCAAATAAAAAATAAATGTAATGAGTCATACTAACCTAAAGCTGTGCCAACAAAAAAGGTAGAAAGTGGAACATCAATAACAGGTGAAGTTATGTTGATGAACCAGTTTGGCAAAAAAGGTGTTATTCTAAGAAACAACATATAATTCAATAAATGTTGACGGTGATTGTCCACCTAAGGATTAATAAAAAAAAATTACAGTGAAATTATGACAATTTCAAAAGAAAATTAAGTATAATATCCAAGAGCAAAAGGTAAAAATTATTTTCTCATAAAAAACATCCCAAAAATGTATCTATTTATACTATCTGCTATAGACAATATACCAAACTGAATTTAAAAAATAGTTGCCAAAGTTCAATTTCTCAAAAAATGAGTGAAGTAACAAATATTTCTAGTTTTTGAAAGACTTTTTTCAGAGAATGTTGTATTTATTAGACATGTAAACACATATTCAATTAAAAACAACAAATTTTTCCATTTAAAAATATCATTTATTACAAAAAATTACAGTTACATGCATATTTATTTTATATCGCATAATAAGTTAATATAAATATTGCTTCAAGTATTCTGAGCTTTAAACTATTCTTCTATGTTTCATCATCATCATTGCCCGTCACTCCTATCAGAGTATGGGCCACCAACTAAAGATTTCCAGTGACTTCTGTCCTGAGCCATTCTCTCCAGCTGCTTCCAGCTGAACCCCATCCTGGTGATGTCCGCTTCAAATTCTCGCCTCCAGGTGTTTCTTGGCCGGCCTCTTTTTCCTTGAGGATTCCATCTCAATGCTTGCCTAGTGATGTTACTTGCTGGCTTTCGTAATGTGTGGCCTATCCAGCCCCATCTTCTCTTCCTGATCTCTTCTTCTATTGAAGCTTGGCCGGTTCGTTCTAAAAGGCTGGCATTGGTGATGGTGTCAGGCCATCATATTTGAAGAACTTTCCTAAGGCAGCTGTTGATAAAGGCCTGGACTCTCTTAGTGGTGGTCTTCGTAATCCTCCAGATCTCAGCTCCATACAGTAGGACTGATGTTTGGCAATTAAGAATAAGACTTATTTCTTTCCTGTATTTCAATTAGATTGTACTATAAAAATACATAGCTGTCAAAGACACGTGATTGGTTTGCCAGTTCTGAATTTAGCTGATGTAAACCTACCTTACTGTTAATCAGAAGTGTACAATAGCAGCAAAAAAAAAAAAAAAAAAGAATTAATTTTTCTATATTTCTTCATTAATACATTGACAGAATAATTCGGTGGACTTCCTAACTAAAATGGATCATTCAATGCAACCATGGGGCTAAAAAGTTTTTTGTGCACCTCTGTTGCAGATCAAGAACTATTTATATTTAATCCAAACACCTGGTTCAACAACAAGAATTAGGAGCTATGATAACATTTAAATTTACCCTATACATATAATGGTTCCACGACTTTTCGACCCCGGACAGTTCGACCCAGGACTATTCGACCCCGCTAACTAATAAAAATAATATTCAAATTATTATTTCTTTGTTTTAAATATGTTTAGTAACATTGTTCAACCTGTGTTTAATTGTTAAAGATATGTGTATGTTTTATTTAAAAATGTGTTTTAATTGTTTCAAGTTTTTGTTATTGTATAAAATGTATGTTTTAGTCTTTGTGATGTCTTATCAATGGACACAAATTGTTTGATTATGTGACGTAATTTTTACACTCAACAAATCTCCCCCGTCCCCTTTTGATTATAACCCAGCTCTGATAAGCAAAGACGAAAATGAGGTAAGTGTTGCCAGACAGGTATAATACAGGTATAATTATAATGTACAGATAAGTCAGCAGGTAAATGGTATACTGAACCTATCCACCTTGGATATAAGTCATTTATGTCTTTTGTGCCAGTGGCTAGAGTAGACAAAAACCATTGGTCAATGAAACTCATTTGCAAGCATAAGAAGTGTATGTAAGATATATTGTCGGTCTTTAAAAACTTTTGAACTTGCTCAGAGCATCAGACCTCAAACCTTACAGAAACACATATTTGAAACAATTAAAACACTTATTTTAAGCAAAATTAATACAATATAAATATTCGAAACACTTAAACACATGTTGAACAAAGTTAATAAACATATTTAAAACAAAGAAATAATAATTCAAATATTATTTTTATCCATAAACGGGGTCGAAAAGTCGCGGGGTCGAAATGGAGTGGTTGAACTCTCTGGGGTTGAACAGACCGGCCACCACATATAACTGTGAGAGCACACTAACACCTCTAGTGTTCCACTCAAAATCCATTCCTCATCCCTCCCTATATACTTTTCTCTAACCCCAATACATATTGTTGCGAACTTCCAAACTCTCTCTCTAGGTAGGCACTAAAGGACACGTGGGTTCATTAGTTGAATAATAAGATTTATTCACAGTCTACAATGTACAGGTTATAATAAGTCCAGGCGAAAACAAAACAACAAAGTCTATTATGCGTACAACTAATCCAGTTGAACGAGTCTACGTGTTATCGCTAGCGATGTGCTAATAACGAACTCGCTGCATCAACAGACCTGGGGTTGTCCACTTCTTCTGTCCGTCCTCTCCGTCCTGTTCGTCGGATCTCCTGTTCTCCTTGTTGTCCGTCTTATGAATCACAGCACAGTTCCTTTTATAGGTAGTCCCACCCATCCTGAATCCATCATTTTCCCGCCAAAACTGAGGGTGAAGGTCATTGTGTGGGTGTACAAGTGCAGGTGGCGAATAACACTATTTCATCACTTGTACCAAGGCGGCGGTGAACGACCAAATTAACAATGTGCAGGAATACATGAGTCGTGATTGCATCATTCATCTCGGGGCAGGGGTGCAACCGTGGCCCGAGGGGGGGGAAGCAGAGTTAAAACAATATATTTCCATTACCCCCCTACCCCTGAGTTGTATAAGCTCTACTAGTCATTTATGATGCCATACCACACTCCTGGTAAGTGTCTGTCTTGGGTAGGCAAGAGGGCAGTGGAGGATATGTTGGATGACAAAAATAAATTTAGTCACCATGTGACAATAGCCACTTTCTAATTTAGTAATGAACTGAGCTAATACTGAGTATTTACTCCCCCTCCTCTTCAATGAGATGGCAGTTTCCAGTCTTATGCTACCCTTAAGTCCACATTAAATTTACTATTTTCTAAATTATTCTGTGTATGTTAATAAAAATCCTAAGCTTTTCTATGGAAATACTAAACTAATTGAATATAGCCCGTTGAATACTAAAAAAAAATACACAGATGTTTAAATAACCGACAGTCCTTAACTAACCTTAACCAAGTGTAATGTTGTAGAGAAGTAACAGCCTTTTGACTTTTTTGCAAGGAAAGTAAATGCCAATAGTAGAATAAGTTTAAAAAGCCTTGTAATATTAACTCAAAATATAGCAGCCTACTTAACTTCTACAATCTGGCTGCAACAATTCATATACATTTTTTTTTGAGCTGAAGACCCCAAATAAGTATTAAGTTAGAGTAATATTTTAAACTCATCATTGCGACTAATATGACATCATAAAATTCTACTTCGAAGCAGTAGGAAATGTCAGGGAATCTAGAGATATGTTGTACATGGTGAATAATACATAAAGTACTTGTAAACGATTTTTAGATAATTTGCTGGCTATTTAAAATAAGCTCAGGACTTGGTAAAAATGAGACTCTTTCACAATGTTTATTGAGGATGCATTTTTTTTATCATAGATAAAAAAAAGTAAAAGTTCCCTTCTTAGCCCTAACGGGCCTTCGGGGCAGATGAAGTGTAGAATTCAACTGTTTCTATAACCTCGGCATATGAAGGGATTGTGTGGTTAGCACAACGCCCAGCCGCCTTTACTTCCCCAACTTAAGTCAGGTACCCATTTAAAGCTGGGTGGACTTGTGGGACGACTTTGCAACAAATTTCACCAGGAAAAATTCCATGGGCCTCACCGAGGATCGAACCCAGGACTCTCAGGTCGACAGTCGAGTATCTACACCACTCGACCACCCGTCCCACTTTTATCATAGATATGTTCTCAAATTTCCTTCAATAATTATAAAAAAATTATCACAAAATTACATACATTATCATATAATAGAAAAATACACTTACATGTTTTTTCCACTCTGATGCTCTCTGTGGAAAATATTTCTGTACAATTCGTCTTCCTACCATATAAGAAAGTAGGTAACAAAATGAAGCACCTATTGCAGAACACTGAAAAAAAATTGTAATTTATTTAGAAAGTATGTAAATATTGAAGAAAAATAAAGTAAAAAAAAATCCTTTAAAGACCTTTGGGTACAGATGAAATAGAGTTCATCAGTTACACCAGAGATTGTGTGGCTAGAGCAATGCTCAGCCACCTTTACTGCCCCTAAAATTGTCCCACCACTCACCAGAGCTCAAACACTAAAAAAGTTCCTTATAAAATTTTTGAATTTTGCAGCAGAAGATATTGGATGTACAACTTTGGAAATAAATAAATATATTTGTGCACAATGTAATGGTCAACAGGCCCACTGAATAAAACATTAATGTACTGCTTTAATATGTGTGCGTGTTTGGCAACCTGTATGAACACACATGGACGTAAGCATAGCTTAAAGGGGAACACTACATGGGACATTCCAATGTTTTGTTTATTTCTTTTTAATAGTTTATTGAAGTTGCAATCAATGTATGCCATTCTTACTTATTAAAAGATAATTTTTAAAAATGCTTACCAAACACACTAGTGGTAAAGCAAGTATAAATGGATACAGAAAACCAGATATAATACTCAGGAAAATAGAGCCTGGAATGGCAAAAGTCTGTAAACTGTATAAAGTTAAAGAAAATATAATATTCCTTAGGTGTACAAGTTAATTAAAAATCATTATAAAATGATATATTAATGCCAGCAGTAAGACAATGAAGGAAATATGCTACCGTTACGTTTAGGAAGTAAAAAAAAACTTGTTATGCAGATTTTCCCCTGTTGTTAATAACAAAAATTTTTCTAATGAAAATTACCGTAAAAAATCAAGCTCTTTGTTCTAGATCATCAATTTTTATTGATCTGCAGCTTACTCCAATCACAACTTTTAAATTCCTAACAAGACCATTGCTTTAGAACACAGTACTGCAAAATGTGATACATTTTTTTTTTCAAGTCACATCAGTCAGATTCAAGTGTATAACAATAAAATTAACAGAAGGATACAAAATATAAACTACAAAGTATCCTAGTAAAACTTGGTAGTAATATTTCTCCTTGTATCGATGCAAAACCCTGGCCAAGTTCTTTGCATTATCAATATTTCTTGGGAGAGTAATGTACTTAGCTTCATCCCTGAAAAGAAATTATTTGTTTACTTTTTTTAGACACAAAGTAAAAAAAAAATTGCCATATATACTCCCATATAAGCTGAGTTTAGAACTATAAAATACAATACTGAAATCAGGCTTATATGCGCATAAAACAAAATGCACACAAGGCAAGACACCAATGCCAATTTTCCAGCCACATATTTTCATCGCTTTCTGACTCTTTATTTGGTTGTGTGTACAGAGTACTAATATATATATATATATATATATATATATATATATATACACACACAGAGGTGTCACTTCAAAGAATTTAATTTTGCTTAGCTGATAATTATACTGATTTAGAATATTACCATGACGAATTCATTTTCGAGTAAAGGAATTCTCTCTAGATTAGTGTTAAGACATACTCTATACGCAAATGCATAAAATAAAATGAGAGTGACATGACCCCATGGTTGTGTGTGCACCAGTGGCGAGCTGTAACCAGGCTAGAGCTAGCGGTGAAGCCAACGTCATTAGTACACGGTCTTGGTACACTGTCTGATTTCTTAGAAATAACACGCTCAAACGAATGCACATCACATTATCTACCGATCACCTTAGTGTCATTGCTGGCCCCAGCCTTGGTTACAGATTGCAACTGGTGTGTAAATAATATGGAGTAAAATTAGACAATTATATGGTCGGCGTAAATGCAGGCTTTTGCAAAAACTAGCCATTTTAAAACAGTTTTAGGGGGTCGGCTTGTATGTGATGTAGACTTGTATGCGAGTATATACAGTATTTAAACATATCAATCATATGATAGTAAAGTTTTTTCTCAATTAATTTTGCTCAAGCATAGAAAGCTGTTTAAATCTTTTTTAAAAATATTTAAGATACAATTATGCTATCAATTATTTTGAACAAAAACCAACAAAAAGATGTTAAAATAAATGTCGGCTACTGGTGACAAGTGTGTAATTAGTGAAGTGGACAGGTTAGTTATGCCTCAACTATTAATTCTATATGATTATTTATATTTTGTGCTATATTTCAACTCAACTGTAAAAAGGTTATAGTTAAGTTATTATTTTTCAGTGGGACGGATGGCCGAGTGGTGTAGATACTCGACTGTCGACCTGAGAGTCCTGGGTTCGATCCTCTGTGAGGCCCATGGAATTTTTCCAGGTGAAATTTGGTGCAAAGTCGTCCCACAAGCCCACCCAGCTTTAAAATGGGTACCTGACTTAAGTTGGGGAAGTAAAGGCGGCTGGGCGTTGTGCTAACCACACAATTCCTTCATATGCCGAGGTTATGGAAACAGATGAATTCTACAGTTCACCTGCCCCATTTGACCCGTTAGGGCCAAGAAGGGAAACTTTTTTTTTATTATTATTATTTTTCAAGTTCATAAAACATGTTTCATAATATGCCTGGGTCAATGTATGTATGTGTGAAGATTAAAACATGACAAAAGGTAATATTATATCATAGATAACTTTGTACTTACTGAAAATGCAAAAAAATATTTTTTTTATAACTTCATTCACATAAGCCTAGGAATCTCTGTTGGAGTAGACTTCAAACTATCATTGTTTACAAATACACACTAACATAAGGTTCATCCTTGCATTCTACTTAGTACTTAATACTCACTCTTCTAGCTTAGGAAAACTGGCATACACAAATCCCAAAGCAATGAGTGCGGAACAAAATATTGCAGCTAGTATAAGAAGAGATTTTTTAGTGCTGCATTCCAGATCTTTTGCTACTTGTAAGTTTGCTTCTTCACTAAGGCCTTCTTCTAATGCATGTCTGTTATGAGAGTCTGAGCTGTCTTCTAGAAAAAAAGAACAACACTTGTGAGTTCAGAGATAATGAAAAGTTTCGATTATTCTAACTTAATATAATTTGTAAATTTAGTCACTTGAATGACAGGGTAATAATTAATTAAGATTGTAAAAGATGTATCAAATAAATTATTTTGACTATAGTTTCAGGAAAGTTTTGTGAATTTTATGTGGGGTAGGAGGATATTTATAAGAACATTTATTTTAGGGAGACTTGATAGTGTCTGGTGTTTCTGGCATTGCCATTTTAATAACCTTGAGGTATGAGGCATTTAGTAAGTGCCATATTATGGGCTGTAGAAGTGTAATTTTGCTTTTTTTTCACTAATGAAATCAAATAAATTAGCATATGTTTGCTTATAGGCCAAAGTATATAATTACAGGATCTAAATTCAGATGAAGTTTATTAGCTGGATAGCCCATGCTCAGAAATGATGAAACATGTATTTTTTTGTCCTAGAAATGCAGTGCTTTGCCATATAGAATCTTACAAAAATCATAGCCTGGGAAAACTTATTTCTAAAAAAAAAAAGCTGATATATTTTTGAACAGTGTTAGGTGTAATGTACTGTAATGTATTTATTTTCTAAAATGGATGAGGGATCCAGATGCACATTCGCTTGTTTGTTCACTAATTTACTGCACTTTAAGGATTTCCATGCTAACATCCTTCAATGCCATTTTGTTGAGGTGGCAGGTTTTCTATTACAGGAAATAAGTTTATTAGAATTCAGGAGATGATTTATTAGTATTATGTAGACAACTGAGTAAATTTACAAGTAACGTCTGGGAGGTAGACACAAATTGTGAGCAAAGTTTAGGTCAGTTAAAAATCCAGTGTTTTTCATTAATATCATATTTTCTAAAATAGAAGTCTTGATGGAACAAGTAACACCTTGAAAATAAAAATGGTAAGTGCGATGACAAAAGTAATAGATAAAGAGGCATCAGGCTGATCACCAGCCTTTTCTGTCCTATGGAATCTTTCTATTTTAAAGAATTAGATCCTTTTACATAAATAGTTTTCTGCATTACTTCTTGTTTGCAGTATAAAATAAATAAGGTCAAAAATAAATATGCATTGACAAGTTCTAATGGAAACCTGGCTATTGGTAAACTATATTAGCGAGAAGAAAAAACTGAAACATGAATAGTGATTTGCTGACTTTTCTACAGATTTTTGAAGTAAGAAACTTTGAAATTAGTATGCAATAAATTTATTCTAGATCCAGTAGTTGGTACGTAAACTGGCATAGAATTACCTTTGTACAGGTAAGGGCTCGTTCGCAAATGACGTAACGCTTAGGGGGAAGGGGGGGTCTATGATTTTGTGACAGGGGGGTGGGTGTCTGTGAAATTGTGACTTCACAAAAAAATAATAATTATCTATGATGGAATCCAAAATTTGGTTGAATTTTCTGCCAAAATTACAATTCTTCTCACCTTGAAATTTTGAAAATTGACCGTTATGAAAATTTTGTATCTTAAAAATTTCGATAGTTATTACTTTTTTGACTAGGTTTTTAATACGCTAAAAGTTCATTATTTGTCTCCAAAAATAACGAAAGAAAAATAAATCAGTAATTTGAGGTATTTTAATTCATTTTAACTTGTGATGTGACATAAGGGGGGGGGGGGTGAAAAATTTGTGACACTTTGTGACAAGGGGGATGGGGGGTGTCTAAAATGTCGTTTTTTTGCGTTACGTCATTTGCAAACGAGCCCTAAAGTATTAATAGTATCAAAAAAATTCTGCCTCTAAAAATATAATATCATCATAATATTTTCTGCCTCAATCCTCTATGGCAGTGGTCCCCAACCATTTTCCCACCACAGACTGGTCAGAGTTTGATAATGTACATCGGTCCGCTGGGGGGGGGGGAGGGTTATAATTATATTTATTTTAGATTGTTTTGATTCACAATGCCACTGTTGCTCAGCTCCTGGTTAACCTCGCGTCACAGGAAAGTCACACAATCCTAAGAGAAATACACCTTAGTAAATTTTAAGGATATAATTTTATGTTTCTTGGGCGGCCTAGTACCATTTGAAACACAAACCCTTAGGGGCTGTCCATTAATTATGTCAACAAAATAGGGGAGAGAGGGGGGGGTCTAAATTTTTTTTACAATTGCTGACAAGGGGGAGGTCAAGAAAATTGACGTCAACAATGTTACTTTTTTAAAAAAAATGTAATTACTTAACAAAGGAAGTTTAAGCAGCGTCTGTAGATATCAGTAGATATCAAAAAGTTATTGATGTGGCCATCCATCATTTTGTAAAGCAGAACATTAATATAATAATCAAAGATCATGTTTGGTGCCAAAACCATGTAAGAACAAGTCAGTGCTTTCTACAAATTGTCAAATGTTGTGATTTAACTTGTTGCCAACTGATAAGAAGCTCGTACTTTGATATTATTGCTGATAGATTTATCCTCCCACCAATTCCAGTCTGCCAAACTAATGAGGGACTTAAAGCACCAGATGTATCTGATAAAAACACACATATATTTCCATCTCTTTTCTTCAATCAGTCTGTGAAAGTTGAAAACATACTACTCGATCTGCAAAAGCATTCAAAATTCTTCCATATGATATAAGCCATATTGTCCATCTATTCAGCTGCTATTGTTTGAACGGCTCTGTAAAATCTATCACCTTTATGTTGCTTTGCAAGCCATGTTAAAGAAGCACGTTCAACAGCACCAACAATGAATGCCTGAGCCCAGTCAAATGCTCATGCACCCCAACAGCAAAGAATTCATCCAATGCGAGTGGCTGCCAAGAGACAGAGAGAGCTCATGGCAATTATTGCTCATGGGGAGATGCTGAGTGCAGAATGGCTAGATGAAAAAATGTTGACCTGTCTGGTGTTTCGGTTCCACAAGAAATTATTCACCCAGAACCTATGCCAATAATAACAATTTAGGAACATTTGACATTTCCATGGGAAGATATAGAGGCTAGGATATAAGATTTGGATTTGTTGTAAAAAAAAATATGTTAATAAATTAAAACTGTATTTATAGTTTAACTTTTTAATCTTGTTTCTGCTTGAAGTTAGAACAAGTCTTTGTAAATATTTAAATAGTCTTTAAAGTGTTATATTAATTTGAAGTATGTTCATAAGTTAAAGTAGTAATGTTTATGCATTTTTGTAAACTCTATAATCTTTTTTCTGCTTAGAGTAAGCCTTTGTAGTTATAAATTGGAAATATGTTCATAAGTTAAAAGTTTATTACACTTTTTTCTAAACATATTACTTTTATTCACTTTTTTGTTGTAGTTGTAAACTAGTCTATTTAAAATGTTTTTTTTCTCTATTTAATTTTCGGAGTGGCTACGGATACAGCAAATGTACTCCATATTTTTTTTCGGGGTACAGCTATAGATGTGCGCATGCGCGACTAAACGGACTGCATTTTATTACTAATTTTTGTTTTCGGGGCTAGGGTTAGGAATAGGGTTAGTAGGGATTAGGGTTAGGAATAGGGTTAGGATTAGGGTTAGGCGCAATATCTATATCCCGGAAAAAAATAATAGAGTCCAGCAATCGCGCATGCGCACATCTACAGCCGTAAAAAAATAAAGTCCGTCTAGAGCGCATTCTCATTTGCTGTATCCGTAGCTACTCCGTTTAATTTTTATTGGGGGGGGGGGGGATCAAATGTTGACAAAAATCGCCAAAAATTTGTTGACAAAATTAATGGACAGATCCTTACTAACTTACTGGTCTGCTGCCGGGGGGGGGGTGCTATATCAATATTATATTATATAATATAGTATATGGCTTTAAAATGCGATTTTACCAATTATTTAAAATACGGGTAGACCAGTCCAGATTAAAAAAAGGATTTAAACAAGAAAACAATTCAATACTTTAATGTAACATAGGTTTGAAACAGATGACTTTATAAGTCTTAGAGTTAGAGTCTTAGTAAGTGACTATGTATGCGGTATGCCCGTCTTTGCCTGTCGATTGTGAAATTATAAATACCGATACTTGTAACTTTTGATATAAACATATATGTGAATAGCTTAAATATAAAAGTGACTAGAAATTTTAAACATGATACCTTTTACTTCGACTAAGTGGGGAGATATAGTATCTGATTTCGCATGTAAATTATCTGCCATCTTTCCTTTCAGTTCGTCTATAAACTCTTCAGTTTTTTATTGGTAGTTGAGCCCACTGATCTATATAAGAATATGTTATTAATTATTATAAACCGCTATCTATCTTACAACGATAAACAACATAAGCATTTTGCTGTGACAATATATCTGCAGGGGCCTACTCTCAGTTAGAAAAAGTACCTAATTGTCCTAATGAATATTGCAATACATACATTTACCAAACTTTGTGCATCGACTCAATCATCTGCATTTAAGCCCGGTTAATTTAAGGCATTTAGACTTTAGATCAGCTCACACTGACTCACAGCATTAAATTTAAATATATTCTCAAATATATAAACATAGTAGAAAATTTCCTCAATTAATGCCGATTGAACATTATGATGGTAATACATATTTGATCTTGTAACTTTTTGTAAAGTTGAATTTCATGGAGTAGACATCAAAAGTGGACCATTACACATGAACATTAGTATCATTATGATGGTAATACATATTTGATCTTGTAACTTTTTGTAAAGTTGAATTTCATGGAGTAGACATCAAAAGTGGACCATTACACATGAACATTAGTATCATTTATTCAGGCGAGCAAGCTAAATTCAAAGAGATATATTATTTAGCAAAATGGGTTCCAATAACTGCCTACAGTTCACCTATGATCGAACCTGTGGGCTGTGGCAGTCAGGCCGAAAGTCGAGTGCTCAACACAGCCAGTGCCGAACCGAGGGATTTGGGGGCCCGGGGGCTTGGCCTCTTTGGGGGCCCCTGCATTTAGACATTCGACACCATGACATGAGAATGTAAAAAAAGTGAATAAAAAAATGTGCTGGGGTCCGGAGGGACTTTCGAATTCGGACCCCCCTCCCACCACCCTAGGTACGCCTCTGAACACAGCTCGACCATCCATCTGCCCTCTTGGTAAGAAAGATAAAGGCCTACACAATCTTTTTTTATATTAAGGGGTTACCTTACTAAAAAAAAGTCGATTTGCATTAGAAATATCGCTTTTTAGTTTTCTGAATATTCGGTTAGTTAAATATGTTTTCTACGGAAATACATATGCTTTAAAGCTTGAATTTATGTTTAAAATCGAGAAATTTTCATTTTAATGAGGTAGGGTAGGGACATTTTTATCAACTTTGATAAATATTCAGCTAATTTGCCAGTTTACAGCTCATAGCAACCAGTTTATAATGTATTCGAATCGCATATCGAATTAAAGCTTATTATCTGCTGAATACTAGTTCTGTTCGAGCTTTCCGATCTAAAAATAAACCACTAGGGAAATCCTGTGAAGTACGTCACTATTTTTGCAAGTTTTCTTTCAATATCCATCGACTAGCTAGGTTTTTTCTGTGTTTTTTCCGTTAGCTCTCAATCTGCGCATGCGCGCATAGCTTTGTTGATACAAAAATTTTACGAAACTAAGAGTTTTCTGCTCTGTTCGAACACATCCTTCCTAAACAACCTGTTATTGACTTTTCTTGAAGGCACTTGTTACTCGACCCTCTAGAGGGTCGACTACTAGCATATGTACGGTCGACCCGTTACAAATTTTCCGGGGATTTTCGCGCAAATTGATATCTATCTCTATCCCTAACCCTATCCCTAACCTTATCCCTAACCCTAATCCTGAAGAAAAAAATTCTGAAAAAAAAAAATATTATATATGTCATGTTCCTTATACCCTAATATAATGGTTTATCTGGTCTTCTAACAAGTGCGTTTCTCTTGAAAGACTTTATTCAAAGTTATTATACCTCAATAAAATGCCGAAAGGATCTATTTATGGTATAAAGAAACGTAAATCAAAGACAAGAGGACAGAAAGCCAACATGTTAATGATATTAATGAAAGGTAAGAATTTTTTTTTCTTTTTTATCTTACTGAGAATACAAATAATGCTTATCATCCACGCTGCTTAGACTGCCTTAGATGGGGGTTTTATGGATTTGGGAATTAAAAAATAAAAATTGGACTAAAGCAGTGTATGTTATTAGATTATATATAAATATATAATACTTTTACGTTGTAAAGATTGCAATGATTTTACGAATAACTTTGAGCATCAGCTGGGATCCATAACTAAGACTTAGTTTATACTAATTTATAGGCCTAATACATTGTCTTTGAAGAAAGCAATGAGGCTATGAGCATATTATATATACGCACCTGCTTATATTTAGTATAATAGCTTTTAAAACTAATCATTAATTGCTGTTTAATTTTGTTATTGCTGTAATAAACATCAAATATTAAAAATTATTTTTTGTTCATTATTATTGAATATGTGAATAATGTATTCCTTCATTTATTTTTTTTCAGTACAGAAGTAACTGAGCCTGTACCTTACAGTTCTGACAAGTTTGGATTAGATGCAACTCAGTTCAACCCATTATTGCATATTTCTGCAAGTGTACCAAGCAGTTCTGACAAGTTTGGATTTGATGTATATTCGTGCATATTTCTGCAGCTGAGAACAAGTGAACCATACGTCACACTTTTTTGATGCCAACTGATAATTATTTGTATTATCTAGTCTGTAGAGAAAACACTGTAGAGATTATACATGTTTACAAGAAAGGACTAGCCCATGAATTTAGGATTCAGAACTGAGTGTCATTTTCCAGCATTGGTCATCACATACAGAAAACAACGGCTTCGACATCAACTTCTGAGCTGTATTATCATGTACACACAGTGGCTTCAGCTATGCACCGTTTCCTTTTTGTTTGGGCTATGTCTATGAATCAGCTCATATTTGAAATACCATTCTCAGCAGTATTTAAACAATTGAATATGCAGAATGATAAAGCTCCAGTTATTATTCACTAATTGGGACCATGCCCACAAAACAACAAAATAAGTACTACTAAATGTCCTGTTGCTTCTATCTAATTTGCAGGTACCTGGCACAAACACTGACAGTCATCACATACTAGTGTTATTGCTGTTTTTGAATTTGAAACAGGTCTTTTCCTAGATGTGGAGACTATTTCCAACAATTGCAAGGATATATGCCCCTTCACAAACATCAGTGGTCTTTTCCTAGATGTGGAGACTTTTTCCAACTATTGCAAAGGATTTATGCCCCTTCACAAACATCAGTGGACTATACTATTTACTTTAAAAATCATTTATTTCTGTGCCCAAATAAATTGGTGGTTCTTCTAATGGCATGTAAGCAGGAGCTGCTGCCAGAATTTTTTCCAGATTAATGAATAAAAAAAATTATATGCGATTCTAAATACCATAAATCTGATATGAAATATGCAGGTTATGATGTACATTTTTTAATAGAAGACAATGTAAATCATATTGCCAAAAGACTGTTTAATTTCCTTGAGACACTAAAAAATAAAAATAGGAAAGATCTAAATTACAAGTTTTCATCACTGTCCTCTGTGCTTACAGCAGTGTTTCCGACACTGACATCTTTAATTTTTGGCATTTGTGGAATTAAAGCTGTGTGTGATCTGATTATTCTGATAAATATCATTTGAACAGTTCCCTATGATAGAATATCTTCAAAGAAGCAAGTACATAAAATTTCAATAGCAAAAAGTGACATTTCTTGTCATTCAATATGGAAAAGTAAATATCTGAAAAAAAAAGGCGGATTGAAGTGGAGAATAGTGAGGAAGTAAAAGAAGACCTAATTTATGAAAGTGAACATTTTAATGTCTAGTTTTGATGTTTTTTTAATAGCATTTATTTTATATTTATTAAAAAATAACATGAATTCTACAGTTATTTTGGATTAAACATTTTTTAGTGAAAAGAAAACTTTAAATGCGTTTTTCTCATTTTGTCAATTTTAGCTCTCTGTATCCTACAATAGTTCCATTAATTTTTTTACTAATTTAGTTAGGCATATGATTTTTTGTATAGGTAATCACAACTGGATATTACAGAGAATAAGGTAGTTTTTTTCCCATTACTTTAAAGTATTTTCAAAAAAATAAGATTTTATTGCAGAATTTTTATTTAAAATTAGGCGTTTGAAGATGCCTAAATTTCTAACATTCATAATTTGCTTATTTTTCAAGATATTTTGATAAAAAATACCTTATTCTCTCAAGTGTCTTATAATCTTTAAGAAAACATATGATTTAATTGTAATTCTTTAGTAGTTTGGGAAATCTTCGCAGTATTCTAAATGTTGTTATTTTCAAGATGGCGGCCGTCGCCAAAGAAACCATTTTGAAATATTTTTTTTTTAAAGTCATTATTCTTCTAATTACATCACACCTAATCATATATATGAATTTGATTTGGTTTGAGTAGTAACGTTTTTAGAAACCCAGATAAGGTACCCCCTTAAATTTATTTGGTTGTTTTCTTTCTATGTAGCGAAGGACACGTATTCTTTGGGATTTGTCGGGTAAACGGCAGGTTGTTAATAATAATAAAAAAAAAGAACGATAAAGGTGTGGCTATGTGAGCAACTTTTCAAAATAAATACAAAAATAATGGGGAATTCTGTAAATTTCCAACTACGTCTTGGAGAAATCGAAAAATATTGCTTGAATGGTTTCACTTTTGTCTTAAAAGAAATCCGTCTGGAAAGGAATAATTGGCCAATAAATCTAATGTAGGCCTACTTATTTGGCTCGTCCATTAATTACGTCAGTGTTTCCCAAAGTGTGTTACGCGGGGGGTACACGTAGCATCGGGATGAGAACCAATAGGCAAGTTTTATTTTACTAGGGGTACACTGTATTACGAAAATAAAAAAGGGGGTACAGACCGTACACAGATGTCGAAAATTAGGGAAACACTACATCAACAAATTTAGCTCTTTTTAAGCCCCACCCCGTTGTCAAACTTCAGTGACCTATCCCCCAGTAAAAAATACAAACTTATAAAGACGGATCAAAAAAAGGAATACGTAAAATACCCCTTTCCAAATATAAAGTTAAATAACAAACTTCAAACTCCGCCCCAAATTGTAATAATTGAAATCTAATTTGATTAATATAACAAAATTAACCAGTCTCAATCCCTAATTAACGAGCTCAAAAACTGTGAACTCATCTCCAACCCTCGATTATTATATAGGCAGTCTGCCATTTCTACAGAGCAGTGGACTGGATGTGCTCCCTACATCTGCCGGCATGACAAAATTAAAGGAAATTATCACTTGCCCAGACTGGCCAGACCAGCAGGGTGTGTATATTGCTGATCAGCCAGAATGGCAAGACTATGGTTTTTCTGCCACCACAAATATGCCATTGTTGACGTCAAAAAACTCTTCCCACTCCTCCACCCAATGTCAACAATTGTGAAAATTTTCACACACTCCCCTTAAGCTGTTGTCTAAATCTACCAGAAATGTTTTTTGAGTGTAAATCATGTTTGCTCGAATTAACTTCACTGGTACAATCGTTACATGGCGTTTGCCTTCCGATGATAAACTTCGTTTTGGCAAGAGCGGAGTATAAATAGCACCTCTACTTATTTGAAAACCTTGAATCTTTAATTTTTCTGTCAAATAATCGAAAATTTTAACACTAACATAAATATCAATCTTCCTTCTGTCGAGAGCAGTAGACCCATACAATACAATGTCAACAATTGTTTTTAAAAGGAGCGGCTGATCTTCTTCAATTATTGGTAGACCAGATTTCTGTCGGATCTGCAATTTACTGCTATGTCAGGATTTTCAGCACAAATTTTATTTTTTTCGGTATATTTTCTGCTTTTCTTGTTCATATTTCTTTCTTTTCAGTTTCATTTCTAACTCATCAACCTTATTTATTTTTTTCTTTTAGTACCTTTTCCTGATCTGAACTTTTTTTTTTCTTTTTTTTTAACGCCGCCATTGCCAGCATGGTAGGGTGTAGTGTGCCTACCACACCAGCATTGTTGGCGGCGCTGATGCACGTCTGCCATGCATACAGAGCGGCGGGGTGAGTGTGCCCGCTATCATCTGCAGGGATGGCAGAAAGATGGGTTTTAATCCTTACCCAAACTGGCCAGACGAGCAGGGTGTGTGTGCTGCCGATCGACCAGAATGGCAAGGAAAGAGGTTTTTCCTGCCACTCGGACAGAGGGGAGGGTGTAGTGTGCCTGTACCCTCAGCCCGAAATGGCAGGCTGCGCAGGTGTGCTTGAGTGGGACAGAGTGGAAGGGTGTTGTGTGCCGACCACATCCGTCACCACCGCCAGCTGTGAATACTGCGGTCTCGGATAGTCCTCACTGACCACAGTACCACCACCCTCGCAAGTAATGTTTTTTTTTCCTGACTAGAGATCCCCTATGATCCATCCCCCGTGGATCATGGTATGTCTCTCAGACCAGGAAGGAGAGATCACAAAATATCATGTCAAAATATTTTGTGATATCAAATTGTGGACTGCAGATAAAGGAAGATCTAACCCAGTGGTTCCCAAAGTGGTCCCTACGGACCCCCAGGGGTCCCTGGTAGCATCCAGGGGGTCCGCGGAAATTTTTTATTCATTTGGGGGTCCTTGAACAACTTCAGGGGGTCCGCGCAAGTTTAAATGTAAAATAGTAAAATTAAAATCCATTTTATTTTAATGGAAATAAAACTAAAAACAATAAATAAACTAAAAGCGCCAGCTAATTAAGTTAATAACAAGCATGGAATGGTAAGAGATAGACGGCAGAAAACACGCTTATGAAGAAAATGCGCCAAATTTACTCTGACTCTCTGAGATTATAATGTTGGTCATGTTTATAGAGAGTTTGTATTTTTAGGTGACACATACCAGTGGAAAAAAAGATGACCTGGTTAGGCTGGAATCAAAAGCTATGCTAAGCGCCCTTTTATTTTCAAGAGACAAATGTTGTGATAATCTAATTATCTACTGTCTGGTATCGTATGTATGGCGCCGAAATTTCACATGTGCTTGATTAATGTTACAAAGAATTAGTGTCCCAAAGTTTCTAGGTTGAGAATTGAATTTTCAAGAATATAGGTTGGACATTGTTTTTCAAGAATATGGATCATTAGGTCAGGGATGAGTTAATTAATTAGTTTGTCATTAAAATACAAAAGTCCAGGGATACTGCTGTTTTGACTGAAATAACAGAATATCACTTATTGGGGACCGACCAATCAGAGACAAGGACGTGTGTTTGAAGACGTTGTAATTAGGCAGGGGCGGATCCAGGCAGGCTTCCACAGTCTTCCGGAAGCCGGTCAGAAATAAAGAATGACAATTTGTTTTAGTGGCAACCAGTCGATCTTATGTTAATTGGGGGGGGGGGGGCTTTCTAGAAACGTGATTGGAAGACGGTCAGAATTTGAGCTGGATCCGCCCCTGTTAGGGTCTTATAAAAGAAGCTAGCAGATATTTTTGACAGATAGATTGTGTGGTTTACAGTGATAAAAAAGATAAGGATTTAACGTCAAAGAAAAATATTTGAAAACACCGTCACTGCAGAAACTTATTGGGACAACATATAAGTGAGATGATGATGGACTGCGTGCTTTTCATAACATTTCTTTATTGATTGCAAAGTCCGGAAACGTGCATACTATTGGTGAAGACATTATTTTACCAGCTGTAAGTGAGGTGATACTCACCGTGTTGCACAAACCAGCTTTCGACATTATAAAAAGAATTCCATTGAGTAAAGAAGTATAAAGAAGGATTGACGGATTGGCTCAGTCCGTAGAAAATTCTTTATGTGAGTATTTAAAAACATCTGAATTCTCTTTACAGCTTGATGAGACAACTTTACAGGGAACGAAGCTTTACTTTTAGCTTATGTAAGATTTATAAAAAAAGAAAATTTTGTCAAGAATCGTTATTTGCTAAATGTTTGGAAACCGATACAAAAGGAGAAACGTTATTTACTCAAAAAGTTATTTTGATGTAAAAGCTATACCCTTAACTAATATTATCTCTATTGCTACTGACGGTGCTCCGGCAATGATAGGAAGATACCGAGACTTTCTGGCAAATTTAAAGCAAGCTGTAACAAATGTATTTTCAGTACATTGTGTCATTCTTCGACATTTGGTCGCAAAAAATCTTAGTGAACGTTTGCATGGATCACTAGATCATGTCATTAAAGCAGTTTATAAAATCAAAAGGAATGCTTTTAAATGAGAGATTATTTGCTCAACTTTGTTTGGAAAATGATGAAGACTATAATCGTTTACTACTTCACACAGAAGTACGTTGGTTATCCAAAGGTGCATGTTTAAATCGCTTTTATGCCCTCTTTGATTCTGTGTAAGAATTCTTGGAAAGCAAAGACAATGATTTACGACACAATTTAATAAACTCAAAAAATGACATAGTCTATTTGACTGATTTATTTGACAAATTTAACGAAACTAATTTGAAACTACAAGGTGACCAATTAAATTTAATCAAAACTAAAGGCGTAATGTCTGCGATTGTGGCAAATTGTTCTGTACAAACAAAACTTGGCAAGAGGAGAATGTTCTTAGTTTCCAAATCTTTTGAAATTGCAAAACAGGGATGAAGATTTGCTTGCCTACTGTCAACACTTAACAACTCTTCATGCAGACATAAACCAAAGATTTGAAGACATTCTTCACTTGGATATTCCCGACTGGGTGCTGAACCCTTTCGCACGTGGTCAAACTCACATACCTAGCACAGATGAATCGGTAGAAATACAGGAGCAGCTTATTGAAATATCCACAAATGAGGAACTTAAACCATTGTATGAACAAGGATATCACAAATTTTGGTTACAAAAACAGATACCAATTTTATATCCCGCATTATGGGTTATTGTACAGAAGTTATTGACTGCTTTTCCATCTTCCTATTTGGTAGAACGTGGATTCAGTATCGTTATGAATCTCATCACAACAAAAAGAAACCGACTAGAAATTAGTGCTCGTGGGAATATGAGGCTGCTACTCACAAACCTTGAGATGGACATAAACACACTCATAGCATTTCATTAAAATCATCGAAGTCATTAATTTATTTTAAACAGAAATTATAATCTCAATGAATACTTCTTCGTCAAAATGTTTTTTTTCTTCATTCATTTGTGATTTGCATATTGTATATTATGCATTTATGTAGGTTTTTCACTTGGGGGTCCGTGGGAAAGTTTTGATTCTAAAAGGGGTCCACGGGTCAAAAAAGTTTGGGAACCACTGATCTAACTAGTCCTGATCTGAACTTAAAACACCACTTTCTTTTTCATTTATACAAGCCAATCAAATCGCTCTTGAAGATGCTTATCTGACTGTAATTCATCTCGTACTTTAGCTTTGCATTTCACAGATTTTACAGCAATATAGTTAGTTTAATTAAAATACTGAAGGTTTTTCCTGTTTTGTAAGTAATTAAATTTATATTAAAAAAAAGTAACATTGTTGACGTCAACTTTTCTTGACCTTCCCCCACCTTACACATTGTCAACAACTGTCAAATAATTTCATACTCCCTCCCCCCTATTTTTTTGACATAATTAATGGACAGCCTTTCTGCTGATGATTGAGGCAGACTTGTGCAAATTAACTTTGATGATGTACTCAGAATCTTGCCAGACGTAAATCTAGAAAAAAGAGCTTTAATATGTAAATGTGTGCTCTCTTTGATTTTCATATCTATTAAAAAAATGAAGTATTTTTGTCTATTATTATTACAAAATTTTAATACAGAAATACCTTATTGTAGGTTATATATGAGCGTCCCCGTAACGTGAAAATTTTTCGCTACAGCAGAGGCCAGGCATTCTACAGCAGGGGCCAGGCCAATAGCAGGGGGGAGGAGGAAATAAATGTTACTAAGTAGAGCAAACAAGCAGAGGGGGCCAGACAAAACGCAGGGGGGGGCACCCCACCCTGGCCTCCTCGCACGCTACGGGCCTGTATATGAGTGATAGTAATACAAACATATGTTAACAACCGTTTTTCTTTGTTAGTATTTTGCATAATATTGAACATATCGGGGGCTCGGGGCAAAGGGGGCACCAGAGAGGATTTGTGCCCAGGGCACCAAGATGGCTTAATCAGGCCATGGGTCCACATGTAATTAAGCTTAAGATATAGCCTACACAAACATTTCTATCAAAATAGATACATAACCAAAAAGCTCAAAAAGCCAACTGGTAAGATTCCAATTATCATTTACACAATGTAGTACACTAAATCGAATAACAATACAAGTAACAGAGCCAAGTGAATTCTAAACTTCATCTGCGCCAAATGCCAGCTCCGGCTAAGGGAACTTTACTTTTTTAACGCAATTCAGCTTATCAGACTTTGAAAATCACTTCATTTAGATGCTCATTTTCAAAGTAACTTACAAGGTTTATTGTCAAACAAAAAGAACAGTCCGGGTAATGGCAAAAAACGATTTTTAATAATTTAGAATTAGAGTCAATGAATTAACATCTTAAAGAATCGCTAATAATTATTATTTAGTAAAATTACTAGAAATAATTCAGTTCTCAATCCTACAAGATGTGAATTTATGGATTAAAAATTATTAACTTCGAACAATCACACTATATTTGAAAAAGGTTAAAAGTGAGTTACAAGATTTGAGGGAACAGATACAAACCTACAAAAAGGGCAATTTTAAAAAAAAGCTTTGAACATACAAAAAATTAAAATTATCAAAAAATTTCGACCCCGACGAGATTCGAACTCGCAATCTTCTGATCCGAAGTCAGACGCCTTATCCATTAGGCCACGAGGCCGGTTAACACATGTCTAAATCAAATTATCTTATAGCAGAAACTCTACTATTTTAGCTAACTCTTATTTATAGCTATGAATTTCAATAAAATTTGCTATTCATCTACAAATCATTCACTGAGCAAAGATATAATTTTTTTCGAATAAAATATTTTGGTCTGTGAATAAGATCGAAAAAAACAAACAAAAAACAAACGGAACAAACACACTCGCAGTTCCAACTTTTAAGTATTTTTAGGCTTGATGTAAAGTTTGTTTAAAGTGTATATGTTTCATACAAAACAAATCAATTAAAATTTTAGATTCGAAATATCTTTGACGAATATTTTACTAGTAAAAGGATAATAAAAATGGATGAACGAGATCCTACTTGTAATCCGTTAGATCCACTTTTACTCAAAGTAAGTACAAGTGTCTGTTTATAGTTAACTTTTTATTTAAATGTTAGCATTATGTTTACCGTCGGCGTAATAAACATGTCCTAATTTATTTCCTACCACAACATCACAGTGTACTTGTTAAGCGTAACCAAGTCACTCTTTTGTGACAGTAAAAGTTTCCTTAATAAGCCTATACAAACCATTGGGCCACGGCTATTCTTCTCCAATCTATGGGATTGTGTAGCTATTACTATTAAGTCTATTAAATAATGCACAGCCGCCTTTAGTTTCCTCAGGCCCAACAAATGCAACATACCCGTTTCAACACAACAGCATTTCTTACTTGTTAAAATGTTAGCAAGTTGGACTTAAAGGACATTGATCTAACCCTAACTCAAATGTAACAATATTGTACATTAATTGTGGTACCTTAACTAAATAATAAAAGGTATTTTTTTTCCCACTATTATAATATTAATACATTAATTTTCATTAAACTTAGGATTATTGATAATAATATGTCTATGAAAGTATGAGATTTTCTGTAAATATTAATTGACTTATCTGCTATTTTAGACATACAACTATGGCCCATGGGCTGATTTCATCATGCTGTTGGATTTTTCCACTCATGTACATCGCGGGGACGGGTGGTCATGCGGTAAAGGGCTTGACTGTCGACCTGAGGGTCCTTGGTTCGATCTCTGGTGAGGACCAATGGATTTTTCAGGTCATGGCTTAAGTTCCCTCTTTATCTCCTGTGGTGCCTCCATGGCCATTGCACTATCGGCTATGGTGGGGATGAAAGAAGGGCACCATAAAACCGTCCCATTAGTCATTAGTGGTTTATAGGATCTAAGAGATTTCATCTCATCCTTACAAGGACTTCACACACACACACACTCATGTACATCAATGACGTTTGTTTATATTCAGTTAATTGTTTTTATAAGTTATTAATATTTAATTTGAACACTCCATGTATCTGCTTTTGGTCCGGCCCTTCTATCAAATCAAAGAACCCCTCTGGTGTAAAAAGTTTGCCTATTCCTGTGCTATTTTCATTTTATACAGTACAAAAAATTGTGGAGTTTCCTGTGTTCAATAGCTCTAAATCATATTATATATTCTAATAAATTATAGGCTTATGCAGTTATGAAGTAGGAATTAAAAAATTACTGTCAATGTCATGTTTTCTTTATTTATAATTTATAATGGCTTTATTATTTTTAAAAAAAATGTGGACAATACAAAAATTATGAAAATAAATAACTAATGACATAGATTTAAAATGAACTGAACAATAACATAAAACAGTTAAAGAAATACTCAGCACATTTGGATATAAAATACACTGTTCTTTTTACAAAGTTATATTATAGATAAAAGCTTGCTCTAAGACACATGGGCCAGTGGGCAGAATAAAGCCTTTTTGGCAGTTTCATCTGGCATTCAAGTACAATTTTTAAAATTAATTAATGTAAACACATTATCCACACATTATCCCCAGCTAATGATAATACTATGATAATATTTAAAGTGTTTGAGCCCAAGACCATGAGTTGTAAAGTTAAGTGCTTACTTTACACCTATACTGTACATCGTAAAACTTTTGTGTTCTGTATGATCAACCATAGCCCAATTTTTTCAAATAAAAATCTTATTTTTTGTAAAATTTTCTTTGTCTATTTATTAGTATCTTTGGCTTCATTCTACTTAATAAAAATGGATTAAGCTATATATTGTTGTTTGCAACATTACAGGAATCGCAAGAAATGCAGATCAAAACAGAAAATAATGTGCCACCCAAATTTTCATATGCACCACAAGAACTTGACATTGTTAGAGCTACACAGTATGGTGTTATACAGAAAGTACAAGAATTGATTGAAGCAGGTTATGATGTAAACCAAATGGATCATGAGAATGTTAGTTTGCTTCATTGGGCTGCAATTAATAATCGTACTGAAATTGTCTAGTAAGTTTTTCTTACTTAACAGAATTTGAACTAGATTTTATACTCAGTAATCATTAATGATTAGCTAATGGCAGAATTTGTAAAAGGCTTATGTTTTACAACATGCCATTTGAACATTTTCAATCATGGCTTTGCTATTTGCAAGACATCATTCAATAAAACCTCCCTATGTTAGCTGCCCTAAAGTTTTATTACTGTGCCACTTAGTTCCCTCATCCTTCCTCTAAAAAAATAGCTAAATAAAACAGCAATTCTCATTGTTTCTTACATTTATTATTTTTTTTTTTTTTTTACTATAAAATGTTTATAATAAAATGTGTTGGATAAATATATTTTACGGTTACTTCATTAAACTTGTGCTTAAAAATTGTGTCTGAAAGAATGTAAAGATTAAAAAAAAACCAAACATTTGAAATTAAAATATATTACTACACTGCTTATTTCACTCATCCTACTTTTGAAAGAAAAACAAACAAAAAACGAAAAATAACAAAAATTGATTTGTTAATGTATTTGAGCCTAAATTAATTAAAATGTTCAAATTTTTATTTTAAAAATGTAAATGATAAATACATTTTATTGTAACAAGTTCATTTAATCTTTCATCATTTGCATAAAATTGTGTGAGAATGGATGTAAAGTTTTAAAAATTCATTTAAAATTAGATAGCGTGAGATTTTAAAATTCATTAAATCTTTTTTTTTATTCAGTAATTATTGACTAACACATCATAGCAATTATCTTCAGTATTTTATTTCTTGACTAAAAACAATTTTCTTCTAGTTTTTAAAACACCTTTGCTTACAAAAAAAAACTACATGCATATACAAATAATACCTAAGAAATTTGTTAATTTGATTCCAGTAAACTCATTACCTGCATATCTATGTGATACCGAACTCTTTTTTTTAAAATTTTAAAATCTTGAATTGGTTTTCCAACTTCTAAACAAATTAATCCAAAAATGTTTCTTATTCAGAAGACTTTATTTTTTGCAAATAAATCTAACAATTAAATTATGTTACATTATTTGTACAGGTGATCCTGTAACAAACTAATTAACAATTAAGGAGGATAGGAGAATAAACTTCTGGTTAAAACGATCTTCAGGTGGTAATATCTGTTATAAATAAGGTGCCAGGCAGTGTTTCAGAATATACCTGGAGATTAAGTTTTGATATGGAACAGATCAAATCACTAAGTGAATAGAATTTACTCTAGCAATATTTTAAGATGGGATATGGGGATCAGGGTCAAATATCTAATTTTATGCAATCTTTTAGCCTCACCCATGGTTGTCTGATATACTAAATATACTGTACAATTCTTTGCTAGAAAGCAGTCAAACAGACATTCAATTCTTTAGTCTGCGACTTGGTGAGCCAATGTTATAGATTCAGATGTAAGCATGGAAATTGATGACAGAAAGCTCAAAACTTGTATAATATCTACATTTTAACAAACTTGTTGATGTAGCTCAAGCATTGACGTTGATTGATTATTCAGACAGAGGCTGAAAGTGAGCGGTGACATATTGCCATCATACTCTCTCATACTTCAAGACTAACAACTTGTAAGTGAAAGCCACAATCTCCCTACCGCATAACAGTGCCTCGGATTTTCATGAAAAATCATATTTTAAAATTTTCTGGTATAATTATTTCATTCCAAAGCAGTACAATATGATCATATGTATTTGCCATATAAATGATATATCCATACTTTTTTTTAACATTAAGAGGTTAATCAAATATGCCTTTAAATTTCTATTTCAGGGCATACATTTTTTTTTTAGAACATTTGCATCATTTATAAGCACCATGTACAAAATATTTCATTCTTTCAATTTCCCATTTCATGTTGATGAATTGACAAAATATTTAAATAAAACTACAAAACCCAAGTTTACTTTTGATATAAGTCTTATAGCAGTCTCACTGACCAAAAAAGCCATTCATGCTATTATACCCCCCCCAATCTGCTACTAATAGACTGCCTCAGTCTTTGATACTCGCTCGTGTAAAAATGTCACAACAAATACACATACACACACACAAAGTATAGTCAAAACAAAAGAGGTTAAATTTTATGTGTGTTTATTGTACAGCTGAGATTTTCATGAGCTTTTGTTTGTGGAATATTATAAAATTAAGAGACTGTTGTCAGAGCACTCGACTGTTGACCAGAGAGTCTCTGGCTCATTCCTTGGTGAGAACCAAGGGAATTTTCCCACTGGGTGTTAAAAGTTGGGAAACCGCCTTCAAGTCATATTCCATATGATAGGTGGTAATTCTGGTTTTAGCACTCTCAAAGTATAATATAATCTCAAAAAGATGTTATGTATTGGACAAAGAGTAAATGTAATTCTGATAGAACCAAAGTCTTATACAATGTTGTACAGATTCATATATCATACAACAATGTAAAAAAAACAACACATAGAGATAACTTGTAGGTATTTATCACACCTAAATTGGTAGTTTATGGTATATTGTGTAATTTCATGGTACATTTTAAACTTTCAGGGCATATTTCAGAAGTTTTTGTGCATTTATGTATGCTTATTTCTACATTTTTAGGTCATAGAAATCTGATACAAATTAATTAGGGTTGCTGATGAATTGCAATTAACAAGTGTGTAAAGCATAAAAAATTTATGCTATTAAATAATTTTAACTCAGCATCTAAAACCTAATTTGACCCAGATGCTTTTACTGTGAGCTGTTACCCAAAACTGTTGCATAATGCACCTGAAATATTTTCCATCATTGACTTTGAGATTAATAATAATTATTTATTTCCATCTAAATTTCTCTACATGATCTTGCTATTAATAGAGTGTCTTAATAACACACATGTTGGTCTCTCAACATTTCCATATTTGTTGTCATTAAGTGTTATGACCACTCTATGTAATGGTAATACCAATTTTAAAGTGCATGTATGGCAATCTTGACGTTTTATATTTTTCTGACATTTTTGACATGTGCAACCTTGAAAATGTATGGAAGCCCTAGGTTTCCATAATTAAGTGATTTTGATTTTTGCAGGTGCTAATGCCTTATGTTTTATACATAGTATACATAGTATTTTTTTTTGTTGATATTTACAGTTTTGTGTGTTTTACAATATCTTTTGCATGCTGTAAAACATGTTTTTATTTCCTCTTTGCCATGGAAGAAAGGGTTATTTTGTTTATTTAGGTGACAAAAAAATCTTCAAGTTCCACCTCATTAGGCATGTGACTTGGTGCGGTTGTAATTTTTTTTTTCCCAGCATCAAACGTTGAGTGACTAAAGTGGTGTATAACTTCTAAAGGATTATAGAATTTAGCCTGCTTTTGTTGGTATTTTGATTTACCAAGTTCATATTTGGAACTTATGATTCCATACCTTTTTTTTGTTAACATTTCTGACACTTGAAAGTCAATTCTGTCAATTAAATACTTTAACCATGAGTTCATTTTGATTAATTATTTAAATCAAATGGCTCTTTTTACAATAAATGAATTTTTTTCTTCTTATGTAAAATTTAGTTACTTTGTATCAAAAGGAGCTATAGTTGACAGATTTGGTGGTCACCTTGATTCTACTCCACTTCACTGGGCCACAAGGTAACTGTTGTGTATGTAAAAATGGCATAATTATTATATCACAGGTGGTTACGCATGGGTTAGACCAGAGCCGCTATGCACCATAGTCAATTTATCAAAATTTAGTGAACAAAGGTAATTAAATAATAGGAAAAAACTGACTTTATGGAAGTCACACAAAACTCATCCAAGGGCTGCATTTGGTTACTCTTTTATATCATTCATTGATCTATAAAAGATATTAGGTAAAAGAAATGATTAAAAAGTTAAAATTTACATGAATTATATTTATCTCATATTTCTTTTAATTATTTTAAACTGAAAATTAAATTTATCAAATCCTTACACTTTTTTTAAGTAAGGAATAATGATAAATTGATATGAAATTCAGCTTAAAAGTAAAAAAGAAAGATTCATGTTAAATAGTAGTAATAATTTAACAGCAACAAAAAATGATTTTAAAGAATTTTTTTTTGTATATTAGATTATGAATTAATAATTTAATAACATTAAATTCATATATTATTTAAATGACTGTAATTATTAAATATTTTGTCAAACTTTTGTCAGACAAGGTCATCTTTCTATGGTTGTGCAGTTAATGTCATATGGGGCTGATCCTTCTTTACGAGATGGAGAAGGTAAATATACATTGCATCATTTCTTATGCTGCATTTTTTTTTCAACCAATGTGATCATGTCTAAATTTGTTGTATATTTACTACAGTACTGTAGCCAATATACATGTAACAAGATTTAGTGATAAAAGATTAAAACTGATTCATTGGAAGCCGCACAATAATCTGAAAAGAAAACAAAAAACTACAACAATAATTACAATTATATAAATGGCCAAAAGGGTGTTCCGTATCCTTTGACATTTTTTATGACTCAGGAGCAAGCATCTCCCAGCTCAGATGCAGTAGAAATGCCATGTGTCATTTTTTTTTTAGTATGGGGAAGTTGAGGGGATGGATAGTGTAGGATAAGCCAGCCCAATGTTTGGGAGAAGTGTGGTAAAATATGATAGATATGGAGGGGATGGATAGTGTAGGATAAGCCAGCCCAATGTTTGGGAGAAGTGTGGTAAAATATGATAGATATGGAGGGGATGGATAGTGTAGGATAAGCCAGCCCAATGTTTGGGAGAATTGTGGTAAAATATGATAGATATGGAGGGGAGGGAGGTTGACACGAGCATGAGTTAAGAACCTACACTCAAGTGAAAAGCACATGTTTGACATTGTTGTTAATAAAAAAAAACTAGCATCCCTTGAATTGACCGATACATGTCATGAAAAACTAATTCAAAAGATATACATGTATATGCTAATGCTTAATAGATCTGTTAAAATTAAATATAACTCTTTCATAAATTAAAATGACTTGTTTATTATGCGAATGTTTTGATATAATATAATGACAAACCTGTTTGAATGCTAAGAAACAAACTGGACTGCATTGATTAAATTTGCTTTAATTAAAATTTTTAATCATGTGTTAATTTTGGTCAATTTTTTGATCGAACAGTTCTGATAAAGAAAACTAAAGAATTCTTTTAAATATAAGTTAGTGGAAAAGTTTTCCATGCTTACTTAACTAGTTAAATTTCAATGAACTTTCTCTCATGTGAGCTTCTTAAAAAGAAATCTCAAATTTTGTTGTCTATTATTATTACATTGAGATTGCTTACTGACAAGATAGTTTCACTTATCTGTGAATGTTCATTTCCTAAAATGTGCATTATTCTTAATTACATATTTGATCAAATATTCAATTAATTTTTGCCACACATTTTCTTTCATAGTCAATTAAGCTTTGGGAATTACTCCTGTTCTTAATATTAGTATGATCACATTTTATATAACGATATATCATTTTTACTTTTCAAGGCTGTTCATGTATTCACCTTGCCTCTCAATTCGGGCACACAGCAATTGTAGCTTATTTAATAGCCAAAGGTCAGGATGTGGACATGCAAGATAAAACAGGAATGACTCCTCTTATGTGGTCTGCTAATAGAGTTTTTGGGTAAGAAATGACACTCTGCATTTAAAGTTTCCCTTTTTTACCCTTAAATTGAATCAACTTGGAGTTCAAGCTGCGTATTATGAACAGGATTTGTATTAAATTATTGCAAGATTTTTAGAGCTAGCTGTTTTTTTTTTATTTAAAAAAATAGGCAAATCACATTATTAACTATACATTTATTTGCCAAACTACAGATGACAAGGTTATTTGTTGATTTTTAGTTTTACAGAATCAAATAGGTTGTTTTTTTTCGACATGCCTTATGTTTGCAATCTTATTACTTAATATGGCCATTTAAAGTTCTTGTATAATGTCTTTCTTTGATTTCCTATTCAATTTCAACAGCTATGACCCCACAAGGTTACTGTTGACATTTGGAGCCTCGCTAACTAAGAAAGACAAAGTCTGTGGGCAAACAGCTTTACACTGGGCTTGTGCCAGTGGTAACCATCTAGTTATTAAAATGCTTTTAAACAAAGGGGCGAATATCCATGAACTCAATGCCAAGGTTAGATATTTTAAAAAAAACATTATTTTATGTGACTGTTGAGTCACTGTTGACATTAACAAAATAAGTATGCATGAACTATTTAAATTGTAACCAAGAAAAAAATAATGATTTAATTAAAATTGTCAGATTTCATCAGAAAGCCAAAATATTTTTTCTTATGTATATAAGGTGGACTGGAAAGTAATGTCGTTTTCTTATGCTAAATACAAACATATACATTTTTAACGAGTCTTTATTTTTAATCTGTGATGTATTTCCATCATTGTTATTAACCTTTTGCTATCTAGTGAGTAATTTTTCAATCCCTGATCAATAAAAATTAATTGGTTTTTCGGCAAAATATCTCGAGATGGCATATCATCCAAATTTGCAAATGTTTTGCCACTTTAAAAGTGTTGCAGCGCTCAGAATAAGTAGAAATCTGATGGTGCAACATTGGGCGAATATGTTGGTTGAGGCAGCACGTCCCACCGCAATTCATTAACTTTTCTAGGGTTCTCCATGGGCAGTGCAGTCTTGCATTGTCGTGTTGGAGTATGATGCCTTTTCGGTTGACAATCACTGGCCACTTTTCAATTAAAGATTTATTGACTCGCTGCAATTGTTCGCTGTAGTGGTCTGCATTAATAGTTTGTCCAGGTTTCAGCAATTCAAAATGAACAATGTTGTGAATACTCCACTAAACGCACAAAAGGGGTTTCATTTGGAGAGAGCCATTGCTTTTTGGGTTATCATATAGGACCCATTTCTCATCTCCTGTGATCAAGCGATCAAAAACGCTTCTGTGTTGTATCGTTTAAGCAATAAGTTGCATGTGATTGATCGGTTAGCCTTGTTCCGTTCGGAGAGATTATGCTGGACCCAAACCCCTGCTCTGCTTACTTTCCCAATCTGCTTCAAATATTCTTGGATGGTTGACCAAGGTTGGTTAAGACTGTTTGACGATTCCTTGATCATCTGACAGGGATTTGCTTCCATTTCTGCCCTTAACACATCGTTGTCAAACATTGGTGGTCTTCCTGATTGATACAATTCGGAAAGATCAAAATTACCCCATTTGAACTTGGAAAACCACCTTTGGCATTTACGAATGTCCAATGCATTAGGATAAACATCGCAAATATTTTTGGTAGCAACTGTTGCATTACTTCCCTTACGACAGAGGTTTTCAACCTTTTTTATGCTGCGGACCCCACAGACATTCCAAGCCAGGGTGGCGGACCCCCATAGCCCAAAGCGGTAAGGGACCGTTCACATATTATATAACGCTGAAGGGAGAGGGGGGTGGATGCCAATTTGTTATTTTTGTTATATTTTCATATCACACAAAAGTGTTACAAATGTTATATGAATGGGGAGGAAAGGGTAAAAAATTGACAGTTTTGCGTTATATAATATGTGAACGGCCCCTAAGGCTGTGCCTGTTTTGCACTACAGAAAGATCTTCATTCACGTCCTTTGTCGCCAAGGCCTCGCTTTGAAACACTCAGTGTGTTGATACTATGCAGCCCTGTAGCCAAGGGGGGCCACTGGGGGGCCGTTGCCCCCGCTTAAAAAAAAAGAAAAAGAGGAAAAAATAAAGAAAAAGTAACTAAAATGAGGAGGTACCCCCTTGCTGGGTATTGGTGCCCCCCTGCTTACTTCTGACCTGGCTACGGGCCTGATACTATGTAAGGCGCTGCTTGTTTCCCTTGTGCGACTAAACCAGACTTACGGCCAGTGATTGCAGCAGCGCCGTCCGTGCACATGCCAACAGGCCAGTCATGATTCTTCAAAAAATGCATCAAGTACACGGAAAAATTCTTCACTGGTTGTGCACCCCCGGCAGCGATTTGCAGTACAAAAAGTTTTCAACGAGTTCACCTTTACAGCAGTCTCAAACGTAAACCAACAATTGGGCTGCATTCGCAATGTCTGTAGTTTCGTGAAGCTGAATTGAGAGTCTGATATGCTGAAGGCGTGCTCGTCTACTCACTCTGTTATCAGACAGTGTAATGGCTTTCAGTTTTTGACTGTATTCCTTGCCTATAACGACTTTGCACATGTCGACTTCTGCCGGTATAATTAGCTCTTCTGCAATCGTATGAGGTTTTTTGGAGCTCGCTATTCATAATGCTACCAACTAAAAACGATGCTCGAAGAGATTTCTCGTTTACAGTAGTGCAGGCCATCAGCTTGCCCTTCTGTTTCAAATCGAGCTCTTTCTGCCTCTCAAAGTATTCCTTCGCTTTACTGGCAAGTTTCAAATGTAGTCAAACGGCGCCTCAATTTCACAGGCTTCATTGCATCGTTCGATAATGTTTGCAGCACACGACACAAAGAAGTTGATAAGCATCGTTTACCACTGTGGTGAAGCCGAATGATATATATATTCTGGATTATACTTGCACCGTTTTCTTTTTTTATTCATATTTGGCTGCTTGATCATCATAATCCTCCAGGTTCTGGTCAGTTTTCCTCTTCACAAATTTATACATGCTACTATGCTTGCACAGTTTACTTTTACAAATATTGATAAACAAATGGCAAAAATAACGGTTTAGTCCCGTTGTCTCAGATCACACAGGGAAAAAAATTAGAGACAAAGTTTCAGAGTAGAGAGGATTAGAGGAGGTAATTATCTGTAAAAATATTTCACATTCTGAAAAATCCCTATTATTGCTCTGGCCTACTTTCATATTAAAAAAATTATAAAAAAATCTACTTCCAACCAAAACAATCTGTGGGTGTCATTTTAAATTAACATGTGAAGTGTATACAAGCAATTTCATATCAACAACTTTTCTCTAAGGCCAAACTAGGCTTATAATAATTGTAACCACTGATTAACCAGACTATTTATCAGCATTACACACGCGATAGATCAGGATGTTTTAAGTCATGTCAGAGCTCAATAAGTAAGAAATTTTGCCAAGATGACATGACTCAAAAACTAACTGCTACAAGTACAAGTAGTATGCAGTCTAGTTAAGACTTCAGGCGAAAATATAAAGAAATACCATCAAAGTTTTCAATTCTGCACATTATTGTCATTGCGTTGAAACATTGAAACATAACTAATTATTTTTTGTTGAGATAAATCCTTGCTTAACAATCAAACAAACCAAGTAATACTTTATACAAGAAAAATCACTGCTTTCATTGACGCGGACCCGGAAGCTCCTCGCGGACCCCCAGGGT
>JAGDYQ010000072.1:1384395-1658519 GCA_021962125.1 Bulinus truncatus | reverse complement strand
CAAAAATGCATTTTTCCTAAACTTACTTGATGTTGTCAAATAGATGAGTATGTGTAAATGTGGAGACAAGTAGCTTTTCATTCCACCATTCCATCTGATAGATACATGCATCTAAGTAGGCAATAACTTCTGAAGGTCCAGAAAATAATGTTTTACCCTAGAAGACATAATAATTAATTTAGTATTCAGCGATGAGAATACAGTGGTATATGTATCATTCTGAAACAAATATGTTAAATGGTTAAAAAAAATGGCTGGTAAGTAAAATTATAAATATTTAATAGTATCTCTTTAGTATTATATTTTACAGGGGACAATGTGGTCATGCAGCACAATGGACAACTGATGACCTGAAGGATTTTTCAGGCATTTAACATGAATTTACCACTTTATATTATTTTTTTTCTATTTAAATTATTGAAAGTTAATTAATCCGTTCTTGCATCACAACATACTCAATTTTAAGATGAATGTAAATGCTTTAAATTTATGGTCCTTATTTCACCTAGTATAATTAAAATCAGTCAGAGAAAGAAAAGGCAGCTGGGAAAAGAGCCAGCCTTATCCATAAGAATTCAAGGTTACTAGGTTACACATTTCATCTTCCCTGTAATCCTCATATCTTTCAGGCAACCTTTACTTTATTTATTACATACATCCCATGCCTCATTGCTTGTCATGTTCATATTCTACACGATTACAATGGACATTTTTTTTTAAGTATTAACAGATTTATTTTTAAATACCTTAATTGAAGGCACATAAACAATGGACAGCTTTCCAGAACTGTCACCAACAAATAACTTAGAACTGAAAGAGTCCCATACTAAAGATTTGATTGTGCTCCCAACATGGTCTTGTGTGAGCCTAACTCTCTCTGGTTTTGTCCTCTTCTCAATATTAAGCTCATAAACTGCAACATGTCCAGAGCTAATGAATCAAATATGAAGATATTTTGTTAGATGAAAAAAAATTCATGTCACATTTAAAAAAAAACTGTAATTAGAGATAACCTTTTGTTTCTAGTAGGGCCCAAGGACAACATCTTTAGAGATATTTAATTTAGCACTTAACATATATAATGACAACTGTCAGAGTCTGAATGAAGATTTTTTTTTTTTAAATTTCCATATTATTACCTTAAGGCGAATCCAATATGATGATCAGAAGGGGATAGACTTAAGCAAACAACTTGACTAGACTCCTAGAAATGAAACTACACAGTTATAAAATGACATAATTTTACTTAAACCATATTGGTGATAGGTGGAAAGAGTTCACAAGTTAAAAAGTACAAACTTACACAATGACACATATAAAGATAAAAAACTCAGCTTTTAAAATATGTAAAATACTTTTATTTTAATATAGGTCATATATATTATTATCCCCCCCCCCTCCTTTCCCCAGCTTAAACACAAGTAAAGGCAGGCAGTTTAAGGTTGCCCTTAGGGTTAAGGGGACTTTTATTTTTTTAAAGAAACAGGAAATGTGTTGCCATGGTCATAGGAAAAAACACTTGACAGTAGAAGAAGACACTAATTGTGACATATGAGACAAACACTGACATTTTAGAACAACAAAGAGAAAGAAGTAAATAAATCTACAGAAGTAGGAGATTATAAATTTGATGAATGATAGATAATTTTTATTGAATAAAATACTTTTTGACCGAATTTTTTTTATTTTTTATAAGTCTTTGTGCAAGTTTTTTCGTTGTAAGATGTGGATTCTTAACATATATCAGCAAAAAAAATAAATAAAGCCTCTTAACTTATCACCTGAGTGACAGCCAGGATTTATGGGGCCCCTGATAAACAATGAAAATGGGAGTCCCATCTAGTCCCTACAATTTTGCATCAAAATAAATAATATAAAAAGGCTAGACCAAGAGTGAATAGGAGGAGGATTATTATGCAGAGTAATGAGCACCTGCTGAAGTTTCCTTGCTTATAGAAGCAGAGCTATACATAGGTCAGATTAACCCTTTCTGTCTTGTAGTCGCTGATTGCACGTAGCTTTTTTTTACTTGTTTGGCTACTTTTGTTTCCATATTTTCTATAAACTATATATTAAGTATAGATTGGAAAACAATTTATTTTTGGTGTTTACAATTTAAAAACAGATAAATAATTTATTTTTCTGAGAATTTTTGAAGTTAGTGGATTTTGTCACATGTTTTGGATAAAATGGATGAAATTTCACGCATATTTAGAGAAATAACTTGAAGATACAGTTTGAAATGAACATTATAAAAATATTGATATGGCTTTTAATTGCATATTAATTTGCGTTTTTATGGATAATAGTTATTCAGATGAAGATTTTAAGGAAATAATGAATAAAATAAGCCAGTATAGGGATGTTAATATGTAAAATTATAGAAAAATACGCTATCGGGTGATGCCACAATTTATAGATTTTTTTGGAGTTCAGTTATTAATAAGCATATTAATTATAATCTCTAAAGATGTGTTTCCCATTTCTTTGTTTTTTGTTTGTAAAGGCTTTTAAGTTATATTATGTAAGGCTTCTCTTTAATGAATTATTTAATCAAAGAACCTGTTATTTTGACAGAATTATCTTTCTTAAGTCAAGATTGGGGATTAGATTTTAGTCACAGGGTTCAAGCTCTAAAGGGTTAAACAGCCAAACAAGCCACACTTTAAGCCCATAAAGCAAAGTTTGCCCAGCCCTGTTAGAGATCAATGATATGTAAGCAGTATAATCATTAAAATTACTAATTACTCACTGTATCAGCAAATAATACTTGTAGGTATTTTAATGTATCTCTGCTAAACAAGTAGACACCTCCTGTATTGGAGCCCAAGGCAATGTACTTTTTACATACAGCAACACAAGTAAACTAAAAAAAAAAAAAGGGTTCACAGTTAAAAAAGTAAGTATCAAAAGTACATGTCATAAAAATGAAGTGGGTTAACAATTTATTTATTATTTCTTATAATAATTTTATGGCAAGATAAAAATATATAACCTAACAGTACAATAAAATTAAGATGACATATCATATACTAATATGGAAATCCAATATCTCAACTCATAATGATAATATGATGTTTACACTATTACAAATACACCACTGTTACAAATATGTCTACGCTAATAACTGGAAATCTTATCAAAATCGTCACCTTTACATCTTATCAATGTCTACCCTATGTAAAAATAAACATTGGGGTTCAAGATTTATTTTCCAAAAAAGCAAAAAAAATTAAATACAGAGTTATATATCTACATTGAAAAGAGGACGGATGGCCATGCATTAATGTGACTGATTGTTGACCTAAGGGTCCTGGATTCAATATCCAGTGAGAACCAAAGAATTATTCAGGTCATGGTGAAAGCTCCCTCCATGTCTACAGTGGTGCCTTCACGGCCATTGCACTATGTGACTATAGGTCATGGTGGGGATGAAAGTAGGACACTACATTCTTATAGGATCTTAAAAAATAAACATCTCATCCTTACACATATCTACATAGAAAGTATAATAAAGTATAAGCCATAATATTTGCAGGACAGCTAAAAAAAAAACATCCTCAAAAAAATAAACCGCAATCAATTGTCTATTACAAAACTTGTAAAAGGAAAAAACAACTGTTTAATAATAATTTTCAAGATCCTGAAAATTAACTCCACCAGCACGAATGCAGTCACCCTAAACGGAAGTCAGCTGGAGGAAGTAGAGCCCTTTACCTATCTGGGTAGCATCATAGATCAGCAGGGTAGAACACATGCGTATGTTAAAACAAGGATAGGAAAAGAGCCGCCTTTATCCAGCTCAAGAACATCTGGAACTCCAAAGAGCTGTCCCTGAACACCAAAATTCACCTGTTCAATACTAATGTAAAGCCAGTCCTATTGTATGGAGCTGAGACCTGGAGGATTACAAAGACCACCACTAGGACAGTCCAGACCTTTATCAACAGCTGCCTTAGGGAAAGTTCTTCAAATACGAAGGCCTGACACCATCACCAATGCCAGCCTTTTAGAACGAACCGGCCAAGCTTCAATGGAAGAAGATATCAGGAAGAAGAGATGGGGCTGGATAGGCCACACATTTTCTGGAGTGGCCGTCCAAAACTGATCCGTGGTGGAAGCTTAGGCATGTCGAGCAGGCGCTAATTGCCCAGTTCCGAACTGGGCACTGTCCTATTGGCGCGTACTTTGGGAGGTTGAGGCCCAATGTCGACACCCTTTGTAGACACTGCAGGAAAGTGGAGGAAATCGTAGATCATTTGCTTTTCGAGTGCCCCGGATTGGCGGACCACAGGGTGGACCAGTCCGGTAGCTTGCTGGCCATCGGGCTCTATGGCAGTCTCCAGATGTTGAGAGACACAGCAAGTCTGATCTCACGGGCTCTAAGAGACTAAGTCTCAGTCCGCAGATAAAACTGAGAGAGTTCAAAGAGAGAGAGGCCACACATTAAGAAAGCCAGCAAGTAACATCACTAGGCAAGCATTGAGATGGAATTCTCAAGGAAAAAGAAAGAGAGGCTGGCCAAGAAACACCTAGAGGCGAGAATTTGAAGCGGACATCACCAGGATGGTGTTCAGCTGGAAGCAGCTGGAGAAAATGGCTTAGGACAGAAGTCGCTGGAGATTTTTAGTTGGTGGTCCATACTCCGATAGGAGTGACGGGCAATGATGATGATGAATAATTTTCAAATGTTCAATCTGCTGAATATATTTATTTTATTGTAGCAATTATTTAATGTTTCAATATTTTTCAGCAAAACATACATTATTAATATGTTAACTCTTGTTTAAAAACAAACATAAAAAAATGAAATTAATATGAAATATGTAGAATTGATACAAAAAACCAAAGTAAAACAAAGTGAAAGTTGCAATTAGTAGAAATACCTTTAACCTTGTTGATCTTGTCATTAATGTACTTAGTTCATCAAGTGTTGAAAGTTCAGCTAGGATATGACTTAATCCATTTGATTTAGCCATGGCTTTATTTACAGTTATAACAAGCAATTGTGTTGAAAATCATTCTGTAAATATAAAATATGGTTAATGATAATGTACCAAATTTATAGATAATAATACAATACTAATAACTATCTACAGCTCAAAAAGAGAAAATAACATCATAGTTTTGACGTCTGTTAATGATGAGAAAGTCATTAAATATATTATTAATTTTATCCCAATAAAACAAAATGGTATGGTTATTTAATAAAAATAATCGCAAAATACTTTTACCAAAGAGAAATTTATTTTTATGTATTTATTTGCTGCACATATAATCCTACAAGTAGGACACAAGAGGCAGTCAGTGAAGTCCATGTAAAAATGAGATGTTTATTTCTTTGTGGTGTCCTTCTTTCATCCCCACCTTAGCAAAATGGCTATGGAGGCGCCACGGGAAACATGGGGGGAACTTTCACCATGATCTGAATAATTCCCTTGGTTCCCACTGGAGATTGAATCCCAGACCCTGAGGTCAACATGAACAGTTGAGAGCTTTATCACACTAATATCCATTCCTGCATGAGGCCAGTCAGTTAGCTATTATTTGTATACATAACTTGTTTTATGAATAATAATATAATGCCAATATATGGTGATTATGACATCACTGGATAGATAGTAAGTCATTTAAGTATATAGTCTTCTCTTTATTTGTCATACATAGAAACGGAAGAACTGAATGATAATGTCACTACACCTCAGAAAAAAAGTGAATGGAAATCACAAGTAAACTAAACAAGTTAAAGTTGATTGAACCCCAGCTGAAGTGAGACTGAGAGCATGACTTCCATAGACATAGAGTCAAGATTAAGTCACTAATTTTAACAGTTGATTTATTTATTAGCAAGTAAATGAAACAGATTTGCGGCTCAATTTTCATATCTTACTGATTACTCACTGTCATACTAATATCTTTAAGACTATTCTGCCTCTAAAATAAGATATTACCTTTATTTTTATAATATAGCTATAAGTCTATATTTTAGTTATTGTTCTTTAAATTTGCGAGGTGATCTTCTGAAATCACATGATCATGGCCCATGGAAGTAAATAAAACATTTATCAGCATGCGAGGAGGGCGTTATTGAAGAAAACTGACCTAGTAAACAACAGACTGCGCATGCGTGTTATAATACTGCAAGGTTGTTATACATATATGTAGTTCAGTGAACCGTCCAAAAATAACGTTGGGAAGGAACGAATTCAAAAATGAAGAGTGGGCGGGGGGGGGGGGGGGTTACCACGAAAGTCGAAAACTTATTGTCATAACAATTTGCTTATCATATAGAAATATACCAAACTTAAAAGCCGTCTTTACACTACATTTATTTACAGCTAGCTTACATTAGGGGCCATAGGCGTATTCAATGAGGGACAAATAATATTGTACTTTTAAACTATTTATTCTGGAACAAACATTGTAAACGTTTTGGTATTTGTCCAAATCGATTGATAACATTTTCTTTTATTTTTTCCTTGTTTTGGGATATTCTTTTTCTGCGGATACTCATCATACAAAGACCAGATAAACGATCATCACCAGTTGTTGAGCGTAGCCACGTTTTTACTGGTCTTAGAGTGCTAAATGATCTCTCAATTGTGCATGTTGTTACTGGAAAAGTCAATGCTGTCAAAAAAGCCATTTCAATCATGGGGAAAAATTGGTTTTATCTAAAACCTCACAAAGAGCCATTGTTTTTCCCCTTTACTAGTTTTACATTTCCATATATCATACAAGGTTTCAATCTCCTCGATTAAATTGTCAAATGCGTAATATTCAGCAATAGCCCCGGCTTGATCCATATATGCGAGTCTTTCTAGTTTTGTCATCAAAAAGGGATGCAAAACTAAAATGGAAAATGCTGGTTTATTTTCTACACAAAAACGAGTTTCCAATTAATGGAATCAAGGTAGGATGTAAAAAAACAGTTATTCTAAAATAATCCTTAGGCAAATCAACTTTTGCATTTTCCCTGTTCATTTGTCTTCCAGCTTGTCGTGGAGGTTGAATGTCGACACCTATGTCATCTGCAACACCTTTTGTAACTAAAAATTTCCGTATACCTCTCATCACAATTCTGTCGATCAAGAGCCAATGTAGTCAACAATTCTTCAATGTATTTTTTGTACTGCCAGTAAATCTAAATGCACTGACTGTAATTTTTGGGTCATAGCTTCTAGGTTTGATGAATATTTTTGTATAATAACTAATCAAACAACAAATGTACCCCAACCCTAACCTTTTAAGCACAAAGTAACCGATGTGCAACTTGCTTACTTTTCCAGATTGTTCTAAATATTCCAGTTGTTTAACAATTTCTGTCACATTTTCAGCAAAATTCCGCAAGCTTTTATATGTATGTGTTCATCTAGTTTCACATACCAAAGGAACATTTGGAATTAGTTTTCCTCGCTGATTAATTTCTCAGAAAAATACTACAATTGACTTAATTTTTCCTATTGTGTTTCGTACAGCATTCACATTATTTAAATCGTTCACGACAAGATTTAGTTTATGTAAACTGCAATGTACAAATGCTGCTTTTGGGTCTTTTTTTTCGAATTATTGCTTGGACTCCTCCTTCTTTAACTGCCATTGTAGAACATCCGTCTTATCCTTGACCAACAAGCTTTGTCATATCTAATCCCAATTCTAATGAATTTGTAATGATGGTGTTCTTTGACAAATCTAACACCTAGTGACATCTGCTCAATGCCTGAAATTATGTTATCGGCACGTAAGTATAGAAATTGCAAGTAAATTATTTGCTTCACCAACCATGTCTTCACACAAGAGAGACCCATACATTTCGATCATAGTGTTTTGTGTAGTTGCCGAGATGTACTTAGCACTACAAGAACCAATTGACAAAATGATTAACTAGAAATTCATCTCCATGTCAATACATGTGCGTAGCACCAGACATGAATTTGAAGAGGTGCAACGTCACTCAGCCATTTAGTAAACCCGTTGTACTTTCATATTGGCTGCCCCATCTGTAGCATTACCGACACAATGTTCAATATTTATGTTACACTTAATGAGTTTCTCTTGAAATAATCCAAACATACCTTTCCCAGTAGAAAATATACAGTTTGCAAAGCATATCAATCACTAATGAACTTTATCAGTTACATATCTTATAATTATTGAACATTGATCCTTCACACTTACATCCTGAGTTGTATCTAATTGAATTGTAAACATACCAGCAGATTTATTTTCCTCTGAAATGGTTTTCTTTATTACTTTTCTTATTGCATCAATGGTATAATTCAATGTCGTCTTCGATATGAGGGTAATCAAATTTCCTCTCCCCTTAATCGCCAAATTAGATGCATGTCTGTCATTACTTTTCTCAATAACCATATCAAGATGTTTTATAATTATTGGGTCAAAATTTGACAAGAGTAATAATATTTCCAAGAAATTTTCATGATCGATTGTATTTGTCGTTTAATGTCTAGGCAGCATCATTTTTGAACGATAACTAAGATCCAATCATTTTCAGAATCTCAATTCCTCTTTCCAGCACTTGTCTCTTTTCTTAAACTTGTTGGCACCTTTTTTTTTCTTTGCTGAGAGAATAAAATGCTATCATTGTCTCTTACAGACATTATATAAGCATTCACACACTTCTCGTGATATTTACTGTTTTCATGTTCCTCTAATCTTTGATGCGCATGTTTCCAGGAATTCATTCCCGTTGTGAATGATTTCATTTCGTCAGTCTTGCCATATGCTAAGCATACTGTGCAAAACAATGCTTTAGATTCTTTACAGTATGACACCCAATTCCTATTGATACCATTGATGCGCATTTGTAAATGGTAGATCAGTTTTACTCGCACTTGGTTGTATTGGGTGAAATTTAAAAAATGATTGTAAAGTATTCTGTCGAGGAAGTTTGAAAGATGTAAATTCTAACATGGCGGTTAACCGTGAACATCCCTAGTACCAGTGGCGTCACTAGGGGGGTGCGGACCGCACCGGGTGACACCCTCACGAGGGGTGACACCCGAATGCAAAATATCTAGTTTTAGGCCTATATTCTTAAAATAATTCAAAGCCGTATTTAATTTTTATAAATAAAAAAAATATCTCCGATTATTAACAGACACTGCGTACTTTTTATTATTAATTATTTTAACGCACCGGTTCCGGATACGTCTAAGATGAACTCTTATGATTTAAAGTTATTTTCTTTTCGCGGGAAATTGCATAACCGAGCCATTCTTTCTGATTATATATTAAAATTGTAGCTTCGTTTGTGTGGCGCGCTGGCAGAGTGGGTTAATCGTTTGGTCGTGACCCATTTAGGGCTAACTATATGCAGGTTCGATTCCTCTCAGAGACATATATTTCTTTTTTTTCAGATTTTTTTTTTCAGAATTAGGGATCAAGCAAACCTTACGCAAACCGGCAGCCAGTATCACGAGGCAGGCACTGAGGTGGAACCCCCAAGGTAAACGGAAGAGAGGTCGCCCAAGAAATACCTGGCGTCGAGACCTGGAAGCGGACACCATCAAGATGGGACACAACTGGAACCAGTTGGAGAAGATAGCAAAGGACAGAGGACTCTGGAGAACTGTTGTTGGGTGAAGGGCAATGATGATGATGATGATGATGAAGTCGGTGAGTGAACAAACACGTGGGTGAATAAGCGACCATTGTGTGAGCAAGCGAGCACGTGAGTGAACGAGCGAGTAAGTGAGCAAGCACGTTGGTGAGTGCGCAAGTGGTTGAGTGAGCAAGCCCGCGGGTGTGGAGCAATATCTATTGATGGTCCCCGAAAAAAAATATATCTCCCATTATTAACAGTAAATGACGTCATCAACGTCAGCAGTAAATAAGAGTTCTCATTCATTCTGTTTACTGACGTCATCAAAGTTTGCTAGACGTATCCCGAAAAAAAATACGTAGTACGTCTTAGACGTATCCGGAGCCAGTGCGTTATTTTAATGAAATTATTGGTATACTTACACTGACCTATAGATATCAATTATCGCTAAAATCCTGACCCCGGAAACGCAAAAAAATAATAAAGTCGCGCATGCGCACATATATACGGTGTCTGAAAAAAAATATGGAGACCGGGGTGTCATGAGAGGGGGTGACACCCTGAGTTACCGCACCGGGTGACACCAACCCTAGTGACGCCACTGCCTAGTACGGAGCTCTTTATTGACGTAAGAGTACGGCCGCTGTTGGTTTGGACATTATGGACAGCCATTTTCGTAGTTGCCTCTAATATCACCGCATATTAGTTATTAATTATTATATCACCGGTCCTGGCGGCCCACCGGCCGGCCCCCGACCGGCCCACCGAGAATCTTCCCGGTGTCCCGGCGGCCCAGTCCACCCCTGGATACTAGAATGAATCTTAGAGAAGCGTTGATGGTATTATTGATACATTGGCTTCATCAAAAGCAAGGAAAATGTATACATAGTGTTATTAATGTATTATAATAATATTATTAAATATATGTATCTCTATTTTGTATTTTTATTGTGCAATAGTCTAACCACTAGCACTAAACAATTTAGTGAATTCAACGTGTTTTAACAAAACTTTTGTTTATATTTTTGTGTCTGGAGTCTGAACCATTGATGATATAATGAAATGTATTTCATTTTTTTTTAAATCAGCACATCTGATTACATAAAGAAACACTGAAAAATGCAGCCAAACATATATTTTGCATAGTTTTTGTTACGGTACATATTATAATATACTCATAATAGAAATGACACGTCTTTTCTACTGGCAAGGTTGACTCGACGTGTATCTGTCAGCACTTCCCCATGGCATCTACGCTGTGTGGTTACATACACGATCTATTTTCTTGATTTGTCTGATAAAATAATATGTTATTTCGAATATTTGCAGTGTGCAAAGTACAAACATTCTTTCAGAACACTATTTATTATTATTTCTATTACCGCAATGTAGCTTACGTTTGTTATTTTAAAACGATAACAATAACATTCTAATGTAAAGTAGAGATATGACTAAATTATAAACCTATATCCCCATATCATATTTGGGGGAGCTTTTGTCTCACAAATAAAGAAAATTTTTGTTTTGCATAAAAAAGTTCATCCTCCAATCGACATGAATATTTTAGAACATACACATTTTCAAATATTTCGATAAAGGTTTACAAATAAAAGTGACATTAGAATAATATTGATAAATGTTACAATGTTACAATGTACATTTCTACGTGCATAAGTTAAAAGAAATTTTATGTTCAATTTTTAAATGGACTTGCTAAATGGAAGTAAATCTTGCATCACTTTAATTGCAGGCTCTACACAGATGTTAGAACGCTGAGTTGGTATATAAGTTGGATCTGTGGACCATAATGTCTTTAATGACTTCAAAATATTTGTATGCTGCTTACAATCGTATGATAAATTATCAAAATCAGTAGTATTGAAGCACTGGGCAGAGAACCTGATGTCAGCCAACGTACCACTGATGAAATCACATGCTGTCTTAGCCAGTGGCGAATTTAGGCCTAGGCGCACTAGGCGCGCGCCTAGGGCCCCGGATAATTTAGGGGCCCCAAAAACCTGGTTTCATAAAAGAAATAAAAAAAAACCCGCAACTGTACAGTTTCTTTCCTCTGAAGGCTTGGCCTTTCGTGGTCATGCCAACAATGACGGTAATTTTACCAGTTGCTTGAATTACTTGTCAAAATTTGACCCTTTCTTAGCAAATCATATTGCACGGTACGGTAACAAGGGAAGTGGTTCTGTCAGTTATTTGTCACATGCTACTTGTGACGAATTTATTAAAATAATGGGCAATGCTGTCAGAGATCAGTTTATATCAGAAGTAAAGAAATCGATATATTTCTCTTTAATTGTTGATTCAACACCTGATGTTAGCCACGTGGACCAGCTAACTGTGATACTCAGATATGTTCTCATTGATGGTGAAATTAAAGAACGATTTTTAATTTTTGTTGAAATCTATGCTCTTAACGCTCAAAATCTGGAGCAAGTGATGCTAGAAGTTTTGAAGAACTGGGGATTAGATATCACAAAATGCAGGGGACAGAGCTACGACAATGCTTCTAACATGTCTGGCAGATACTCGGGCTTGCAGGCTCGAATCAAGGCACACAGTCCCAATGCAGTTTACATTCCCTGACATATCTTGAATCTAGTTGGTAATGCGGCTGCAGAATCGTCGCTTTCAGCAGTATCATACTTTGACTTTATTCAATATGTTTATGTTTGATTCTCAGCATCCACACACGGGTGGAACATCCTTAAAAGTCATCTAATCAAAAATGGATGCACCATAAAGAAAGTTTCGGACACAAGATGGTCAGCTGGAGCGGATGCAGTGTTTGCATTGCATCAGAACTACATTGGTATTCAGGAAGCTCTTCTTCAAGCAGCCGAAGATCGTGATCAGAAGGCAGCTGTAAGAAATGAGGCTAACTCTCTTGCTAATAAAATGGATCTTTTTGAAACTGCATTGATGACTGTTCTTTGGGTTACAATTTTACAGCGGATGAATGCAACTAGCAAATCCCTGCAAAATTCAAATTTATATCTTGATGCTGGTGTAAATCTTCTAGAATCACTGAAGCTATTTATTAACAACGAAGTCCGAAACGATTTCACTCGTATTGAAGAGCGAGCAGCATTGCTTATGAACGAGGATCTCAAAGACTGTAAATATCAAGATGAAGTGAGCCGCAAGAAGAAGCGAAAACCGTTTTCTGATGAAAGCAATGAACCGGAAATTATTTTAACTGGTCGTGATAATTTTATTGTTAACACAGTAAACGCCATTTGTAATAAATTGATCACGGAACTTGATCACAGAATCGAAGCATACAAAGGTATGCATGATTTGTTCAGTCTACTTTCAAGGACAAGGTAGATGACTTGAACACAAAGATCTCGGCCTTGATCGAAGAATACAAAGACGGTGTTAATTCTGATACCACTGCCGATGAAATCAAACAGGTTTTGCATTTTGCTAAAGAAGAAGGCGCTAAATCTGCGGTAGAGATGTACCAGCTATAGCAGTGGGTGGACTACAATATACATTTCCCAATGTGGAAACCCTTCTAAGAATCTTTCTCACCATTCCTATATCAAACGCAACTGGAGAATGGTCATTTTCTGTGTTGAAAAGGATCAAGAATTACTTGCGGAATTCCATCAGCCAATGTAGGCTGGAAGATTTGTCTATTTTATGCATTGAATCAAATGAGACATTAGAATACGATTACAATGCGCACGTTGACACGTTAGCGAAATTGAAGAGCAGGAAAACAGTTATATAACTGTAATAAACTGACAATTGTAAGTTCTAGCTAGTATGCATAACTATGTAGTATGCATGTTAAATAATACATGAGTGTTCTGACTATTGTTGTATTCTGATCATTTTTAAATGCCTTATAGGCGAGGGGGCCCCAAATTGGTCTTGCGCCTAGGGCCACAGTTTTGGTAAATACGCCTCTGGTCATAGCTGTTTGCAGATACTCATCAAAACGAATGATGAAAAACAATAAATTACCCTTGAGTTTTGAAAATCCTGTAGCATTATGTTAAAGCCATGTCATCTGGCCAGCACTCTTGTTCTGATTTCTTTAGTGGTGCTCCTGCATTATCAAATGATGTTTTGAGTTATTCATACTTTTCTGTTATTGTTAAAACAAATAAGTAGGTGATGTTTGGTGAAGTTGTTGATGTACAAAAATGAACATTCATGACATGTTTCAATATTGTATCTAGAATGTGGTGATATCATCCAATGTATACAACGTTTTCTAATTCAATATTTTGAAAGTGTTTCCGTAACAGTGTGACTGCACAAATTCTTATTCACAGTTTTTATTCGGGAATAGGTGAATTCTGAGAAGAGTAGTACGACAGGACATGGCCCTAAATGAGATGTAGAGCCAAAGAAAGAAAGAAGAAGACAGTTTTTTTTTTCATTTAATATTGTCTCCCCTTGCATTTGCCTGCTGAAGAACAGCGAGTCTGACCTCCCTTTTTTTCATTTTTTATAACAACAACCTCATATGTTTTATTTTGTATGGTCTCTCCATCAAATTGTAAGCACCAATGTTATTTTTTAAAGTTTTCCTTGAAATTACTTTTAAATTTTTCTCCTTCTTTCATTAGACCTTTCTAAATGCTGCTTTGAGTTGAAGTATATATGCAAACTCCAGTTCCCGACTTTTCGGACCTTATTTGTACTCAATTTTGCTGCAGTTACTAATAAACGCACTGAAGAGGAGTTTTTCGTCTTTTAGAATTTAATTGTTTTTCATTTTCTTCACTACTAATGGAACACTGTTCTTCGCTCACAAAATCTTCTTTACTCACTGAATCTTCTGTATAAGAATCTTCTGTTTGGTGAGACACTTGATTGGACACTTTCTTCTTTAAAGCTTTCTGTGACTGGCACTTTCCCTCTAAGTAATTTCATTTTTCTTGGGTGAATCTTTTGTGAATCATCTTCTGAGGTACAATAGCCTACTTTTCCTTTTGTTGAAATCTGAAGTGCATAGAATTCTCTGTCTTCTCGGCACAACCACTCTCCTTTCTTATCTCTAATATTAAACCTAGCTGTGAAATCATAGTTTCCAGGACTTCGATTATGTCTTTCAAACTTTTTAACAACATTGTACAATCAATTCTTTTCTGCTTTTTACATCAGAAGCAATTGTTTTATATCTGTTCACGATTTGTAGTTCCATTGGAATATTTCGCATTTGAATTTGATCAAGACTGTCAACAGTCTTTGCTGATTTAATGTCTTTTCGGAAATACACTAGATTTGAAGACCTAATTCTCTTGCTTGTCTCGGAAGCTGGAGAATTTTTTGACAGAACTGCTCTGAGACAATCCAGAAATGACACAAATATTAATTATGCATATAGTAGTTGCCAACTAAAATGCTGACGGTGCATGGAACAACAAAGAACAAATTTAAGTTAAAATACTAAAAATGCGGGTATGACATACGATTTACTGGGCGTGTGGAGGGTGACCATTTTTAACAGTTGATGGTTGTTATTGATATTTTTTGTTAAGATATGATAAATATCCACTTGTGGCAGTATGGGGAATAAAAAATAATGAAAAAACTTTTTTAGTCATATACCTAATGTCAGTGCTTTTTTTTTGTAAAAACAAATAGGTGCCGATACTCAGTGATGAATTGACTAACTTTTAACTACCAGTTCGCACCTATTTTAATTCTTATTGCGCGTAATTTTAAAATAATTCAATTGTAACAAATTAATAATATAATAAATTAATAATAAACGTTAAAATACAAGAAAAGTAAAAAAAATTTCCCCACATTGAATAAGGTGCCGGTACGCCGTACCGGTGCATACCGGCACAAAAAGCACAGCCTAATGTACAGTTACGGTCGGACAGTCTAAGAGAGTTAAACTATATCAATCAAGTGACGTTTTTAGATTAGAACAGAAAGGACAATGTGTGAGTAGACTGTGACGTAAGTAGATTAATTAAGGTGCTGACGTTAGAGGTATAAATACGGCTGGATTGGGACATATTAGTTAGTTAAGAGATTAAGAGTTAAGAGATACAGTCGAGGTAGGGTTGAGGCGACGGAGTTGAGAGTTTTAAGTTTGAAAAACCGTGGCCTACAGTGGAGTTGATAAAATCAAGAAAAGGAAGTGACATGATAAACCAGGAAGGTTTTCTTGTATAGTCTTTGATCTATTTCTATTTTGTTATAAATCAGCTTTTTAAATCACGTGACTTTGTATGTAGCTAATTCAAATTAAATGTTATTTTTAATTCATTTAATTCATCGAGAGTAAATGAAATGTAATTTTTAATTTCTTTTGCCTTGAATTTTTTTAATGAGCAGTCGCTCCGATTTTTGTATGTGTGTGTTTGTGTGTTTTTAGCTGTTGCCAGTTGTCAGATGGATTTGTCACTGTTAAGACAATCGTTTTTATAATACAGTCGCTATCATGTGGTCACTGTTGTGACAGTCGCTGTTTTAAAACAATCGCTATTGTTTAGTCGCTCAACTGACAGTCGCTGTTTTAACCCTCGCTATTATGAACCCGAGCCGCAGCTAATATATGTGCCTATTCACTATTTACAAACTCTTGTACTTCTGACTATCCGGCATAGTGATCGATAAGTGAATAATTATAAATAATTTAAGTAAAAATATTTATTATCAAAGTATCGAACATAATTACTGAATGCATAGCAAATAGTTATTGTGTTCAAATCTACTCCTTTGGCAGTATCGGAAATGTTCGAATGGCATAGCGCACAATGAGGTTATATAGTTGAAAGTGTACTCTGTCTTTATAATAACATAATATTATGTGATTAAATCTAGAATAGTAGTGTAGCTAAAATGGCGAGAATAAAATTAATTTAAGAAACACGATGTCCAGGATCAGTGGTCCCCAACCTCCGTGCCGCGGACCGCCCAAGAAAAATTAAATTTATACCGTTGTATTTACTATGTTGTTATTTCTCTCGTGATTGTGTGAATTTCCAGTGGGCCGCGGTGAAATTATCAAACGCTGACTGGTACGTGGCGAGAAAAAGGTTGGCGACCACTGACCAGGATGATCAAAATGAATGGTTGCACTAAATTATATCAGCCTTCTTAATAAACATTCCACATAATAAAACGATGCAACAGTTTTATATTTCTGGATGAGCGCTCTACCGAAAGAAATATTTATCAGAATACGCACTGTGATACACATCTGAAGTAATTTTAACATTAATTTGTTCTTGTTTTAAAATTATAATGGCTAAAATAAGTTCCAAAGGAGTAAATTTATTTACACTAATACTGTATACTAAAATTCAAATATCATACTCTAAATTAATAATTTAAACCATTTCAAACTATGGTATTGATCTGAGAATAAAATAATTCTTGACGTCAGAAATATGCCACCAGCCTTACCCCATGTAAACAACTGACAAGCTTTTCAAAACCTCCATTTCCCCCTCCCTCACCGGGCTGTCGACGTAACTATTGAAAGAGACCAATGAGAAAAATCTCAGTTGAAAAATAAATTCTAGCTTATCACTGATTGGATTCAAATCTTAAATGTGGGAGGTTTCGTCCTTAGGGAGGGGGGGGGGGGGTCTGTTCTACATTCCTATGTGTCAGGCTCAGATAACAAAGCTCGTTGACCAATAGGTCAAGGTAAGCGTATTTTAGATTTTAAGCCCACCCAAATCTGTCCATTACTGAGTGTAATACTTTAGTCTAGACATTTCAACATGGAGAGGGTCAGAAGAAGAAAACTGTGTAAAAATTTGAAACATGTCAAGAGATATTTTGATTATCGTAAATTATCGTAAAACAAAACCTACTAATAAGGTTAGTATATATATATATATATATATATATATACAGTCTGTATATAATCAAACTTAGCTTGAAAGAGTTGTTAAAATGCCATAATCTTTTCAACAACAGGCTAGTTTTAAAGGTTGAGGGGGAGGGGATATTGTTCCGTTGCTTTCAAACTTTGTATAAAAACGTTTTGGGCTTATTAATGAAGTTTTTTCAGTCGAACCATTTTCTCGAACTAGTAGTGTGTGGAAAAAATACATATTTAGAAGAATTATTTTATATTTTATCAATAAATGTATTTATTATTCTCTGGTAGGGTTTAAATTATAATAATTTTTCAGCATCTAGGTTGTAGAAACGGTAAGTGGGGGGGGGGTGAAATATATATTGCTTAGGCTAGTTGAAATTTCCCTTTCATCATTATTTTTATAACCTGGCCAAAAAAAAGTTAAGCAATCTAATCTTATGAGATTAAATATGATGTAAAACCTATAACAAAATGATTGCACGTATTCTAAAAACGAAGTTATTGTCTCAAACGTGTCACGTGTCATGATGTAAGTTGGTTCATTATAACGTTTTATCGTTTCCACCTATCACTGATTTTTTAGATAGAAAATATGGCATTATTTAAAGGTTACGCTTATATAGCATAATAGTATATATGTAACTTATTTCCATATCGCTGATACTAAAGTCACCTCTAGACGTTTACTGTTATCCTAGACCACCTTTGACTAGTATTCCACTAATAGTAACCCTACCTTAACTAAGGCCTTATGGGCCAGTTGGTCAGCCACAAGAGAGAATCAACCCATGTGTTGAAACAGCGATGGGCAGTAATTTCCCCAGCTGCTAACTTGACAAATAGGTCAACGCCCATTATATAAGTGGAGCGAAAGTCTATACATATTTATAAAAATATTTTACAAAATAAAAATAAAAAAGCATGGCTTGTTCCAAACAATTTGCCCATTAAAGACCGGTCTAATACCTCTTTCACTCAAACAAAACTATCACACCAAGTGGTAAAGTGATACAAATTGAGAAAGGTGGAAACGAAGTTCAGGTGTGACGAGGATTAAAAAATAACCAACCAATATTATTTTGTCTTGTTTTTTAAACATCTCTGCCAAAACAAAAAAAAAAACTATTCATCGGCCACCAGAGGTGGTAGAAAATATATGTGGCAAAAGCTAGAGTAGGTGTAGAGACAAGTAAGAGTAATACAAATACAGGTAGACAAGGTGTCAGGCGATTGAAGACTAGGTGGGGAGAAAACAATAGAATAGTAAACAGCAAAGGTGTGACGACTCTAGATGTAGACCTAGGGGCAACGTCAGACAGTCTATGCGAGTTAACAATGACGGCGTTAGAGAGATGAGAATAGCGAAAGCAATTCTTAAGTAGACTATGACGTAATTATGGTGCGGACGTTAGGTGTGTAAATACGACTGGATTTGGATAGTTCAAAGATAGAATAGTTACGAGAGTTAGTTGGGGGATGAGCTCAGGAGTGGCGTGGACTTGGCGATATGGTCCATTATTAGAATAGTTAAGTGGGTTATTTGAGTGTAAGACGACGTTAAGACGGCTACATAATCTTTGGTTAGTCAGAGTAGAGGCGTAGTTATTCATGGATTTAATGAGTCATTGTAGACTTTAGAGGTGTTTTTATGTGTGGACTTGCTACATTATCATGTACATAAATCGTAGTGCTAACAACGCATCTTGCTCAATTGAATATTGAGCTGTGTCTAAAGAGTGAGTAACCAAAGTGAAAGAGGCAGACTTAAAACTAATTTGGCATATGCACGTTTATAGTTAAAAACGAACTCGTAACAATATGCTTCCTATTAAAAAAACAATGTATTAATCAATGTAATGTACTTTTTTTATTATCTCAACACATCGCAACCTCATTTTATGTGTATGTGTAACTATAAAAAATGTATGTACATATTTATAATTTTTTTCCAAATAAAATTTCCAAAAAGTGTGCATTAATAAGCGCAGTCAAACAGATGATAATAAATAAGAAGGTGGTATAACTCTAAAACCTATTATAAGGTTCCCTTGGCTTTCTCACTCTTTTTATATTTAGTTTAAAGTTACAAATAAGTCTAGGGTAGAAGTAACACCATATAATTTAGTTTAAAGCTACAAATAAGTCTAGGGTAGAAGTAACACCATATATTTTAGTTTAAAGCTACAAATAAGTCTAGGGTAGAAGAAACACCATATAATTTAGTTTAAAGCTACAAATAAGTATAGGGTAGAAATAACACCATATAATTTAGTTTAAAGCTACAAATAAGTAGGCCTATAGGGTAGAAATAACACCATATAACTTAGTTTAAAGCTACAAATAAGTATAGGGTAGAAGTAACACCATATAATTTAGTTTAAAGTTACAAATAAGTATAGGGTAGAAGTAACACCTTGTTACCTTAATAATAGTTATTCTCTAGTGGTTGTAAAGTACTAAAGAACCGGATGTCTGGGTCAGTTAGCCAGCTTCGTATGAATATAGCTGTAAATGTCGTGCTAATCTATGTCAGTATTATCGGTCTCAAGTCGTTCCGGCTTTCTTTCTGCGTGAGATAGAAAGTAGGAATAAGAATCGAGAACGCGGTTTCTCATTTAAAATATTGCTCATGGCTTCTTGCCCGCGGCTCGATTTGATATTTGTTTTTTTTTTTAATCAACAGTTTCTGTGGTTTTAATTATGAGACGTCAACATCTTACATATAAAAATGTCATATTAACATATATTCAAATTATTGTTGTTTTTAATACACCAGATTGCATTTTTAAATATTAAAACTATAGTAAAAAATATCCGTCGTAACACATTTCTTTATTATAGTTCTTTTTAAAAGTCGATCTAATAAATAAAAAGAAAGAAATACTGCAAAAGGTATGTACAAAAAGTTCTCAGCTATCATGTTATTTTATTTTTAAATTACCGATTTACTTGTAACTTACAAAAAAAAAAAGAATATATTTTGAAGACTTAGGCCAAGTCAATTGCAAATGCAAAATAATCTAGCAACCTTTGATATAACAAAAACATTTTTTTAGCAAAAAATGGGGGTCAAATAATAGATTTTACAGCAAAAGTAGGGGTTAGGTCCAGTTAGGGTTTTGTCCGGATACCCCAAAAAAAGATAGATCTCAAAGCTCAACAATAGTATATCTTAATGCAAAGCTTGGGCAGAGTTCAGCTAGTATAGAATATTCTTTATTCTGTGTTGTTTTTTAACATGCATCACTCTGGTCTCAATGTATTATTATAAACTTTAATGTAAATTGCACTGTGGTCATTGTCACGATTGGCGGTGTTTATGTGGAGTGTAGGGCAAAACACCAAGCGGACATAACCCCCACTGGACCTCTCCCCTATTTTTAATATAAAATCTATTATTTGGCCCTCATTTTTATTAAAAAATGTAATATACAATACCTGGATGAAAATGTATATTAAAATATGTATTTTTAAGGGAATTGTTTTTTTTCAAAGTACCCTAATTTGCTGCATTAGCCCGTCAAGTCACAGTGGGCAAAAGTCAATCTCTTGTTAACTTTACATCAACAAGGTAAAAAAAAACAAAATTAAAGTTTTAGCCCAAAGTCAATACTGACCGTATCTTTATTCTACATTTTAATTCTCGCACCAGACACACATTTTATAGCAGACGGTAAAACAAACAGCATAAGAACCACAATGGTCGAAAGCCATTCCTTTATTTAGGTAAAATATCATAGAAACATGCCTAATGATAGACTGTGTTGACAGACATGATATCTCTTATATCGACAAGCCTTTCCCTTCACAATGGTCAAATTCGTATATATAGAAGTATTCATAATATTGACTCAATATTTTGGGGGTTTTGTCCGCTGGGGGTTATGTCTGCTGGGGGTTTTGTCCGTTGGGGGTTTTGTCCGGATACCGTTTATGTGTGGGCAGAATGGCCTCTACAGCCACGAGTTGCACCTGGACGAAAGTTGAAAGGTCAGCGTCCCACGTGAGGACTGGATTTTTTAGCCGGACACTTTGACCCCACCATTTCGACCCCGCGACGTTTCGACCCCTGACCATTCGACCCTGATAAAAAGAATGTGTGAATTATTTCTTTTTTTAAAATATGTTTACTAACTTTGTTCAACATGTGTATAATTGTTAAAAATATTTATATTGTATTAATTTTGTTAAAAATATTTGTTGTAATTGTTTAAAATATGAGTTTCTGTAAGGTTTAAGTTGCGATGCTCTAAGCACATCCAAAAGATTTTAAAGCCCGACTATATATCTTACACACACTTCTCAGGCTTGCACATGAGTTTCATTGACTGATGGTTTGTATCTACTGTAGTCACTGGCGCAAATGACATAAGTGACTAATATCCAAGGTGGATGGGTTCAGTATAACGTTTACCTACTGAGTGATATACACATTATTTTTATACCTGAATTATACATGTCTGGCAACACTTACAACATTAGCGTCTTGGCTTATCAGAGCTGGGTTATAATCAAAGAGGGGGCGATTTGATGAGAGTAAAAATTACGTCACATAATGACACAACTTGTGTCCATTGATAAGACATTACAAAACCTAAAACACACATTTTATGCAACTAAAACACAAATTTGAAACAATAAAAACACATTTTAAATTTTAAAAAAACTAAAAAACAACTAATTTATTTAAAAATTAAACATCTGTTGAGCAAAGTTATTAAACATATTCAAAGCAAATAAATAAACATTCAAATATTATGTTTATCAGTTAACAAAGTCGAAGAGTCGAAGAGTCTGGGGTCGAACTGTCTCGGGGTCGAAACGTCGCGAGGTCGAAGTGTCACGGGGTCGAAATGGTAGGGTCGAAAAATCCGACCAACATAGGCTAAGACCACTTCAACGAATTATTAACTACTTCTTGAATGTCACGTTTGTAGAGTTTTGGTACACATCTCGAAATTCAATCTATAGATTACCATTCACTATTTAAAATTTTACAGTCGATAAATTAGACACTGATAAAGTCTAAAGATAATTATTACTCTGTGATTATTTTAAAAAAAGAAAATTTGAAAATAAATAATAGCGATAAGTACAGAACGGGTCTAATTTCTCAAAGAGAATTTATTTTTAAATAATCTATTGTCAATTGTTATAGGGTTAGGATTATATATTTCTATTGACGTGTGCAATACCGTATACTTTGAGATATTTAAATATATATATTTCTTAAAATACCATTTTCAGGTACACACCGATATCACGTGCACCAATGATGTCGGACTTTGTCACTCGTACGAGGATAAAATAGATTTTGTTCATGCCTTGAGTGACCTTATGACAGCGGCTGAAGGCTGGATATGGAAGATGTATCTGTTTCGAGGTGACATTTTTGATCATGCTTCATGCAGAGTTCTGAGGAAAAAACTATGGTTCCACTTTGAGATGTTTTATACACTGACTGAAATTTACTACGCTGATAAATTGAAAAGATTCTGTAAAGGAACAATTTTTTATCGGCCTCAAGTCTCAATACAAGACGTATATTTGTACCGAAAGACCCTTGTTTGTGGAAACTACATTAAGTTTGCCGACGTTCTGGTTGAAAAGGCTAAAGAATCCATAGCCTGCAGTAAAAGCAAATATAAGAGAAGGGAACATGTAAAGAAATTGACTTTTTTTCAGGCTATGAATAAAATGAAATCTATTCGTTGTCGATTTGGTTATAATGGAAGGAATGATGATTAGGTGTTACCTGATGATTAGGTGTTACCTGATGATTAGGGGTTACCTGTTGTAATGATCACTAATGATTAAGTCTATGTGTTTAATTAATGTTCTATATCTTTATGTCTAATAAATAGCATTTATGGCAGTACATTTTAAAGTTATATTTTATTAAGTTTTAACTCATTTTCAACTTTAAAAATGTTATACATTTATGACTAATTAAAAAAAAACGTTACTACTAAACTTTGAAAAGTAGTTTAACTTTTTTCTTAATTTTTTTTTTCTATGACACATGTTGTTATAAGTTTACGAAACATATAATAAATAAAACATTGGTAGATGAAATGTCTCAAAGTTTACATTTTTTATTATGGAATAGCTCAAAACTACAGAAAAGAAATCAAAATTACTGTTCCTAAACAGAAGTTACTGTGTAAATGTAGACTATATTAAATTTAATCATGATAATATCAGAGAAATCTTTTAAAATAATCTTCATGTCTATAGTCTCATTAGTCATTCTGCTTATCTGAAATAGCAATGCCAATGTGGCAAATATTTGTTACAAAAATATAACTGTGTCATTACTCTTATTAATTTGTTTCACAATCTTATGGAAAGATGAAAAGTCGTTCACTCCGTAAAAGGTAAAAAAAGCTTTGCATATTTAAACTTTGACTAATCTCAACTGGTAAAACAACCATCCTGTATACGATTAAAAATTTATGTATGATATAATAAGCAAAGATATAAGTCGCTGCTGACTTATTAGGACTCGTATTTATATTTTTGTCTCTGCCACAGCATTTCACAGATGACAAAAACGTACAACACGTGAAGAAGAAATAAACAGGTCGTGTGTAACAATAAGTATAATTTTATTTACATAAAGGCACCAGTCCTAAATATGGTCTGGTGGCTCGCAAAGATAAAGTTCTGAATCCACCAAGACGAAACACTTTCGCGCGGAACCTTCCGCGCGGAAGTCTCAACTTAGCGAAACTCTTGTAGATACACCGGGACGAAACGGTGAGCGCCGAAACAACTCACCGGAAACAATAATTTTTAATGATTACTTCGCACTTTTTCCTGCTAGTGAAAAAAAAACGATACTTTGAAAAGCAGAAAATACTGCATCCCGTGTGCCTTTTTGTTCTTATTACAAATAAATTGTCTAACTGGAAATGGAAAACTGTTGTTTGTTTGTTTTAACTTTTAATTCGATCGGTAGCCGTTCATTTATTTTTTTTTTGTTTTAATGATCAGCCAAACATTTATTTAATAGCATTTATGTTTTCAGACAGCGCTTCGATCGAAAGAAATTTCATTTGTAGAATATGTAGATAGACGATGTATATTTTCCTTTCAGAAATTCATATACAAAGACTGTTGCCGGCCAAAACGTATAGTAATTCATGTTTTTCTGTCAAAATTCACTTTGTTGTTGTTGTTTTTAATGAATATATACTAATGTGAATCATTTTTTCTATTCGAATCGACGTTTCTAAGCAGCCATTTTGTTTGTTTATCATGACGGAAAATGTAGCTCTCCGGAAAAAACTCTGCAAGCAGCGAAACTGAAAACTTTCGCTGTTCCGCAACGGAATTCCTGACCGGTGTACATGTTCTCATTAGAATATCATTGCAGCGAAACAGAGACGGAATTCGCAATGCCCTTAGATACCGGAATTTCGTCTTGGTGTATTCATACCTTAAAACTAAATAATTCAACAAAAGTTAATAGTACTTTCTCGCTCCCTTTCGTACGTCGCCCGTTCTTAACGAGAAACCCAAGTCGACTGTCAATTCCCACACTTTCTCTCACACTTCCAGACTGACCAATCATGCATTCACGCTCTTCACCCTGCCAATCGGCGGTAACTAGTTTGGGAAAGGTACGTATAGCCATGGATATCTAGATACCAGGATAGACAACCAAACAAAATTTCATACAAGCTGTGTACGGTTTAGGCTGACGCAAGGATTTTTTTCTTCTTTGTGTTTGTGGATTGTTTAATTTATTTTTTTTTCCTGAATATAATGTCTTCAAAAATAGCCTACACTCGGAGAATTGAATGTAGTTTAATAAAAAGTAACTTTTATTGAAATGAATCATAATGATTTTTTTTTCTTCTTTGTGTTTGTGAACTGTTTAATTTATTTATTTTTGTTTATTTTTTTCATCTAAACTTTTTAAAAATAATAAAATACTTGCATAATAATATCACTTTGAAACATATATTGTTAAAAAGCCCTTTCAATTTACTACATTTTCATATATATATATATATATATATATATATATATATATATATATATATATATATATATATATATACTATAATAACATATTTTTTTAAAAATAAAAGCTTTAGAGAAATATTAGTCGATAAAAAATTTAAAGACATTGACGAATTAAGATTGAAAAAGCTGGATGTTTTTTTTTAACAATGTCAACAGAGGAGGGCTATTGAAGCCATCTGAGTACACCTTCTCTACTTGCCTACTAACCTGGAAAGTATTCAATTCATTGAAAAGATCAGCAAGTAGTCTGAAACTATTTCTAGGACAAACAAATAAAAAAAAATTATTTAAATTGTTGATAGAGTAACAATTGATGAGTCATTGCTGATTGAAGAAATTATTTTTTTTATTTCAATCATAATTTAAAAGAACTTATTTATGTTAATTTTTTTAATTGTTCGTCTAAAAATTATGTTAAGCAATTGAATGAGACCGTTCATGAAAAACCAATGAAAAAACGAAAAATAATTAAATTGACAAAATAAAGATTTTAAATTAAAAATTTGCTATTAAAAGTTTTCAAACGTTAATTGCGTTTGTGTTTATTTCATAAAAACATAAGTACCAAATATATAAAACTGCTATTAAACATAAAGACTAACGCTAAACACTTGATTGTGTGTCAGCCTAAAGCGTATTTTTTTAAATATTGGTTGTCCTTCCTGATGCTATATCTAGATTTCCATGGTCTAGCCTACAAAGACAATACTAGCCGACTTGGGATCAGACATCTATTATTGTCGGCAGTCAAACAGTGGCTGAGTGGCCAGAGAAAAACCCTAAGATGTGACAAAGCATCCTTCTGCCAGATTCCTGACCCGCGTTCCAGTCGTCGGAGCGTAGGGAATTGATCCGCACTCGCTTACCACCAACCGTATGATGTAATTACGGGGACCGGGGGGGAGGGATGGTACATATTACTATTAAGGGGGTAGCAGTTACACACTCATGTTCTCCCCTGCTCATACATACCCCAACAGTTACTCAACCCCTCAGAGCTTACCGTAACTCTGTGACATACACTCCACCTTTACAGAAGCAATGATTATTGTTTTTTCAGATTTACATCCTACTTACAAAAAGGATAAACAAATACAATCTTTAACATCATTAAGAAAAAATACCCCCAAGTAGCCATCTGTCACATTCTGTACATTTTTTTTTTTTGTAATTCCTTAACCCCCCCTTCCCCCCACAGGTTGCATCATCGACTCGGGGAGATAACAAAGGTGGTTGTCAAAGGTGTTGACCCGGTACGTTGCCTTCGAAAAATTGCAAGATAACAGCTTAGAAATCAGTATTTTAGATGATAGTATCAATCATTTCGGTGATCTCATTAACAAATATACAGAAACTGATTTAACAGAGTCAGAGAAGAAAGCATTAATTTTAATTGCTGGTTATATAGCTGTCACAGATGGGTTCACTCTAGACATTATAAAATAAAGGTAGACGTGGTCGACGGTCAAAAATTGTGTTTATTGATGAACATAATAGAATGAAAGGAATACAAATGAATATATATATATCCAGTGAAGTAACTTTAAGTTCAAATATCCAGACTCTGAATTCACAACATATTATCCCCCTATGAAAATATCACACTCCACCTTAGAAGTAAAAGTAGGTCCTCTCACCTCGAGAGACCTGCGTACACTGCTACAATTTCTCATTCTTCCCCTTTCTCCACTATTTATTTCACAAACACACTGAGTTCATGCACAGCTCAGTCACACACACAACACACAAAACACATCCATGACATCTCCCCCCTCTCTTCAAAAAATGTTATACATTTTTTTTTATTTTTTTTTAGTTACATACATAACTTAATACATGATTACTAGTAATATTCAATAGTCTTCATAAGATAAAAAATTTGCAAATTTATCCGACTATGTTCAATAGAATGATAAAGTGTCACAAGCAATATCTACAAGTTTCAAACAACAATTGTCAACATAGAGACTCAAGAAAAAAAATATTTTGATGATCATATAAAATAATCCGATAGTCTTTGTTCAGAAAAACATCATGATCATATAAAATAATCCGATAGTCTTTGTTCAGAAAAAACATCATGATCATGTAAAATAATCCGCTAGTCTTTGTTCAGAACTCGTTCCCAAACAATTAAGAGTCCTGACAATCTTATGTCATCTAATGCATTAACTGTATGTTGGTGCTGATGTTAATCTGCTTTTCACATCCGTGAGAGTGTGAGATCATCACCGCAAGTGGTGAACTGTTCCTGTGAAACCTCAACTTTCTTTGGTGCTTGTCTTCAACGTGTACAAAAAAAATTATCGAGCTCCTTTTCGTCATGTGTGCAACAGCAAAGGACAACGGTGTCTTCTCCTAACCTACCATCAATGTACATGCCATGAATTACACAGATCATATAGTCATCATTTACATCGTTGTAAAACCACAGCTGGACTATAGCTTTCTCAGTTTCGAATACGTCATATATTAACTGTTTTGTGGTGATAGCCTCATATATTGGCCACTCTTGCCTGACCATCCCTGAATTTTCGCATTCAGGACATGGACATACTTTCATGTAATATTCTTTTATTTTTTTATACGGAAGACAAAGCCACTTCCTGCTCGTAAAATTTTTCTCTTCTGTATTTAAACAGAGGATCTCCTTTTGGCTGACAGTGCCATCAGTAGCCAGTTTTATAAAACTTAAAAAGTCATTGTTTCTATACTGCCACGGAAGGTCTTTTATTGAAAACTGTTTTACTGGCTTGTTATTGGTATGAAATTGATCTCTGGGACAGGCTAATTTGTGAAGCTCGAAGTCAGCCTCCATTTCTATACTAGCTTCAATGTCTAAAGGACCTATTCCTGTGCATATTTTCTCTCTTGAGATAGGAATTGCTCTGGATGTATCGTTGTTATCGGTATGTCTTATTCTAAAGAAATTCAGGACTACTTGTACGACATACCTTACATAGTGTAGTAATATATATTTCCTTCGCTTACAAGTCCGATGACAAGTATTATTCTTTTCATTTAATGAGCCATCTGTCATGGCTTCAGAAAATTCATTTGCATTAACCTTGGTAGCTAACTCTTCGATTGAATCTTGTTTAACCTCGGGAGATAATTCTTCAATTGTTTCTTGTTCAGAACAGTCAGTTGCATATTGTTTAGGGCTTGTATTACATTGTGCAGTAAAATGTAATCGAGAACTTTTTTTTCTATTAGTTGCATATTGTCTGGCTGAAAATACCTTGGGTCGTGTACTATCTTTTTCTACTTGTTCTTGCTGAGCCTGTTCATATTCTGGTGCAGAATTCTCTTGGGGATGGATAATCATAGCTTCATTAGCTACGTCATATTTACTAACTGAGGCATGAATAACTTTTTCTCTGGTACCACTTGATGAATTAGCAGAAACTCTTGTAGAAAAAACTGTATGTGAAATATCTAAGGCCTTGTTTCTTTGTTCATTTCCATCTGATCTTTGATTTTCATTTAAGCTTACATGTCTTTTAATAATAGGGCTTGGCTCAAGTCTTGCTGAATTTTGTTTTGACAATGGTCTCGATTCAGTGTGTGCTGCGTTATGCGAAATTTCCTTCTCACCAAGATTATTATTTTCAGTGTCTTTAATATGTTGAAAATATTGTTCTAAGGATTTATCTTCCTTCTGTAATTTGATCAGTAGTTCTTTGTTTATGTCCATATTACTGTTTGGCTGATATCACAATTTACTGTTTTGATATTCTCATTGTTCATTTTGCCAGTTGCAAATCTAATCAAAACATTCATATGACTGGTCTCAATTTGTGACATTGAGGTTTTGTTGCTCAATTTATTTTTCAAATTATGTTTCAATTGTTCATAGTTGTTTATGTTCGTGAAAGCAATGTTTTGAGCTTTCTTATGTTTTTGAAGTTTTTTTGATGATATAAGCTGATCTATCTTTGTTAGGAATGTCATTTTGATTAGCTATTGTATCAAATTTTTCAATATAATCAACTATGTCTTCTGTGCCATTCCAGTTGTATAGGTTGTTAAATGAGACACATACATCAGGGTCTGGTTCTTTATTTGGATTTAGGTCCATTAAATATTTTTGTACTCTTTCACCTTTTTCCTCAAGCCATGCTTTGAATAATGCGTTGGAGTTGTCTGGCTACAGGTGATGATAGAACTAAGGCATTGATTTTTCCGGAAATCCAGGGAGTGTCTAAGTCTATTATAGCTGTACGACATATGACTTTCTGACCATCTCCTAACTTTATGTGTTCAAGTTTATCAGTCATTTGATCTCTATGAACTAATTTCTCATCAACTATCACCGTTGTGCAACCGGAGTCACGCAAACACATTACAGGATTGTTGTTTACAAAACATGGATAAAAGATCAAGTTGCCCTTGTTGTCAAGCATGGTGGCGGCTGTATTTTCATAAATCTGTCTGTTGTAACTGCGGCCTCTTTCTATGCGGTTTTTTTGTGGGCTGACATTAGGTGATTGTCTTTTCTGACTTTAATATTGTCGCATTCTGTGATCATTATATTGAGATCTAGGCCTATATCTGTTGTAATTTGATGCATGATTATAATTCTTTCTATACCTGCAGTAATATTGTATATGTCCAGGCTGACGACATATATAACATAATTCTGGAGATCTGGTGGGTAGACTAGTGAATCTTCGTTGGTTTGTTTGTATGGCATTGAAAGATTTTTGTTCAATACCAAACAAAGGGATGTCGTTGATGCTGTCTTTGAAGTCTGACATGGCACTTATCAGCTGCTGTTTAGTATGTACTTTATGTTGTTTTATGAAGCTTTATAGTTGAGGACTACTTTGAGTTAATATTTTACCTACCAAGAATAATTCAATAATCTGTTGAGCATTTCCTCCATCTATGCCTGACATTTTTATCCAATTTATTAAGTGGGCCTCAATGGTGTTGATAAATACTTGAGGATGTTCATTAGGCTTCATTACAGAGTTGTGGAATTGGTTTCTATAGTGCTCCTCTGTTTTATTATAGTGCTGAAGCAAGTATTTTTTTACCATGTCATAGTTGCTTGCGTCTTCGCTTTTAATGTTGTTAAGGGCTGCTTGCGCTTCATTTGTCACAGATTCATATAGATACACTATCCATTCACTTTTATTGATACGCACTGGCTCCACGACCGTCATATGACGGACGATGTATTTTTTTTTTACCGCTTCCGTCAACAGAATGAACTCTTATGATGTAAAGTTATAAATGCAGTTTATATCATGATATTATTACTTACACAATGATGGTGCTCAAAATCGGCGATCGTTTTAACACAATTAAAGAGTAAACAGAATGAATGAGAACTCTTATTTACTGCAGACGTTGATGACGTCATTTACTGTTAAAAATCGGAGATATTTTTTTTTTCGGGGACCATAAATAGATATTGCTGCACACCCTAACCCTATCCCTAACCCTATCCCTAACCCTATCCCTAACCCTATCCCTAACCCTATCCCTATCCCTATCCCTATCCCTATCCATAACCCTAATCCTATCCCTAACCCTAATCCTATCCCTAACCCTAATCCTAACCCTAACCCTATCCCTAACCCTAATCCTGAAAAAAAAATCTGGAAAAAAAATTTATGATTTATTAAAAAATGACCATCAATAGATATTGCTCCACACCCTAACCCTATCCCTAACCCCCTATCCCTAACCCTGATCCTGAAAAATAAAATCTGAACAAAAAAATGTATGTCTCTATCAGGAATCTAACCCGCACATAGCTAGCCAAACTGGGTCTCAGCCAAGCGTACAACCTACATCACTAGCGCGCCACACAAACTAACCTCTCATTTTAATGTATAATTGCTCGGCTATGCAATTGTTGACGGAAGCGGTAAAAAAAATACATCGTCCGTCATATGACGGTCGTGGAGCCAGTGCGTTATTGATATTACTTAATGCGAATTGCGTCTCCATGATAGAAAAAAAACTGTCGATGTCCCCATGCTTCCCATCAAAAGGTTGAATGCGAAGTTTATGTTTAGGGACATTGAATATTGAAGATTTATTATCTGACTGTTCCGTATCTTTTTTTATTCTGTGTATAGCTTCGATTTCAGACATTTTCAATTTGAATTCTTGCTGCCTGTCCAAATCTTCTTTTTCAGCCTGACGTTTTCTGTCTTTTTCTTCCTTCTTGAATATACCTGTTGGCGTCTTGTTCCATTATGAATTAATATAATAACATACAAGGTCAAAATGTCATAATAGTATCGCTGCTATAATGTCATAGGTTAACACCGCTGCCACCATAATGTCACAGATGGGTTCACTCTAGACATTATAAAATAAAGGTAGACGTGGTCGACGGTCAAAAATTGTTTTTTTTTTATGAACATAATAGAATGAAATGAATACAAATGAATATATATATATATATATATATATATATATATATATATATATATATATATATAATCCAGTGAAGTAATATAAATTAGGCCAACACACTAAACTTTAAGTTCAAATATCCAGACTCTGAATTCACAACATATTATCCCCCTATGAAAATATCACACTCCACCTTAGAAGTAAAAGTAGGTCCTCTCACCTCGAGAGACCTGCGTACACTGCTACAATTTCTCATTCTTCCCCTTTCTCCACCTGGACATTCACTCACTTCAATCTCACTATTTATTTCACAAACACACTGAGTTCATGCACAGCTCAGTCACACACACAACACACAAAACACATCCATGACAATAGCTTTAAATCTGTGCAGTTCAAATATGATTAAGTGTGATTTTTGTACATAAGTATTAGTCATAGATAAAACTCAAGATATTTTATTTTCTACAGAATTTCACTCATCTAACTAGCATTTTAATCAGACTAGGTCACTAGCGAGCGCTTTCGTAAAAAACCTATGACCTATAACGTCCCGATGGTACAAATTTTTTTTGCAGAATGGGAGCGCCGTCGCTATTGATTTAAAAAAATCCTCTATGACGTCATTTCCCGATGAGTGTTGTATCGTGCCTTTGCACTGTAAAATGACATAGTAAAGTAGTTATTTTTTTACTTTTCAGTGAATTTTGTTAATGCTTTGTTTTGATTTTAACTATAAATAGAATTCAGGGCAAAACGCTATAAATAAGAATCCTCTGTGACGTCAAATAAAAAATAAAATAATAATTCTGCACTTGATTTCACTTAAATCGGATACGCATTTCACGTAAATCGGCTGCGCATTTGATAATCATGCTCAGTTATTATAGTTTGTTAACATTGTGTACTGGAGGTTAGTGTTCCCTCGATGGATTACTTTTTGATGATGGTTTGTTGGTTATGGCAGCCGCATCTTTTGACGTATGAAATGTATGTCATTTCTGCACATTAGGAAGGTGGCATAAATCAGCACCTAATTAAATTAATTAAATTGATTAGGAAGGGGTTTAACCTAGATTTCTAGTATTTAGATAAGGGCGGATTAAAATGTTCTAGTCAGGTTTTAGTTGACGTATTGACTGTTCATTTTTGATGGTTTAAAAAACTTATTAGAAAAGATTTTTCCTTGCACAAAATAACCAGCAACAGATCTTATTAAAATGATTCCATCCATGTTTAGAAACATATTTTTCATATCTATGTGGTTGTATTTGTGGGCAATATTTAGTAAATCTTTATTATTAACATCTAGCTATCTGGCTAACATACTTCTAAATAATTACAGCAAATCTGAAACAGAGAAATGTTCACAAGTAAAGCAAGCAATTTAAGTCTTTTCCGATTCGGACAAAGGACATTTTAGAGTATTTTCGTGTACGCAGTATGGGTTTCGATAAATAGAGAGGGAGGTAATCATGTTGAATAACTGTTACAAAAATAAATAATGATTACGCCCCTTTGATTAGCTTTTATTATTTATATTTAAAATATAAGCAAAAACGGTATCTTACACAAAATGATATATACATCATGGGTCTAGGACTTATGGTTCCTGAGATCTAGGGCGCTCCTTTTTTAATATAGCTTTCAGTAAATATTTGTAAATTTTGGAAATGTTTATACATTCAATTGTGTAATGCATATATCTATAAAAAAAAATATTATAAAGACGTTTCTTTATATTTGAAAAAAAATATTTTCTCTTAAATATAACTACAAGTGGTTTGTGGTTACTGAAATAGAACTCATAATTGAAAACATTCGAAATTGTAGTCATTTAATCGTCCGAAAACTCCGTCAATTGTTGCATAGCTCTGATACTTTCAATTAAACTCAGAACACAAGCTTACTATTTCATTTGATGAGTTTCTTAATAAATCTTGGTGAAACTACGTGCTGCAGTATTTCGCACCAAATGAATGGGTTATTGAACGTACAAGGTGTAGAATGGGGCCATATATATAACATATAAGCCCCTTAGGAGCCCTGAAGCCCGGCCCTCAGAAATCCTATAGCAAAATGAACTTTTGATGTACACATGGCAGGCCAAGACCTACAAAATGATATATACACCATGGGTCTAGGACTTATGGTTGCTGAGATCTAGGGCGCTCTGTTGTTAATATAGCTTATATAGTAAAAAAAACGGTACTTTATAAGCCCCCTTTTACGGCCCTCAGAGGTCAGATCGCGAAATGAACTTTTGCTGCACACATGGCAGGCCAAGACCTACAAAATGATATATACATCATGGGTCTAGGACTTATGGTTGTTGAGATCTAGGGTGATGACGGACAGACAGACAAAACGGGGACAATAGAGCATTTTATTTCGAAAATGCTCTAAAAATTATGAGCTTTTATAAAAGAAGACATGCCGATGGACTCATTGGGATATTATTTTGTTTAGGCTCAAGGCTTGTATTTTATAACCTTAATTTTATTTTTAAAAACAGATCTCGTGACATATCCAAAGTCGACAACATTAGCCGTCAATGTTTACATTGTCTCTAGACCCCTGTTCTATTCGCAGATGAATCTAATTTTATCCTGTTTCCAGATTTAAAATATGAAGAGCTTTTAATGTTAATTGTATTATGTATGAGAATGTGTAAATTCTGTTTAAAACAGTTTTTTATATATCATATTAACCTTTAAACATTTTTATTTTTTTATTTTTTTTAGAATTTCAAATTTAAATTATATTTTAATCATTGCCGGTAATAAATTTGATTAATGTATGTTTAAGGAAGAGTTACTATTTAATCTGCAAAATCCGGTTCTGTTCGATTCCGGTGTGATTCAAATATTAAATCCGAATCCGGTTCCGATTCCTGCAGGATTTAAAAACTACAATCCGGGTACAGCCCTAGTAATGATGTATAATGTTACTGTACAGTTTGTCACATAAAACAATGCCATTATCACATACATTATATAGACTGATTTTTCTATGTTGGCACTATTTCCATACATTTCATGTCAGGTTTATCTGGAAACCTTTTACATAGTAGGGATAGACTTACACAAATCACTTTCTTGCCCCCCATTATCTCCTAAACATGCTATTAGACCAAATGGACATCTGTTGGAAAAATCTTTTCATAAACTATTAGTAGCCTACACATTTTGAAAATTAATAGTATTTTAGAAAACACCTGTTTATAATTATTTAAAACTTTTTTTAAGACACCGGGTATTCTGCTTTTTTCTTTAAATTTACTGCAAAATAATTGTGGAAAATAGACTTTGTGGCAATCCTGAAATGGATACATCTATATTATTTGGTATATACATGAAAAAAACTGATTCAAAATTAAAGATTTGGAATCCAAGTGATTTCCTCCATTGGATTAAGTTCTAAATCTAAGTTATTACTGTACCTTGGTTAAGTGTAATAGGGTAGGCAGATATTAAGGGGAAAATGGAGTTTTATAATTATATCTTTGATATGATTTATAGAAGAAAAAACAGATTTAAAACTAGAATGATTGATTACAAATGATTTTCTTGAATTTGTTCAGTTTTTAAGGGTTTGCTGATTTATGTACAGCAGAAGCTGCCCTGGCTGGCTTAAAAAAATTATGGAAAATCATGTTTGTTCTGTTACAGCAGCCAATTTCATTGGCTTATCCAAAAGGTGGGGCTTAGTCTCTTAGGAGCCTGTGAGATTAAACTTGCTATGCTCCTCAATGTCTGGTAACTGCCATACTGCCCAGTGGCAGACAGTTGTCCATTTGATCTACTCTGTGGTCCACCAGTCTGGGGTACTCAAAAGCACATGATCCATGTTTTCCTCAACCTCTGTGCAGTGGCAGCAATGAGGAGTCTACATTGGGCCTCAAACTCCAAAGTACTTACCAATAGGATAGTGCCCAGCGGAAATGGACTTTGGGCAAGCCTGCTCAACTCTGCAGCCCCCAACATGGGTTGGTTATGGATGGCCACTCCAGTTGATTCACTGGTTCTTGGTGATCTCTTTCTCTGAACTCTCTCAGTGATAACTGCGGGCCATGGTTAGTCTCTAGAGCCATGAGATCAAACTCGCTGTGTCCCTCAACATCTGGGAACTGCCATAAAGGCCAATGGCCTGCAAGCGTCTGACTGATCCACCCTGTGGTCCTCCAGCCCGGGCACTCAAAAAGCACATTATCCACAGTTACCACAACTTCTCTTCATTGTCGGCAAAGGGGATTAACATTGGGGATCTTGGTGATTGCTCTCCACTGACTTACTTTCATCACCCATGATGATTGTTTATGCATTGATTGCCTTGCTAGAAAGTGGGCCTGGTTATTCTCAGGCAGTTCTGAATTTCAGCAACAGAACTATCTGTCTTATATGATTTCTATAAAAAATATCTGATAGGAAACATTATGTTTATAAAATTTGAATGAATTGATATACAAATTTGAAAATCAATAATTTTTCTAATCCAGTTATGGATCAATCCATTCTATATGATTTTAAGGAAAAAATCTGATATGAAACATGGATGATTATTATTCAGATAATGTTGAAATTGTGAAGAATCGCGTATCCTCAAACATGGGGATGCTATCCCACACATACTCTGCAATTTAGGTCACTGGTTACAACGTTATTGGCCATTTTTTTCCTTATTAACTTTTGAAAGGTCATCTATTAAATTTTTTTAATTGCACAGGCACAGTACCGATAATTGTTAAAATTGTGTTTACTTTCTGTTACCTACTATTTATAAATTAAAAAAAATGTGTTAAAAATTGCAGGGGTAGGCTTACATTTTGTAGGTTGAATAAATATGTAAAAATAAACCTTCTTGATATTGTTTATGTAAAAATAACCTTCTTAATATTGATTATGTGAAAATAAACCTTGATATTGTTTTTTCAAATATATTTCATTGATTTCTTCTACAGTTATATTTGTGTGAAATTATCATCATGGTTTACCTTTTTCTGTTGGGTAGCTATGTATTACTTCTTATGTATTTTTCAAGTATCCAAATATTCTGCACATAAAGAAAATTTAAAGTTTCAAGCCAAACATATAAGCCACAGAGGAGTTAGTGAATGTAGATACTTTAGAGCAGCGGTTGGCAATCTAGGTCGCGGATGCCAAGGGGTCTGTAAGAAAAATCTGGGAGTCCGCAGAGAGATGGGGATACAAGAGAATCACAACGAGTCTGACTATTGCTATGAAATAAATACCTTTTTGTCACTTTGATGAGATAAATTAATGGAACTCCAAATGTAAATGCACATGTTTGCATGGCAAGACACTGTCCACTGACATTCTGTAGTTTGAACTGGTAAAGTTGAACTGTTTTTGCTTTTCGATTGTTTTGGGCAAGGCTTTTGCATTCATTAATCAACATCCTGATGTCAAAATATTTGCTTTTTTGAAAATTGTGTTTACCTTTTTTAATGAAATTCCTATGTCTGGTTGATTTGAAGACAAGACTGAATATTTTGAACATCAGTTGATCAAACAGGGAATCAATAATCATTTTATTCAATTGAACTTAAGTGCAGACATTATTAATACATAAATTAAGGTTAAATGTGAAGGAGTGTTAAAAGAACTACTTATTAACCCATCTCGACTAGTAGAACTACTTGTACTAAGATTTGAAGCTTTTTTTCTTGGAACACACATAGTGAAATGGATTGATAGTGCTCAAAAAATATTATGACAAGATAATGTTTCAGAATAGTTACAAAGGTGAAAAATGTTGTTCACATTGATATTTTGTCTGTTTATTTAGCTATGTATCTTGAACAAAAAAAATGTTGCCAGAATTTTAATAAGTAGTATCACACTAGTTGTGATTAAAATAGTAAATAAAATTTAATTCATAGCGATCGAATATTTGAAGCACTTGTAAAGAGATGGAACTCCCAGTATTCTTTTATTTTCACAGATGTATTATAGGTGATGAATACACAATCTATAATTAAAGATAAGTTTGATCGCTATGAACCGAAAGGAAGAAAATCTAATACATGGCTTTTTATGGATAATTTATCTATTTTTAAAGAATTGAAGGCAACAACTTCAGCTTGGAAGGATAAAGAAAGTCTTGTCCAGCATTATATCTTGATTCCAATCTTCTTATCAAAAGCTTATTTTTTGGCAAGCTAAAATATCCTTAGGTTAGTCAAAAAGCCTAGAAAAATTTTATTCATTTTTCAAGAACATATTTATGCAAGAAAACGTTTCTTCTGTCAATTAAAACACAGCACAGTTCATGGCTTGAAATATAAGCATCTCTTCGTCTCACTAAGAATCACTGTAACCCAAAATGCAAGTACTTATTTCTGACAAGAAGGAGCAAATGCCACATTAAAATGTATAGTACTTACTTTAAAACAATACTTTTTATTTGAAAAAACCTTTATATGTTAATAACATATCAATGTTTTTTAATTAAATAGTTTGTGATCATAATATTACAAATAGTTATATTTGGTGTGGGGAAAATCTGTGGACTTGAATTTGGGGTTCAAAAGGCTGCCAATCGCTGCTTTAGTGCACCAAAGAAAACTGGGGTAGTAAATGCAAATATTTGCCATGACTGATTGAAAGACATTGGGAGACTATACGACATATTTCATTCTAATTTTGAAAAATCTGTACACTAATCTAACTGCACTTTTATTACCAAAAGAAGAGGTTTTAGTTAAATTAGTACCTAAGTATTAGGAAGCTTATTAAACTAGTATTTAATTCATTAAATAAGCGACTTTCAAATTCCATTTAAATTTTGTGAATTATTTCTTATCATCACTTAATATTCTTGAAAAATATTTAAAAATGTTATTCAAACCCATAATTGTTTAATTATTAGATTACTTTTTTTTCAATGCAGTTTTAATATGAAAATATCTATTGGGATCTAGTTACAAAAAAAAAGAAGTTAGAAGTTACTATTTTTAAGGAATATTATTCATTCCATACAAGCTAATATTCAAGTTTTCTAATGCATGAACATTATTGGCAAACCAAATTATGGTCTGCCCAAGTCCCAATGCCCCAAAACTCAAAACAACTTGGAAATAATTTTTTTTATCTTGTCCTTTGGTGGCCCAATGTGTTGTTTGTGTGTGAGTACTTTTTAATTGGTGCGCAGACAACCATTATGTCAAATGTAAGCTTTTCAGTTAAACGCTGATTAAATCATATGATGTAATTTGCTACTTTTTTAAAGCTTTTTTACCTGATTAGAGTATTAGTGGTGCTTTTTTTCCACATATTATAAAACTCAGTGTATAATCTACATTAGGCCTTAAAATTAATCAAGTTAAAAGGTGGAGATGGTGGGAACAGGAATAGAATAATCCACTGAGTATGATTTTTATGGTAAAAATGATTTTGAAATTTAAATAACTTACAGGACATGATTCAGTTTAGTATAAAATAAAAGTACCTGGTGTATCTCTGTTTAATCCCCTCACCAAGAATGTGATTAGTTCTAGAAGTTTAAAATAAAAAAAGTAAACTGAATATTAAAAAGTTAAATTCTAAAAAAGAATTTAGATTAAAGAAGAATAGTTTATTTAACAGGTGCAGCTGAAAGGATAGAGAATACAATGGAAGCTTTCAGACAGTGAGTAATTTGTTTCACTTATACCTAGTTATATCTTACATAATTCTTGAAGTAATAATCTTTTAGGCTGAAATATACTAAAATATGCCTTTATTTGTTTCAGTGCAGTGGATGTTGGTACAGATATGCTTGAATTAGATTGTCAGCTTACAAAAGATGGACAAGTTGTTGTCTGTCATGATGATAACTTATTACGTAATTTTGTAATAGTGATTTATTTATTTCTGAAACACTATATGCAGTAAGTTTCTAATTAAATGCCAAAAACATCAATATGAATGTGCATATTTAAACTTATTTCTGTCCACTGCTGTAAAATAGTCTAATTTCAGCCTGACGGAGAAATGTGTAAACCATGTTTCTAAACAGCCTTTAAAGTTATTATAAAAACTAACTTATTGGTTGAATTTTAGTGCACTTGTCCTAAGAAAAGATTAGATTATAAGACTGCAGATGTTTACACCTATATTATAAAGTGTCTGGCCAAATGTGGAGATAAAGCAGGATTCTTGCTTGTACTTCAAATAATAAATATTAAAGAACCATGCACTTCAAACCGCCTCTGTGGTAAACATCTTAGTTTTAACCAAATGGCTTTAGCTACAGTTACAGTAAACATGAATATTGGGTAAATGCTTTTTTTAATTATCTGTAATTAAAAAACATTGGGCTAAACTTAAAAATCAGCAGTGGTGTCCATGAAATGTCAAAAACAAATAACTAAAAATTCTAGACCCGCTAGACATCTAAAAACACTGATTTATTGCAAAATCCAGTATAAATTTTGTTTTGTAAAGTCACTGTAAGGATGAGGATGTTTATTTCTGATCCTTTAAACCACTAATGGAATTTTTTTGTAGTGGCCAGGTCTTCACTACTTCTTAGGAGGCAACACGGAAGAAATAGAGGGAAATATATCTGAAATAGAGGGAACTATATCTGAAATAGAGGGAACTATATCTGAAATAGAGCTAACTGTATCTGAAAATTCTCTAGAGATTGAACCTGAGACTCTCAGGTTGACAGTCACACGATTTTCACCACTTGACCATCTGTCCCCTCTTACCCATGCTATTAAAAACATCCATTGTAAAAAAACAACAACATTGAAATTTTAGTGCTGGCAAACTTTTATAAATGTTTGTTGGGCAGAGTGTTACTAAATTATTGAATATTCAGTGGTACCTTGAGATACGAATTTAATTCATTCTGTAACGTTGCTTGTATGTCACTTTGCTTTTATCTCAAAGCAATTTTACAAACTGAAATTAATTGAAATGCCAATATTCCATCCAGACCCCAAAGTACCACCCTCTTGTTTTTGAATAAGAAAAATGTATTTATATGGGACAAATATTGCATAAAATCATATTAAAAGAGAATATTATAAAATAAACTGGTTTTATTAAGTGTATTTATCTGAAAATTAGCCGACTTGATCTTACAGAAGATGCTGGCAGAGGTGGAGGAGATAGGGCGAGGAGCTTAGAAATTATTGGAATGCCCTTAGCTGGTGGTATAACCTTTATCGACTCTTTAAGCATTATACATACGTTGAAGTAGTACGCCTACAGCCTCGCCAAGTCATCAGTCACTTGTACACTCGCCAATGTTTTTTGGATGATCTTGTGCTTTTAATTCAATAGACAACATCTTCTGAGCACAGACATTTCCACTCACTTTCTTTGTACTAATGGTTATTAATAAGAAATGTGATATAATAATGTAAATAAACAAAAAGCACACAAATTATCAAAGTAGCTTCGACAACGAGGCAAACTAGCTCACTGACTGGGCGATGGAAAATGCTAGACATACAAGGCATTGTGTGCAACTGATCATGCGCAGCTGGCCGACCTGCTCTTATCTCAAATTATTTTCGTATGTCAAAAAAAATCGCCGATCTCGAAGATCTCATAAGGTCGAGGTACCACACTATAACATTTTAGAAAAGTCTTTAATTTCTAATTTAATTTCATGGAATTTCAGGCTTCAAAACAATGGAATAACTATTTTTAACTAGATCTAACAGTCCGAATAGAAGAAAAATATTGTCAATAATCTTAAGTTTTTTCTTTTTTTTACCATTCATATCTATATACATAATCGGTTTAACATAGACGGTAGACTATTCGACAGACCTTCACACTCGTGCGGTAAAGGATGTTCATGGCAATAAAAGCCACATGTCTGTACGTTACAAATACACGGCACCGCACAAAATGAAAGAGTACATCGCTAAAAGTCTGAGGACGATGAGGTTCTACGGAGTTTAAAAACAGCGCGTACGACCGCCAGTGCATAAAAATAGTCTGGGGAATTCCAAAATTATAGAAATTGAAAGAGATCGACTTACTTTCTTGAATAAAATGAAATGCTGGGGAATTCTAAACACAACCAGGATTTCTTATTAATGAATTAAGATTTTTTATATGATATGGAGTAGTAAAAGTAAATTATGTACAGTTGGAATAAAATGAAATAGAAGAAAATTAAAATAATACATGTTCTAAGAACATGCAGTTATACTAAATGCCCCTTTTTGTAATTTTGTAATGAGACCTACTGGGCGGCATGTCTTGAGTGAAGGGGGGTGACAGGCAGGCTAGGGAGGTAAGGATGGGTGGGGCTAAGTGAAATGAATTAAGATTAGGCAATGATATGGTGTTGTGAGTGCATCACCATTTTCAACTCCAACTGCGTGCCTAATAGCCGATCCGGGTAACCGGGCCTGCTGAGCTAGTATATCTTAAATGGGTTGAGAAAAGGAAACAGTTTACAAAAAGTGACTCATAAACCCCTGAGATAGTTGGCATTGTTTTGTAAATGAATATAAATCTATTTTAATGTCTTATTCTGGGTAATGATTTTGCATTATTATTATTTTTTATTGTGTTACTAAAATTATTTAAATTCTTTTTTCCGCTTCAGTTTTTTGTGTGAAGATCGTTTAACTGACTTATATAATGTTTATTTTTCTCCTTTTTTCAACAGTTAAATATCTATACTTTTTTTTAATTACAAGGCATTTGTCAGCTCTTTATTCTCTATTCCTCAAAATTGCATATACCTTTTTCTCTTTAAATATTTGCTGCAAAAATATCTTAAGATTTAATTATTAGAGCTGCTGTTTGATTGAAAATACATTCAAAATTAACACATAATTAAACATTTTTATCACAAATTAGCACATATTTTATCAACACAAAATATTAAATTTACTTTATTTAGTTTGTCATTATATTCTACCAAAACATTGGCACAATAAACAAATCGGTTTAATTTATGATTGAGTTATAATTATTCGTGTTATATTTGTGTATTTAATCAGTTATTCAGACTAGTTTGTTGGAGATGTATTAATCAAAAAGTGAAGCAAAGTTTTTTCATCAACAACAATGCTAAACATGCTTTACCCTTGAGTGTAGTTTCCAAACTTGTGTCACGATCAACCCCTCTACCCTCCATCCTTGTCATATATTGCCAGACTTCACCCTCCTCCCACGATGGGTCATTTATTACTATATTTTTATCATTATTATTGCTTGTTTTTTTGTTGGCTTTTCAGAGTTTTGTAGCTTCTATGAATCAATTTTATTCCTTGATTTTATTGCATAATCTTGTTATAATGACTGTACTATGGTTCCTTATAGAATTTTTATAGTGTCACTTAAAATAATTAAATAAAAAGTACCAAAACTTTCAGATTATGGGCTTCCATACATATTTATTAATTGTAATTTTCAGGGTCAGAAATGAAACAAAAAAATTACTAGGTCACACTGCTGGTATAATTTTTAGTTAACATGACAGTTCCCATGTTTTCTTTCATTGTTGTTGGGATCAGTGATGATCAATCTAACTTTAAATATAAATCATTCACTATACCTGACAGCTGTTTCTTCTAAACTTCTAAAAAATACCCAGTCTTTTCAAAATCATATATTATAACAAAAGGCCTAAAATAAAACCAATAGCTGCTGAACTGCGACCTGCAAATTTCTGTTAATAGAATTGAATTTGTGGGTTATTTACTGATTTTTAGTTTATTTTTGAAACTCCAGCAAAAGCATTTAGGTCAAATTAACGTATTTAGGCTTGAGTTAAAAATTTTAAACGCATAATTTTTTTATGCTTTAATCCCGCATTATTGGTGGTTAATCAGCATCCCCAGTTTTGATACATTTGCACATGATCATCAAATTAAAAGTAATTGTGATATCACCTGATGAAAGTAATGTTAGCTATACAATGAGAGACATTAGTAAATTTAACAACTCAATAATTTTCATTATTTAGTTCCTACAGTTATAAAATAAAGAATGACTTATGTTTTGAAGTTATTTATCACAGGAATTACCTTCATGATGGACAAAACAGGTGATTTTATCAGAGTAAGTGTGCTAAAAATTTGGTAATGCTATATCTCTTTGCATTATTATTAGCATCCAGAAACTTTTTGTTTTATTGAAAATGTTAGTCAACTTCAAACATTGAAAGAAATGTAATAAAACAAATTCACATGTTTTTTTAAAAGGAAATTTAGTTTAATTCTTGCATTTTTAATACAAAAGAATTTTTTTACCAGAGAACTGGCAAGAAAAAATGTTCATTGTAAAATCACCCAATTTTCTTCTATACAAGCTTAAACGCAGAATCTTAACAACTTAATGTAGGATGTATATTGTTGAACAACTTAATGTAGAGTTGAAATATATTGTTGAAAAATTGTGGACAATCATACAAATAAATGTTATTTTAAAAGCTTCTAAAATGACTTGCAAACTAATAATATTTAGGGCTAAAAAGTACATATCTCTGAATGTACTAAATGGATTATACTTAAGTGAAAGGCTTACCATAGTTGTACATAATTCTGAATTTACTAAATTGATTATACTTAACATATTTCTGAATTTACTAAATTGATTATACTTAACATATTTCTGAATTTACTAAATTGATTATACTTAAGTGAATGGGTTTCCATAATTGGAGGAATTTTAAACACAAGTTATATTAAAATTATTGTAGCTTTAACTATTGCAGCATCTTATTTCTAATAATTCTATATTATTTTATGTTACACTTAATCTATGTCCAATTTCTTAAAAAGCTTTTTTATTAAAGCAAAGTTTAATGAACAGAGAAAATAACTGTAGTTGTTTGTTTTTTAGGACAATCTGTCTAACAAATGCATGAGGAGCAAATAAGACAGCTGTTTTATCTATTATTTCTTATAAGAAAATTAAAATGTTTTTATTTCTTATAGTAGACTCTCTTACTCAACAAAATAGAGATATATTCAACTTTTTACTGAAATACTGGATAGAGTTTATTTTGAAATATATTAAGATTTTTTGCATTAGTTATTTTTTAAAATGAATTTAAAGGTATAATCGAGTATTTTTAAGAGCATAAATAAATGTATATATGTAGAATGATAGTTCTTTTAGGTCATACAAATCCAAACCCTTAAATGAAATTTGAATAAAACAAAGTGGTCTTTTTTTATTGGTATTGTGCAGGAAGGAGAAGATCATAGAATACCTCTGTTAGAAGAAGTTTTTCAAGAGTTTCCAAATGTTGCAATAAATATTGACATCAAAGAAAATAATGACATCCTCATGAACAAGGTTGGTTTTATTTTTATTTTATATCATGCTTTGAAAATTATTTGAAATAATATTTATTTGAAATAATATTTATCTTAAATAATATTTATTTGAAATAATATTTATTCAAATAATATTTATTTGATAATATTTATGTATAAATTTATCTTTATAAAAAAGTATCATTAGTATTTTATTTTCTTTTCATGCTAATATGAGGTAATTTTTAAATCTATGAATTATGAGTTTTGTTTTATGTTTTATCTCGTAAATAACGATTGAAATTTTCCGCTTTTTTTTTTTACATTTCATTTGCAGAAATCACTTTTCTTTATCAAACATATTCTTGCTCCTATATTAGAACCCAATTTTATTAGTAAACACCATCGACTCTTAAATTTTATTGCTGAATACGGTGAAAGAATGGGAGGCTATCATAAAATCTAATTAGGCAGTTTTATTTTTTTTTAATTTGTATTATTTACTTACCCATGTTATTAAAAGCGCTCTTATTTATATTTTCTGTTGAGTACTGTGAAAATGTTTCTTTTGCTAAACTTTTTGTTTTTATAATTAATTACTCAATAAGGAATTTAAAAAGAAATAAAAAAAAAGTGCTCATAGTGTTAAATAGAATTTAAAATATTGAGCATTTTTTTGCAAGAAAACATTTCTACTTTTATAAAGAGAATCACAGTATTTTTTTTTAACTGTATTGTTACAAACTGGATTGTCAACAGTCTACTCTAACTGATAAAGCTATACTAAAAGAAATTAGCATATCTTGACAATAGCTCTATATATTTGTATATTTTTGTTAAATATAAAATTTTGAGTGGATCTAATGGCTGAGTGGTTTAGAAACTTGACTGTCGACCTGAGAGTCCTGGGTTTGATCCTTCTTGAGAACCATGGAGATTTTTCCAGTTCCTAGTGAAAGTTGGTTGAAGTCCCACAAGTCCACCCAGATTTAAATGGGTTCCTGACTTAAGTTGAGTGAAGTAAGGCGGCTAGGCTTTGTGCTACAACTAATAATAACCCCTATATATGATGTAGTTACAGAAACTGAAAAATTCTACACTTTATCTGCCCTTACGACCCTTTGGCTTAAGGGAACTTTACTTACTTAATTTGAAATTTTGAATATTTTGTATTGTCTTTATATATATATGTCTCTTGTTCACTTCCATTTGCTTAAAACACATCTAATGTTTGAAATGAAACTGATGTCTATTAAAACAATAAATCATGGGAGATCAAAAAATATTTTTTCTTATATAAACCAGTACAAGTACTGGGTACCAGGTGTATAAAGAATAAATTGGACATTAATGATATTGATAATGAAAAACTTACAATAATAATGATTTTTAAACATTGCAAATTCTAATTATAAATGTGAAAATCTTTGGCGCTTCATTAGGTTGATGTGAAAATTTGTATCAAATTTACTACTACTTATCTGTTGTGTTGATTAGTTGGAGGAAAATGTATTCTTTTGTATGTAAACTTACATAACAATTTTAAGTTTTTGGAATCTGAAAAAAAAAGTACTACTTAGTGTTTGTCTTCTTATGGGGGACATAAGTCATTAAGTCTCTTTTTTTGTGAAATTCTTCTCCAGTCTCCTATTCAGTTCTATTTAAATGTAAACTGATATTTAGGTGAATGAGTTGATCATATACTACAGCAGAGAAGAATTGACTGCATGGGGCAATAGATCTGATGAGATATGTCAGAAACTTTACAAGTTAGTAAGTACTGGTACTTTTTGTTTTAAGTTAGTAATGTCACTTTTTAATTATTTTTTTAGTACTTTTGTGTTTATTGGATTTGTTACTACAGCCAGTTAAATAAATAATTTTGTTGATATTAATAAAACTGTTTTATTTTAAATATTTTACTTTTAACATTATCTGTGATACAGTTATAAATTGCCATATTTTTACTAAAACTGTTTCAGTGATAGGTGGAAAGAATACACGTTATATACTAGAACAAACTCATACAATAACACTTACAAAGACAACAAACTCAGCTTTAAAATACGTAAAAATATTTTAAGTTAGGGCTCCCCCTTCCAAAACAAGAATTAATTATAATACAATGTGTTGGGCAATATGTGTGATCACTATATAATACAAACTTCCCCAGTATAGCCCCATCTATCATGACCCAGGCTGTTAGCATAGTTTAAACAAAATTTAATTGATGGAAAAATTATGAATAAGGGAAATTCAGCCCAGCATAGGCCATGTGGCACAATATACAAAAATCTTTGGGTAATTTGTAATATATGTAAAATGAAACAAGTGAAGTGTATCCACGTCTCCAGTCAAACGATCCCTTAATAGTATAATTATCAAATATATTAGACTATATTTGTTGTAAAGCATTGTTAATATATAATACAAACTTATCCCCCAAGATTAGATAGTTAACTCTTCCTTTTAGGGTTAAGCTGTAAAATAGGGATGATGAAAGAAACAAAAACATTTAAACAATGTCTATCTAATATCCCCCTACAACCTTGATGCTGAAATGGAAAATTCTGCTGTGGTTCTAAGCATAAACCAAGTTGGTTGGCACACCTATAAATACTAACATGGTGAAGATACCATATACAACAAAAACAACATGCTGAGCCATCTGTTGATCATGGATAAACACATCATAAAACCTATCAAACCCGAAACAATTCCTACCCATTAAATACGGTTACATACAATCCAATTCAAGGACAACAAAAGAAGATCCACAAAAAGTTTAAGTTACCTAGCAAAGTAGCACACTGTGTAAGGCCTACCTCTATTCAACAGAGATCTTTTGAGAGACAGCAAAGAGTTGCCAAAGGAAAATGATATAATTAGAAACTATGTGTGACTTATTAGAGATACATTGTGACGTTTTAGAACCTTTCACCAGAGGCTAAGAGAAAGAAGTATTTGAGATATAAAACCCACTGAAGAAGGAGATTGTACTAAGCAGATTGATAGATACTGTATTTGAATAAATATTTTTCTACTCAAAAAACATCTTGGTATTCTTTCCATATACAGTTTTAGTTTTTTAAAAAGGCTTCAAATTGTTTCACAATAGAATTGCAGCCAGGAGCTATGGGGTCACTGTCAAAATGTGATTACTGAGGCATTTTAATGTTTATGTCTCACACGGTTTTAGTAAAATATGGTACCTAAAACTGCCATTGCAATTTTATTTTTAAGAGTTGATCTAAATTAAAACATTTATTATTTATATTTTGGTAAAAAATTGTTGAAATAGAAATAAAATTCTCAGTTATCATATTGTTTATTTATTTCTATAAATATTAGCTTTGAAAAAAAGTTAATTTAACGATAAAAACTAAGCGTAAATTATTCCACTAAAACAATGAACTTTTCATATTACTGCAATATTATGTGGCAGGATGATTTCTATTAAGTTAGGTTGTATTCTGTGAACTGTCAACTGGGGTTTAAATCCCATTCCTAGAAACTTTTTTTTTTCTAATTAATATCATTTAGTTCATAAAAGAAAAAAATGTAACTAATTAATTTTTTCTTTCACATGATTAAGTTTCTCAATTTTGTTCTAGAGATAGAATAAATAGACCCATTCATATACATACATAGACCCATTCACATACATATACATACATAGACCCATTCATGTACATACATAGACCCATTCAATGCACATACATAGACCCATTCATGTCCAAACATAGACCCATTCATGTGCATACATAGACCCATTCATATGCATACATAGACCCATTCATATGCATACATAGACCCATTCATGTACATACATAGACCCATTCATGTACATACATAGACCCATTCATATACATATACATAGACCCATTCATATACAAATTATACATAGACCCATTCATATACATAGACCCATTCATATACATAGACCCATTCATGTACATACATAGACCCATTCATATACATACATAGACCCATTTATATACATAGACCCATTCATGTACACATACATAGACCCAATCATGTACACATACATAGACCCATTCATGTACATACATAGACCCATTCATGTACATACATAGACCCATTCTCATGTACATACATAGACCCATTCATGTACATACATAGGACCCATTCATATACATACATGGACCTATTCATGATAATTTCAAAGTTGAAATATTTTTTTTAATCAATAAGCATAATTTTTTGAACCTTTTTTTTACTTGTCTTGAATATTTGTTTTTTTCATTATTTTATAATTTTAGATGCCAGGAGAAATATTTTTTTTAATCTTTATTTTTTCCAAATAATTCAAATGGATGTAGATTTAAATCTTTCTGAGCAGACATTGCATGCACGATGTAGACTCCTTACTTATTCTTATAATTTTCTTGCTAAAAATATTCATAATACATGTAATTGCATTCAAGGATACTTTGCAATATTTAATGAAGCTTCTATAGAGTGTGCGAATCTATCAAATAGTGCTGATATTAAGACAGAACATCTTGAAATAAATAAGGCTTAAAATTCCTTTTCCACTCTTTAACATGTAGGCCTTCTCTCAATTACCCGAGCTTGAACAATAACCAGGCATTTTTTAAAATCTAATCTGGAATCTCCTTTTTTTCAGAATCCCTAAGTGCTTAATTTTCTTTTTACGACAAGTCACTTTACTTATAATTTTATACTGGACTGGATTACTCTACTTTAACATAAAAGAATCTCTGGAAATAATTGTGCCTGGCATTATGTTAGACTCGTATATTTGTTGTTCGAATTAGTTAAAATTATCAGTAACTGTATTCTTTCCTAATATTTTATTTGTTATTGCTAACCTTTTAGTGAGCTGATCTGAGGTAAGGCTGATCTGCAAAAAGTGACTCACTTACTCGCCTTGTGAAAAGGCCGCCATAGGGAAAGAGTTAATGGATATTTGTCTTGTTTATTTGTAGATGTCACTAGAGAATCTCTAAGAAAGCATCATATCTACACATAATATTTTTTAAATTAACAAAAACTGGAACCCATCTCCAGCCCTCAAATGCGGCTCTTTAATAAGTTTTGTTTGTACAATATAGAATGTTTGCCCTTTAATTAATTTTGTTTGTACAGTATAGACTGTTTGGATCACAATTATCGGGCCACCACACAATTCACTGAGCTGAAGCTAGCTATTGAGGCATCTAGTGTGTTATTTTCAGTGCCCCCGCCCCCCACCCACCGTTCTGAAAAGTATGAAACCCTGACCAATAAATATTTTTTTAAACATGTTTCATTGGCGTAAGATTACTTCCTTTATCTTTTGCCTATTATGTATGTAGTGTCTCTCGCACATATTTCTTCTCTAAGAATAGGTTTCGAACATCCATCTTTTATCATTGTCTTTAGCCCTTGCCATGATTTCATTCCAGCTTTTTGCATACTCTGAATGGCTCTTCCAGGGGGCATGATAGCTGTAGTGTTGCTGGATTTGTGTGTACTTTGCACCTTTGCTGACTTAGTCAATCATTGACAATAATCTTCACCAATACTACTACCTCCAGATTTAGTACAAAATTACATCCTGCACACTCTGACATATCTTGGAAGTAGACCTTACACTTCAGTTACTTCAATGCAGCTACAGTTGATGTCCATCTCTAGAGTGTGTGTGTGACCTTTCTCAATGCTACATGTACAACTTTTTTTTATCGTAATGGTATTGCTATAAAATTGTGAAAAATGAACTGGGCTGAAAATATTTTCTTCCATTTTAAATAATTACTGTAATCAAAATTAAAGTTCACAGTGTAAGCAGCCTATATACTTTAAGTACATATTTCTTTTATTCTGCCATGCTGGTAAATGTGATTGGCACACTCTCCCGCAGCTCTGTGGGTATGGCAGGTGAGCATCAGCGCACAAAAAAGATAAGGGGGTAAAACAAACCACCGAGTTCAATTTCCAAAGAATGACATTGTTATATTAAAGAATCTTCACCACCTTTCCCATGTCAACAACTGTCAAACTTTTTTCAGATCCCCAACTCCCGTAAAATTCCCTTAGCCCAACGGGCCATCGGGCAGATGAAGTGTAGAATTCAATATTTTTAACTCAGCATATGAAGGATTGTGTGGTTAGCACAATGCCCACGCCTTTACTTACCCAACTTAAGTCAGGTACCCATTTAAAGCTGTATGGCCTTTGCACCAAATAACACCTGAGTGGGAATTCCATGGTTCACTGAGGATTCAAACCCATGACTCAAATGTTGACAGTCGAGTATCTATACCACTCGCCATCCGTCCTAACTCCCCATGTTGTTGACGTAATTAATGGACATTCTAAATGTATTGTTTTTTATTGTTCTCTTTGAATTAATTTTCTTATCAATTTCATACTACTTACAAATTTTGTTAATGAATCTCAGGGATGAATTGCTTGATAAACCTCTGAATGGCAGAGTCAGATTTTTTCTGGATGATGGACAAGTAAGTGCATTTGTGCTAAAATATGAAAGTAAGTCTTATGTTGTAAAAACTAACCTTTACAAAGAATGTCATCATATTAAATTTATTTTGACTGTCTTGATAAGTAACATTACTTTTTTCACACTAAGAATCATCTCATAATTACATTATTGCAGACTCTTAATACGACCTTCTTCAACTGGGAACATTTAGAGGCTCGTGGGTATACAGGTTGGTATAAATTTAGTTTTACAGTTTTACCTTCGCCTACTAACAAGATTTAGACTCTGAATAGGAATACTCTTTTGGAAGACATCAGCTAAGAGAAGTTTTTGTGTTTGTAATTATGTTTGACAGAAGTGATGCCATTGATAAAGAATGGTACAAAAATCATGTCAATAGTGTTATGTAATAAGTTAAGGCCCCAACTGTTCACTGCTTATTTAACTATAAAACACTAGCTTAAGGAGAGGCTTTCTTGAAATGAAACAAATACTACAGCACCCAAAGAATCAAAAAATTTAGTCTGCTGTAATTGTTGATTCCCCAATTATTTAAGGAGTGGGACTCCTATAGAAAGTTGACTTAGCTCATTAGCAAATGTTGTGCTGCCCCCCCCCCCCATTTCTTCCAAAGCTAAATCAGCTTATTTATTTTTTTGAAAATGTTCCCTAACCCTTTATTGAAATACAATTTTTATTAGTCTATATATAAGCAAAATTATTTTAATTTTTATAGTTTTAATAATTTTGAAAATGTAACTTTTTTAAGCATCGGAATGGAATAAATGAGTTTTCATTATTGTGGAAAAATTAAGTTAAGATTCTGTAATACCACTGTATAAATTAGTACCTTTATATATGCTGAAAGGTTTATGAAGTAAGAAAGGGTTATTTGGCTAGCCACACCACAGTTAAAATAAACTGATTTATTAATTGCTGCAGAAATTTCAGTTAACATAAGCTCATTGAAATTTAGTTGTGAGTTTTTCTGCATGATGTTTTCAGATGCATATGTAAAGGTGAACAAAAACAAACTTGACATAACATGCTGCCATTTATTTCACACTCATTAACAATGTCTAATATTTCTATATCTGGTGCCTCAGATTCAAGTAGTATTTGTTTAAACCTAAGACAGCTGATTTTGTAAATTTTTATATTGATTCTGAAGTCTTTTAAAGTTACTTTTGACAAAAACTCCAAAATGTTCCTCTTCTATATGGGCTATTTTAAAAATCCATATGTATTGAGTCTACACTACATGTGTGGTTTCAAAATGGTCTGTGCATCAGACCTTTTGCTTTGAGGCTATACATTTGAAACTTCCTATGATGCCCCCTTTTTAAATAATATGCTAAAATGACCTGGCTTGATTCAGGTGATGCCCAGGGTTCCTGGCAAGTGTTAAGGTTTCCTCTCTAGACTTATGAGAGAACCCATTGATATGGTGGTTAATTACAAAAACTGTTGGATATTTTTTAACTTAATAAGATTGTATTGTATTATGTTGTCTTTCTTTTACAGACATATCTGTGGGTTTTAAATCGAGAAAAAGATTTTGATAGAGCTTTCAAAGCAGGTGCAACTGGTGTCATGTCAGATAGAATAGAACTTTTAAGAAATTATTTATCAACAAAAGATCATCATCTACTTTAGAAGTTAAGGAAGATTAATGAAATATACACAGGTCTTTGCCTTTGAAAAAAAAAAATCACTAGAACCCGTATTTATATATAGGAAATTTCATGCCTTTAAATCATGATACATTTATTCAATGATTAAAATGAATTCATATCAAGCCCTAGTTTTGGTAAAGTTTATGAAAGAACTATTTTCTTGCTATTATGACCACTACACTTGCTGCATAAAGATTTGGATGTGCATATTTTTTTTTCATTGGGCACAGTCTGTGTATCTTCAGCTTTTAGACTGAAGTAGGAGAAAACACTTAATTGTCTCCATGAGACAGTGAGTTGGTTGAATATTCAATTTTGAATACTGCAGTACCACTCTTGCTGCCAATGATTCCTAGTTGGTTCATTTTAATAATAATTTACTAAGTAATAAGACAACCATACAGGTATATGATAGTTCTGAATTACTTTTTTAGAAGTAATGAAAAGATTTAATTTTAAAAATGTATTTAAGTAAAACTTTAAGAGGTGTGTGTGATGAAAAGATGCCTGTTATAAGCTTGACTCTATTACAAATGTTATTTTCTTCATTGGGGGAAAAATATGCAATTGAATCTGTGTAGTGTGATGTAACTTTTATGTGTTTTGTCATAGTAACATTGAAAATTATAATGAATGTCTTTTTTATAAATTAAATATTGTAGAATTAACAATGATGTTTTATCCTGTTTTTAAATTGTTTTATAACAATTTAGTCTAATTACCAAGAATTTATCGAATATGTTACTTCTATCTCCTGGATGCCCAAATTCACTTTATTTACAATCATAGATAAAAAATGCATCAAAAAGAGCCTGCTATTGTTATCTCTTCTTCAAGTTGATGTAACAAAAAAAAAATACTAAATGCATATTTTTGTTATTTCCAATAAAATTTTATTTATCTTCTGGATCTTTTTATAAATCAATTCTGAAAACAAATTAACACTGTTACTGTAAAATTAATAAGAACCCAAAATCTGTCTAAAAACCTATAACCATTTTAAATTCAAACGAGGTTAAAAATGCCTTTTAAATCTTCTTTAGAAATAGAACTGTGCAGGCATTAGCTTTCCAAAGTTTTCATGAGATGTATCCATACAACTAAAATGATTAGCCCAGCTGTGTATGATTCGCCACCTTAGAAAACAAGTTTAAAAAGTAACTAATCCGTGAAGATGTTATTGAATTTACAAGTGTTTCCTTTTTTTGGACTAGAATGACTAGTTCAGTTTTATTTTACCAGCTACATTGGGTGAAAATTTTTCTAGACTGATTGAAGCTAATGAAATAATTTGTTGGTTGTAAATTAAGTCCTTCCATGGAAGTCCCTTGAGACTAATCCACAGTTCACTTTTGTTGGCTTATACATCCATTTTATTGACCAAGATATGGGTGGCCATATAATGGATTACAGTGGTATTCGGTTAACAAACTTAACTGCTCCACAATTATGTTCGCTATCCGATCAATTTACCATATATGTTAATAGAAATTCATTAATTCGTTCTGAGATTCTAAAATTACATTTAAAAATTATCATGTACAAGAACAATTTCTTAGTAAGTTTATTTACTACAAATATGATACATACATAGTCTTACTTATTAATCAGTTCTTTTTCTTTTTATTTGTCGGTTATTTTTCTCTCTCCTTCAGGACTTTCAGGAAATGATTGATAGCAATGTCATTGTAGGTATCAGCAACCTTATTGACATCAGCTTGTTTAATGCCAGATCTCCTTTTTAAATTTTGTAACCAGCCAGTGGTAGCCTTGAATGCTAGATTTTCGGAGGACGAGCCTGGAGTTTGTTCTTCACTTTCAAAATTTCTCCAGCCTTCTCTTGAATGATGGCCATTCTAGTTACATCTCTTTTCACCTCCTGTTCATTTATCGAAACTAAAAGCAAACTCTCGATTTTATCATGGATGACACTTTTTTTTACTTCTCAGATGTAATTTTCGTTACTCCTTTAGCGGTTTGAGTCTCTTGATGATATCTTTTTTAGCTAGGATTGTGCCTACAGTAGACCTAGTCTAAGCCGTACTGCTCTGGTAACATCAGTCATTATTTGTCCACTCTCTACTTTAGTTATAATCTCTTGCTTGGTTTTATGGTGAGCACAGTTCTTGACACTCAACTCTTTCAGGTCCCATAATATTGTTGAATTTTCAGGGACATAAACGAACCACATGTATGGTACACTATAGACGAGGTTTCGTCGCACACTACCCTACGCATCGTATGGTGCTACCTCACTGCTACATAGTATGAATGATGACGGTCAGCGCACATCCATTTTCAGGACAAATTGAGGACTGATGTCGGGTGTTTCGATAGCCGAGATGTTTTCGTTAGAATTAGTTTTTGTTCGTTTATCCGATTCTTTTGTTCGTTGTCCGAACAACACAAAAATCTTTCCTGAAAGAGTCTGTTGTCCGATTTGTTCGCTGTCCGAACAGTTCGTTACGAATACCCACTGTAGTTATTTTTTTTTCTAGGAATCACCCAATGTTATTTTGTTACTATAGTATTTATGCCTAAGAACTTGCTTTAATTTTCAGACTTGGTGCTATTGACAGACTTAGTGATATGAAAAGCATGCTTGGGATTTCAACAGATGCCAATGTTAAATGTGTCCGGACAATGTAAAAAAAATAAATTACTTTTTAAAAAAATTTCAGTCTGGAAGAAACCATTAAGAGGGGATCTGTTTTTCTTTCATTAGTAAATTAATGCTATCTCAATTTTCAACAGTTTCTTTTCAAGTATTTATATGCATTTTAAATTTGTATATCTTAATGTGAATTTTTTATTTTTTTAAAAACACTTTCAATAGTCCTGGTTTCACTTTCCATATAATTATCATTTAATCCTGCTATTAACCAACACTTAAAATATGACATTATTCTTTTTTCCTTTATCATCTAACTTTTTCCTTTTAATGAAAAATGAATAAGCAACAATTTATGTCCTCCAATGAAAATATGTTTAATTCAGAAACAATATGAAATTGCCGACAGAATAAAAATGATAATAAAAGTAAATTGTTTAAATTTGATTCACATTTAAAGACATTTAAAAAATGTAATTTACTAAATTATTCAAGAAGGAAAAACTTAGTGATAGCAACAACTTAAGTGCAGCTAAAACAGGAAAAAGATAAAAGGATTAAAGATACTGAATATGCTAAAGATTTTTTTGTTCATATTAAAACATTACATTCATGTAAAATATTGAACAGCGATTAGATTTTGTAGTAAACGCCACATTCGTACTGTACAAAATTGCACCTATTTGATACAGCATTAGAAAAAATCTGAACATTTTAAGCTGCTTCCTTTTATTTTTACAAGAAAAAAGGGAATTAGTTATATCTATCAAATTTTAATAAAAAATAAAACAAAAATCATATTGTAATTTCACTCACAGGTTGTTTTTAGGCCATATTTCCTTTTTTTAATAATACATTCTATTTTAATCTTCTAAATAAATTTATCAATTGTTAATATTTAATCTTTTTAAGGTATTCAATTAAAATTGAACAAAATATTTGATCAACATTGTTAAAATTTGTCACATTTTAAAACTGGATAACAAAATAAACAGTCATCTATCTTCATTAATCTGCTGTGCCAAAAAATTTCACGGATCGATCCATACCTTAATTGAAACAATAAATGATGAGTTGTGGCCAAACCTTACCCCAGTAGCAGCAGCTGTGTATTTATTGAAAACAGCTAGCTCGCTCCACTGCTTGCATAAATATACTCTGAAAATTTTTTTTTTATAAAATTCATGTAGAATGTTAAAAATAAATACAGAGTACATGTATTTGAGGACAGGATATTTTTAGTCCATCACAAATGAAGTATTTAGAAAACAGAAAGTCATGTCAAAGACAAACTAAAATACTGCCTTGGATTTGTTCATAGTTATCACAAATAAAAAGCTTTAACCTTGGTGAATTATAAGATCAGAATTCTATAAATATAGCTACAGAGATGTTTTATTTTTCTTTTTTGAATTAAAATTTTTGCAGCAAGGTAAAACAAATTATATGGACTAGTTTGTTTTGAAATGAGAATCTTTTGAATTAACAAAAGTGACTTGGTTTGCCAATTTCACACGACTAAAAAAATATTATTTTATTGGAATTTTACTGTGATTATTTGTTTCTGAAAATGAAAGAAGGGAAATTTAATTTACAGACCTAAGTTTAATTATAAATCTCATATATGATGCAAATGTGTGAGAATACCCAGTTTTGTGCCATGAAGAATCTAAATTGTAAAAAAATGCATTTCATTTTAAAAAGTTGTGATAACTATGAACAATGTATTCCACTTTGCCAAGACAAGCATTAGTCTCATGTAGAAACAAGGATTTTAGCAAAATTTCACCCTCTACTTCAATATAATGGCCAGTGAAGTAAACCTTAAGCTAAATTATAATGAATCTATTGAATATTTCCCAGAGGAATCCAGGATTGCTAAGCAGAAACTTTAAAGAAAAATAAATAAGTCTTTACTTTTTCTACAATCACAGACTTAATATTTGGCTTGAAATTTATTAAAAGTAAAGGTCTTTTTTTAAAGGTACATGTATATACTAAAATGAGATGCACTGAGACAACTAGTACCTGACATCTGATCCAGCCACAGCTAAATAAGTTCCACTCTGGTCAAAGCAAAGCCCTTTAACCTGATAATTGTCCTCTAGCTGAATAGTTTTAAAGTTTTTTTTTAACTTTCTAAGATCCCAAAGTTTAACAACAGAATCTTCAGCAGAAGTTGCAAGGTAGTAACCTTTAAAACAAATTGAAAATAATAATAAACTATCATTACTACAATAAAATGTTGCTAAAGTAGTAAAATTATCATTACTACAGTTAAACATTGCTGATTAAGTTTGGTATTTCAACAACTAGCCAAATACCTGAAATATTCTATAAAAAGTTAAAGGCACAACTGACATTTGATTTGATGACAAGTAAAAAGTCATCTTAATATTTTGTGAATGGAATTGTTAACTGAAAATTGCATTTCACAAAGATGGTAATTAACAGCCCACTGATAGTTTAGCAAATGGTGACTATGGCAATTTGTTTGGGGTAGAATAGTTCAAGATATTACTGGTACTGGAAAGGAAAAAATAAATTAGAATGATTTTAAAGAGCATTTTGGCTGGCAAGATTTAAAGATGGTGGACTATGCCCCGACTTGGGAAGGGCCCCATAAAAACAACTTGATTTATTAAGGGGCTTTATATTTTCTTCAATCTTCCTGATGCGACTTTAGGCAGCAATTGATATGAAGTGAACCACAGATTCAAATTTTTGACATTTCACTTTGGCAAAAATATATCACAAGGAAACCTATAATTATTTCTAAACAAATCATGTTATTTATTCCTTCCTTTCAAGATTTTAGTTCTTTTTTTCAAATACATAGTTAGTCAATAGGGAATGAAAATGACATGTTTCCTCCTATCAGAATGTCTGCTACAGTGAGCAGTTTGAGCTGCCATGCTCACATAAAATGACAATCATGAAGATCTGCTTTTCCTCTATTAGAATTTCTCGGTTATTTGTGTACTTCTCCCATTATGTAATAACAGGGGCTGAAATAAAACACACCATGAGAGGGATTTCCTTTGTTCATATATAAAAAAAATCTTTTCATAATACAGTGAAATGTCGTTATAACGAACGTCAGTGTAACTAATTATTCAGTACAGCGAATTTTTTTTCGTGTTTTCAGTATTGCTAAAAAAAATAGCCGCTTTGCAGATATTTAATTTTATCCCCTTACCAAAAAAAATTTTAATTCGGCAAATTTCCTATAACTCAAGTCAACTTGAACTCAAACGACATTCACATTTACTAAATAATGGGAGGGGGAGTGGAGAGGAGCAAGATGTTATGGTAACCTTTAACCTCTAGTGATGAGGATAGTAAACATAAATTCAACCATGTGCAGTACTGAGACAAGTATCGTCTTTGGGACGGCGGGGGTGAGTGGCGGTAAGCCACAATTACGTAACAAACGGAGAAGGTGTAGATGAGAGTTTAAGCAAGGTCGGGAAGGGGGAGAGAAGAGAGTTAAGATGTCACGAGACAGCCAAGCGACGGCGGGCACAATTACGTAACAACGAACTGGGGGGGTGGTGAGTGGAGCGGCGGTGGCTGTTACAAACGGTGGTGAGAGGAGAAGCATTTAGCAATGGTAGAAAGGGGAGGGGGTGGAGAGAGCTAAGACATCAGCCTCCCTGCACGTAGAGAACATCACAAGTACGTAGGATTAATTAAAAATCAATAAACCAGTGTTATGTTTAGTGCCGGGAGGGTATGTAATGAGAAAGAAGCAAGACACTTTTGGGAGGTATGAGAAAGACATAATGGATTTGATGTGTATGGCGGTTATAAGCAAGTAATTATGGGTAGCATTTCCCTAACTACCCAGCCAGGCAATGTTCTTTCGAACATCAACCAGACTGCAGTTGAAAAAATGATTAAAAGTAACTTGACAGTTTTAGTAAAAGCAATGTCGTTTGTTTTGGGTAGGGCTTGATTAATGCTTAGGGTCGCATTTTGCGAATATGGCTATTAACAATATTGTTTAGAATAATGGCGACTGGTAGACGCTGGACAGAAGACTGCATTCTGGTTGTTGGGGAATATTTAGAACGATCTTTTATGCTTGGGAGTGTTCAGGAAGAAAATTGTTGACTTTTTCAGGTGACTTCTGTGTGTTTGTATTATTTGACATTATCTTATTATAATTAAATTGAATCCAGTTAAAAAAAATATTTAATTATTTAATAAATGAGACAATATGAGTAAGAGAGTCAGAATGGGCACATTATCAGGTTTCTTATAAATCAAGGGAAGTAAGTCATGTTGAATAACTGTTGCACAAATAAATGAGTTATGTCCCTAGTTCAATGACGTTGGCGGTATGTATTAAAAACAGAAAATGTCGTGGGGGACCTCCCCCTCATTTCAGTGTAACAAATTTTCAGTATTACGAACGAATTTCGAGTTCCGTGAATTTTGTTATAGCGACATTTCACTGTACATGTTGCTAAAACAAAAGTGTGGAGACTTAAGTTATTTATCTGTGAGTATTTATTACACAGAATTTTAATGAAGATTCTTTTTCTATGTACAGTTGTACAAATTTTGAGTCAGACTTTTAGGTTTTATTAAGCATCATTACTAAATCTTAATGTAATCTCACCAAAATCTGTCAAAATTTTTTTTTTAATAATAAGACAGAAAATATTTATTAAAAGCAAAATTAAATGTAATTAGGAAAAAATACAAAACAAACCATTTTCAGAAAAAGATATACTGGTGATGTGTCCTTGATGACCTTGAAAATTGGCAACATTGGACCTTTCTTTAAGATCCCAAATTTTTATAATAGAATCATCAGTTCCAGTACCAAAGATAAGCCCATCAGGATGAAACTGTGCACATGTTAAAGTTGATGTTTTAGAATTGAAAAAAAAAGTTTCTTTTTTTAAATTAATGTACTTGACCTAAAAGGAGTTAAAGCCTTGAATAAAGTAAAACACATCCATTAAACTTACTAATCTGATCTGACGTTTGCCAATTTTAAAGTAAGAATGCGCCTGTTCGAATGTCAGAGAAGGCCCAATGCTGAAAGCATATAAAAAACATTAGCAATGAGTACTAGTTGTTTTTTTTAAATGAATTTCTAAAACACTATTCACACCCTTTGAGTGTTTCATTATTTGGACGTTTGTGTATTATAGTTTTACAGACAACGGAACTAGAAAATCCAATAAGTCAATTTAATTTCTCAGCATTACAAGAGTATCATTTTAATTATAAAATTTTCTAAAAGAACATACCATGTCAGTTGAACAAGACAGAAGGTAATCTCCTGTTGCATGCAAACTTATCTGTTACAGGAGCATCATGAGCTCTTATAATCTGTCCACAAGAAGCAGTTGTATCCCCCAAACCTCTGATAGTATTATCAGGGATGCAGTACTACTAATTCCTGAAGTTGAATAAAAAAAATAGATTGCTATATAAAAGCTTAACTGTAAGTTTTTTGAGTAGCTTACAAGTTAATACTAGATTTGTCATGAAAATTTAGCTTTTAGACATGAGGCACAAATAACTCAACTAAGAGCTGTCTGTATTGGCCAGTAAAATACATAAAACTATACAACTCTCTTACAATCATTAGTGGCAATATCCCAACCCATACACTAATGTCTGCTTAACTACCACTAGCAACACCATTTCTAAAATACTTCATATACTAAAATAAGGCAGGTTTGACGATGATCTTGCAAGTAATATTCATAACCAGTTCAACATATGAATATGCAATACTCTCCCGATAAAGCACACCCCAGTGTTCAAGTTAATTCTACTGTATACCTCAAATCTTTAGTGTCACTACTCACTGTCCTGTCATTGATCTGTAGCTCATTCTTAATCAATACTTTTATTTCATTCATGAAAAAATCTTAACATTGTAAAATTAAGTGATAAATTGCATGTGCAAATAAATTTTGCAGTTAATATACCCAATAACCTTTAAGATCCACTAGACGAACCATGAACACAACACAACCATACCTAAGCTCATCCTAAGTCCTTTTTCATACGTTCAAGTGACCTTGACTCTTATAACCCATAAATGTTTTATCATTGAAACAGAATTATTTACTGCAACTTATTCTTCTCCCTACTCATTATACACTACATGTTACAAAATAAACTAATTCCTATTATTTTATATGGTCAGAATATGCTTAAACTTCTAAAATGTTATTTCCGGTTATAGTTCTTTAAAGAAGTTTTGTAAAAGCGTGATTGTAAATTCACATCCAAATAAAATCAATAACCTATTCATTACTTTAGCAAAACTGCAAGATAATCAAGGATTGAATCATGACTTCTGATAGTATGAGTTCAAGTAATTTTAACATCTAAATATCAAAATAAAACAAATTAAAGTAAAATAAAACGTATAAAGATACACCAACCTCTTCAGGATGATAAATGACACTTAATCTTTTGCTATGACCTTTTAGAATGGCCATAACTTGTTCTGTTTCCCTTGTTGAAAACAACAGTATTTTTGTCATTACCGCCAGTGACAATTTAGATGTATCTCTCAGACAGACATCAACTGATAGTATACCTGGTACACTGGCAATTAAGGAAGACCCTAAAAAATATTTTAAAACATTATTCATAAGAAAGGAAAAGGTAGATTTTTCTGAAAGTATTAGCCCATTTAATCAGCTATATTTCACATGCATAATTAATTGTACACAGAGACAGTACTTACCGTATGAGAAGCTAATTGCCGTATAATTTCGAATATCATCACTTGTAGCCAAACCCTCAGGCACAGTTTTGCCACGTTTTAAAAAACAAAAAAATTAATTAATTTTTTTCTATCAATTTCAATATTTTCAGATGTTATCTAGACAGACTAACCTAACCCACATTGTCAGTGAGGATAGTATGGCTCTAAATGATTCATATTGTAAAGTAAAGAGTTAAAGTTTCTGTAGTTGTTTGGGAAGAAAAATGTTTCTGTAGCCACATCCTAATAAGGGGTAATATGGCTAGCAAAATGCCCAAATGCTTCACATATTTATATATATTTATGCAAGAAGCAATAATTAGCCTAAACCAATGATGAGGGTTACCCTGATTTGACTTAATACGCTACATATTTGACACTGTTAAGTTTAACTGCCAAAAAAAATTATGATTATTTGTAACTCAATGTCAATTTCAAATTTATATATTTTTGTAATTACAAAGTGTACTAAAACCGTTAACACCCAGAATGCAATGAAAATTTTAATTGAAAAAGTTAAATCAAGCATTTAAGGTAAGAATCCACTGGTCAAGACTTCAGAAGTTTCCATGCTGGAAAATCCTCTCTTAACAGACACAAAACTAAATATGCATCATAATAGCACTTGTCAGCTGTGCAGAAATAAGACTCTATTGTAATTTTTTTCATGGCATAAAAAAGATTGTCAGTCTTAAAATAGGTTATAGTCTTCCCAAAAGCTTTCAATGAAGCTTTTAACTGGATCTAATAAAAAAACTGAGTTGTTTATATCTCTAGCTGCATAATAATCTATTTAAATAGTTTTCATTTCATATCTGTCTGTTGTTTATCAAAAGTAAGGGATACCGCTCCCTGTGATTTTGAATGAGACATAAAAATTAAAATATTAAAAAGGAAAAATAAAATATCATTACATTTTTGTTAAAAAAAGCATCTTAAAATTGTCAAAATAAACAATTGTAATAATTGAAAATTCTCTGACAGCAAGAAAAACAGCATTCATCGTAACAAAGTTTGTTAGACAAAATTCTTTTTACAAGTCTATCATATATAAAAAATACTAATGAAATGGCTAGCCACTCAGGGTCGGCAACTATGGAGAATATGTCTGTTGGTGTGTCCATTTGTTTCCCAACAACCACATCATTTGAGGGTATGATGATGAAGCTGGCCATTCATAAATGTCGCCAATTAAAAAATTACTTGAGATAATTTATATGTTACCTTTTCCTTTCAGCAGTAAGAAGCGTAGCCTTATCTTGAAGCTGTTTGAGGTAAAATTAGAAGGGTAAAATCAACTAATAGAATTCACTAAAAAATAATAAGCAAATATTTCTTGTGGTAATTATACATTATAAAAATTATTAAAAGTTTATGCCTGATGATAAGTGTTTCAAAATATGATAGAAAATGATAAAAGTTTTATTTAACCAAAATTAGAAAATGATACTCAACTATTAGTACTGCAAAAAATAAAGAAATTGTAAGGCATTTAAAAAAATATAATTAAAGCAATATGTCCTAAAACCCAGACCTACCTTTGATTACTTCATCACTCATTACTGCTTTCCTTCAGCAGGTTGTATAGCAGATTCAGGACCAGCATCAGCAGCTATTGACTGTAAAATGAGTGAAAAATATATAAAAAAATATTTGTGAAATGTAGATTATTAATAACATCCCTAATTATAATACACTGTTTATTTAAGGGAATCACTGGATATACCCTGTAATAATGAGGGTTTGCAGATGTGAGCAAACTTTTGTGAGGAAAAAAAAGACTGTGTGGGGTTGCCACTATAATGCCAGTAACTTTTAAAGTAATAGAGATGCTACATAACAGTAATTAACAGTGAAATGTCGATGCAAAAAAACTGATGGGTTTATTAGCTTTACTGAATATTTTGTATGCTGAAAAGAGAGAGGGGGAGGGCAGTGGTGTATTTGGGTAAACATAAAATTAAACAAGGAGTTACCCCCATTGCATTATAATTACAAATGTGAATCGAAAAAATCGTCTAAATTACTAAATACAAGTAAAGGAGTGAAATAATCATTGAAAACATCCTACTTTTAATTAGTTAAAAAATGTTAGAAACAATGCCTAAATAAATCAATTTAAAAAGTCCCAATTTCATCTGTATTTTAAATGGCATTTTCTTTTTTCTATTTTTCTTTTGAGTTCAAATTTATATTTCTGACCATTTAAACCTTTTAAATTAAGATATAGTTATAATAAGCTTAAAATACAATCATCAGTAACCCCAAATAATAATATCACATATGAATCACTGTCAAGCAAGCCCATACGGCAATATGTTAATATTAATTTGTAACATCTTTGTCCATAAAGAAGTTAAAGATACTTTCATAATTCTAAAACCACCCAAGATTGTTGCAGGCATTAATAGTTATTCATTTGTACCAAATTTTTTATAATGGCAAAGAAACATACTGGATTAGGAGCAGGAGCATTATAGCCAGGCATTGGAGCAGTCATACCAGCTTGAGGTTTCAGTGTGGCCAAAGCTAGGTTAAAAAAATACAACTTGTTAATTTAAGTAGTAATATGTATATAAAATTATAATTCATTTATGAAAAATATAAATAACTAGTAGCTAACCAGGGAGAATCACCACCCTTGCTTTAAAAAGCCATATTACTCCATTTCCCTGCCTCAATCAACAATAAGCCATGCCTATTTTAGATTCCTGTTCAGAGTCATCATTACTGACAGTCCTCTCACTCTGATTTTTATTCTTTAGATCTGCTGGGTTGCACAGCAGATTTGCAAAGAGGAAAGACTTTGTGCAGCAGGTGAAATTCTAGGATCTGCTGAGCACTGAACAATATTTTCAGATGGGTTAGTTATTCCCACTGAATTGAAAATCTTAATGTCATTATTGATATTTAGTTTAAGAGATCCACGGTCGTCAGTTTATCCACACTCACTATAATTAAGGCTAAACCACAACTGCAATTTAAAAGTGTAACATGCATATTTAAAATACAACTAACATCAGAAGTAGTTAAGCAGACTATAAATAATGAGGATTTATTATTATTTTCTATTTCCATTTTATTCTAAATAAATAAACACTCTTTTTATATTTCTTTAATTATTTAAAAATTTCATTTTCAAGCACTTCCTAGTTCATTGGACACAATTTTTACCCTTCTATTATTTATTGGATTTCTTTTCAAGTGCTTACATTTTCTAAAAAAATATATTTTATATAACATAGGTGATAAAAGTGTATAGTGGAGGAGAATAACAACAAATAAAATATTGCTGGGCGCACATTTAGAAATTTGTGGCTACATATAAGCCCAATATTGTTTGCAGTTTTTGATATTTAAAAAGATTATGTAAACAATAGCCTAGTTGACTTTTAAACTATATATATCACATGTGGCTATGAGCTATAAAGAGAGAAAAGAACTAGCTTCTGTATGGTGTTGGGGGTACAGAACAGACAGTCACAAGGTATTTGTGCCAAACACAAACTTCAGACAAAGTATTGATGTCAACACCAGACAAAATACTGATGCCAACACAGGGCAAGTCCATAGGTGTGTTTATGGGAAATCATATATTATCAGTTCCAGACTACTATGAAATTCCCTCCTGCTATTTGAAAATTGATTTTATTTCAATTATTTATTTATTTTTTGCATTACCTTTTGTTTTAGCCAGTACAGCTTGCCACGCAGTTCTCTGAATATAACTTTGACATAAAAAACTACATAATTACATGTCTATGATTTGGATATACTTGATGCAGGAAACAAATCAAACTAAAGATAATTTCTAAAATTTCAGGTCCTTTGTCATAAGGAGGCCCCATTGCTGAATTTGTGTTGGATGCACCTGCCGGTAAGTGACGTTCTTGAGTGCAGTGATTTTAAATTATCAAAATTAAAATTTAATTTCGGCACATCTTTTTTCCTTATCACTTATTATATACAATCTGTGCTCTTTATCAACATTTACAAATATTAATATCGAAAGTTTTAATATAATTAAAAACAAACCTTCGCAGCTGTAACTTCTTTTAATAAGTCTTGCAATGACACGGCATGCAGCATCATGTTGATAGAGTGCATGAGATAATTCTAAGTAAAAATAAATAGAAATTAATGGAACCAAATTTAATATAATATTAAGATCTTTTATGCTGATTTTAATGCGAAATCTATGGATCCTTTCTTCCGGGAATATTTTTGATGTAACAGGAACTCTGTTACAAGCATGGCACAGTCTTTTAGAGTTTCTTCTGTTGCATGCATCAGAATCTGTGATAAATTTGTGTGAAGTTGTTGGGGAATATCTAGAAAGATCTAAAGTTAGTTGAGTGTTAAGACTTTATCAAGTGACTTATGTATACTTGTATTATTTGAACTTTGGGTGAAATATACTTTTTTTTTTAATTATAAAAACAAAATGAAGTTAAAAAATAATTGTTTTAATATTTCATGTGATTTAATAAATGAGACTACATGAGTATGAGAGCTGTTTAAGGTACAAGCACCAGTTACTTATAAATTAAGGGAAGTAAATCATACCCATGAATTGCGCCCCTTAGTTCAATGACTTAGCGGTAAATAACAAAAGCCAAAAGCTAAATTATAAATAAACGGAGAGAAAAAATATAACATAAATTGTCGTTGATACCTAAATGAAATACATACACGTACTAAGTCAGAACATAAATTATTGTGATGCAAGTTGTCACAATCGAAACCTCCCCCTTCAGAATGAATAAATTCAGAGTTTTCACAATTTCGATATTGCGACATTTCACTGTAAATTATCTAAATTAACATTAGTAAAATTAAGCATGGTTGAATACAATGCACTGTACTAAGTAAGTCTTTTACATTAGTTAATAAACAGAAAATAAATAAATTATGCATATATATATATAGACCCAGGCTTATATTTTTAGTCAAGGTAAGTTATATAAATATTTGTATGATCTAATGAGTTTTTTTATAATATTCTTTCTATCGTGCATTTTTGTGGTACATATATACCTTTAAAAAAGACATTACAGTAAAACAAAGGCTCATAAATAATTTAAGTATATATAAAATTATTAAAATACCTTGTCTAGCTGTCTGAAGTTGTTGCCTTAAAGTGAAGCTAATGAAGCATGACAGCATCCTATCAAAGATATTTAAATTGTAAGAATAGGAAAAGATAATATAAACTATCACTTTAACGAATAAAATGATTTTTTTGTCTTGTGGTGCAATAAGTTCATTTTAGACAATGTGCAGATAATACTTTTCTCCTATTACTACAGAGAAAGCAAAACTTCCATTGAGTCTCATATTAAAATTTTTCGCCACAAATTCTGCATTTTAAAGACCACATTAAAATCACTATTTACAGGTGTGTGTGTATGTTTTGAGGAATGCCTCTTACTTTATAGGCTGGAATGAATTTTAAGTTTATTCAGGCTAAATAATTAGTACTTTACAAAACTGTTCGACTGGCATTTTTGTAATAGTGTGCAATATCTATATAAATTAAAATGCACCAATATTATCAAATTTATTGCTTTTGTTCAATCCTTTCCATCAAAGGATGTATTAGTTATAATAGTTCAATGTCTCTATAGCTTACCTTTGTCAATATTTACAGTTTAATTGCACTCCTCACTTTTAAGCTATTTTACTGTCACCAGTTAGGATTAAATGATGTACAATTTGCAAATAAACTAGTTAACTAGCATCACCACAAATAGAAAAAGAGGAGTTTATAAATTGACAGCTATTTGTAGCAGTTAACTATGTACTGACAACATGTTAAACAAAAGCCATCTCACAGAAAGAACTGTAGTATGATTAGCTTATATGACTCTTTAGAACAGGACACCCTGGATTGGTTAATAGCATGTGTTTGTGGCTTGACAGACGGTATTGGCGATGTAGAGGCCAGCTTGCAACAGGTTTGACTGAGACCCATGATTTTTCACAGGTCCTGGTGTAGGTCTCCCAAGTCCACCCAGCTTAAAAGGATACCCGACTTTGTTGGGGGAGTGAAGGCGGCTGGGCGTTGTGCTAACCACATGTAACAGTAATCCCTTTATATACCGAGGTTACTGGAGCAGATGAATTCTACCCCATGAGCCCCATAGAGGCATAAGGAACTCTTCCTTTTTAAACTTGATGCAGGGCAGATATTTGATGTACTCATCTTATTTTTTCATGTTATGGCTACAAATATATGAACTCTACAAGTATTTATTATAAATCTTATTAGTTATTTAATGGAACTTTTTGTTGAGTTGATTGATAATTATCTGTCATATTCACAACTCTTTGTATTTGAAATAATCATCATTAAACATCTACCAGAAGTTCTCCAAAAAAGCTATTCCTTTAAAAATGGATATACGTAGGTAATTTTAAAGTGGTCTTATAATTTTGGAGACTATTTAACAATGGATTCAATCAGAGTTTTTGAATACTTGCAACATTTTGCTAAGTGGTTGTGTAGCTGCAAGTTGTCTAAAAAGTAAGAATGTAAAATTTTTCACTAAAACTGTCCAAAATTATTTTGTTACTGATGAAGTTAAACTGTAACTTTATTTAATGAAATATTTAAATTCATGTAGGAACCACAAACTGGCTCAAAATTGTGGTTTTGCATCACTGTGTCACTATTTGGATAGTTTTAACTTAACGATTTCTCTATGTAAAACTGATCAAATCTCAAAAACAATTATACCATTTTAAAGTATTTGTTAGCCCTACAATAATATGTTACTTTTAATTACGTTGGATTCAAAACAAAAGGTTGAATCTTTTAGATGAAAACCATCACCGAAGTCATTTTTGACCATCCTATAGCATTATTTTCAATTCGTGCGCTCCTGGGCCATTCGTCCGACAGTAATGCCAAATATATCAATGTGTGCGAAATGAATGCCCTTTACAACCATACTAAACATTTAATTAAATTATATTTAACAATATTTAATATTAAAAAATCAAAATAAAAAGTAAATTACTATGTGATTTTTTTAATTTTATAGGTTTTTCTTTAGAATCATTAGAAAGCCCATCCATTTTACTTTTAAAATACGATAATAAAACTTAATTTTGTAAGCATGACCCAGAAGTTTGAGAGCGCTAAGAAATAGCATATAACACACATTTTCCACCCATTCTTGCACTAACGTAAAAATGGCCGACAATCAAGTTGGGCAACGCTACACCAGTCACAATGAAATGAACTTTTATTGAACTTAAAATACTTAGTTGGTAAGTAAAAACAATAAAAACTTGTAGATAAATATTACATTATTTGTTATTACTCTTTTTAGCTTTATATTTCTTTTGAAATGTTTATTGTTGTAGTTATAATAACTTAATTTGATAAACCTCGAGGTCATTTTGATGATAGCGATATATTGAATGGATACCTTTCATGTTTGCGGGCACTTCTATTTTTTTCTGGCTATTTTTTTAGAGAGATAATAATATTTTCTAAGAGTTTATATATTGAAAATTGACTAGTATATTTTTTTACAGTTGTTAGATAAGTTTTATTATCTCAAATTTTAACAAATAGAACAGGTAACGTGATCGGTAATTGGTTGTCAGTGTAAACATATAGTAGATTGTAGGTCAATTGCCAAATTAACATAATTATTATTTAAATGTGTTTTTTCAATTATTGTTGTAATGTAACTGGTATTTTTAGTCTATGCTTAAATTCACTATTATCTAAGTCAGAACCATTTTAAATATCATAATTACTTTTATCAGACGGTGGACAACTCAATACTTTATAGAAGGGTTTCTATGCTAATTGGACGGAATAGCTTGGCTACTTAGACTACAATACATTACTTCTTCAACTCTGGTTTTGAAAGATGAAAATGGCAAGTCATGGACTCATGTAACTGTTACGCCATACTCTTTTTTAATTAAAAATATCTCTAGCCACACATGCGTTTGTATTATTACTATTAGTTCAGTTTGAGTATTAGAAATATATTGAAGTTTGAACATCTTAGCTGTAATTAAACATGGTTCTCACAAACTAAAAAAAAGAACTGGTAATCGTTAAGTAACACATAGAAAAGACTTTTATGTGTTTAAATACCATATCAGCAGTATATTATATAATCTATTTTGACCACTTGAATGTGGTTTATATATTTTAAAGCCTTGCAACTTTTGGAGTGAATAAGAGAACATACAGTCCACTGAAGAAGTCTGTTCTTTCAAAAACTACAGAGATTAACTAATGAACTTTTCATTTATTTTTATTTAAATTATATTAAGTAAAACAACAGACATTCAAACTCTTGATAAACAAATAATAACAGAGAAATAGATGAAAACATAATAAAACATTTGAAAAAAAAAAACAACTTTTAATGGTAGTGTCAATAATTGGAAAAATGTCCTTGATGAAATAGTAGTACTATATCAAGAAGAAATTAGAGTTAAAATCACTAAATGATCAAGAAAACAGTACATTATCTCTAAGTATGAAACATGTTTTTTGAAAAGTTCCAGAAATAAACCTTATCACTATGAGAGCTCATTAAAAGATGAAATTAAAAAAGAATGGAATGATGCTGATCAACAGTGCAGGATTTATATATAACCTACACAAGCTATAGCTTAGGACCCCCACTTTAGGAGCCCCCCCCCCCCCCCCAAAAAATTATTAGAATGAGCGATTGTCATACATAGATATTTGGCGTTGCCATTTAATTTCTGGAATTATAAAGGGCTCCATAACCCAAACCCGGCTATAAATGTGTACCTGACTTAAGTTGGGGAAGTAAAGGTATTGACGTTGTGCTAACCACACAATCCCTTCATATGTCGAGGTTATAGAAACAGAAGAATACAAAAGGTGATGGACAAGAAGTTAACCACACAATCCCTTGATATGTCAAGGTTATAGAAACAGAAGAATACTATACTATCTATCCCGATGGCCCAGTGGGGCTAAGGGGACTTTACTATATCCCAAATAGCTTAGACCAAGAGCCTAAACCGGGTCCTGCTGATCGATTAAATGGCACATTAATAACTCATTTAAATGGTATATGCTTAAATTAACTTAAAAGTAAATACTGAAGTTTCTAAAGTTGCACTTATTTAGGTGAGCTCCTGTATTGGTAAAATGCTTAAATTATTTGTTTGCTTTCCATGACTTATAAAAATAATAAAAAAATAATTGTATGCATCTAATGTTACTGTTACTAATATAACTTTTCAAATAATAATTTTTAATAGTGATTTTTTTCCAAGTGAAAAGTATTTTATAGATTTTTTACATGCATGAATTTATCCATCCCTGTACTGTATATATAAAAGTAATTGGTCTAACGACAATTTTATTGTTAAGAGCTATGCATATCCTACATTTTCATATAAATGTTGAATATATACTTTAAGGTGTTTTTTTTGTGAATTCTTGAAAATGAAAAATTCTGTAGTTTTTTACCCACCTCTTTCTAACCTTTTATTATTTTTATCATAAATAATCTTAAGATGTTATGACTATTCGAATGTATAGAGCTACCCTGCAGATTGATATAATTAGTTCTTATGTGTGTTTTATTACAATATTTTTTATGATTTTTTGAAATGTTTAATTATGAAAATTTATCTCCCTTTTTATTTTTTCTAAAAAATGATGAAAACCCATTTTCAGTACTATAAATTTTAATGAAATTATATTTTTAGAAAAAATTGGAGTTTGTTCTATGTATATTTGTGTTTGTGTTGAGGTAATGATTTCGTGTACAGGAAATACTTTCAGATAATGCTTGGCAAACTGGCACTTTTGAAGGTGTAGAGAAAAAAATGAAAAGTCACATTTTCAAAAATTTATATCTCATAAATCATTTGAGCTATAGTGATAAATTAATGTCCACCTTCTTAGATTCTCTAGTTCTTGCAATATTCGTTTAAAAAAGCTGTAAAACTATTTTTAAAAAATCAGTTTGTGGTACCTAATTCATGTATTATTTTTCTTTATTAAATTATCATATAAAGAAAATAAACAAGGGAGTTAATTTCATAAAAGTTTCACATGTTTTTTTTTTTACAAGTGAATTAACGTCCTAGCATTTGAATTTCATTTGTATATAAACAATACTGTATAATTTATGACAATATCAATAAATATTAATTTAAAAAATGTGGTTTAAATAACATTTTAAAGAAAAAAAGTTTATACATGTATTTCTAAAATTCAAAATGAATGTATATGTAATTAAGTAAAAAACAACAACATTCTCATTATATTCTTAATCCTGGTTTTAAATTCTTCACTGATTAAATATTTAAATATCATCTTGGCTAATAGCAATATAGTTTCCATAACCCAAACAAAAGATGACAAATTATTTAACTAAACTCTTTAATTACCACCCTGTTACAATACAATTACATTTTACTGAAGCTATATTTTATAACATGTCACCTTTAAAACACACCTTTACGGTACCATTATTGGTTAGGACAAACCTGGTAATTTTTAAACCTCAACCTTCCCTCCACTCCATACGCTGCTCAGTTTAGTAGATGTATTTGGCGTCTCGCTTTGGGTCATTCCCTTATTTATTAATGTGTTTTCTCTTGAGCCTTCCCTGCTTTTTTAGCATTCCTAAACACCCTTGTAAGCGTCTTTCAGCCTTGCTGAACTAAAATTGGCCTCTGTCTGGTTTAGTGACTTTTTGGCTTGGCGTGACTAACATTTCACTGTGGACGTATAAAAATGAAAATGATCTTGCTTAGTGTTATATATATAATTAAACATACCCATTCATCCTGCAGAGCTTTTAGAATTGCAGGAATGCTAGCAGCAAGAAGGTGGTCTAGAAGCTTTACAACAGCTGAATCTGTAAGGTGAAACATTACATCAGAAATTAAATACTTTCCAAGATGCGCATAAAAAGATATTTGTGAGTTGTGACTCAAATTGATAACCTTTTAACACTTTTAAGTTGCATACTCAGTTGGCAGAGTAAAGGTACCTTAACAAAATAATAGCTACCAAATAAAAAAGCTTATCAAATGATTTAAGTAATGATTAACAAACGTACAATAATTTTTTTTTTGGAAAACTTTGAAGATAATTAAAACTAGTCAAACCTACTTTTGACTGGAATAAGCATATCCACTGAAAGTTTGTCATTTGAAATGGGATCTGTTCCATTTTCAACAATGTACTTTTCACTAATCGCTTTCAAATATGTGACCAGATACAGAGAAATAACAGGTTGCTCTGAACTTCATTACTAACTGGAGAGAAAAAAGACAAATATTTAACCCAAATTATTAATTAGTAAATTATCCAGGGATGACTGGCTAATTTCCCAGAGTTATATTGAGTTATAGTGGTGCTAACTTTAATATATTTAAGTGTTTTATTAACGAAAACAACTTTTTAAAAAAACTTAAAATTATTGGAATATTTTAAGAGTCACAAGATTTGATTATTATTCTCTCCTATTTCACCTAGACAAACCGGAAGTTTTAGTACTGGGTAATGGGTAGATCATTATAACAATAAGAATTAACCACGTGAGTTTCTTAAAGACAGATGTTATTGTGCATAAATATCTGACACATATCAGCATATGAATGAACAAAATATAAAATTGTAAAGTAGAAATAAAAATGTATATAACTTGTTCTGATAAGCTTAACATCTTTCATAAGAATACATCATACCCTTTCAAGGAACACTAGAAATGTAACCTTAAACTAATAAACTCAGCCGGACAAGCAATTTACCCTAGGTTTTGCAGAGAACACATAATTAGTCTTAATAATGTTGCTGCTATCTTAGTTGTCAATGAATAATAAATTCTAATGCAGTCGCCATTCATGGGCACAGATTGTATGTTCATATCCGGACCTGATATCTCTGGTCATCATAGTTTATTTGTTTACTCTGAGAAGATATGCTCCCATCAGCAAATTCCTGCCAACTCTCCATTAAAACAAAAGGAGGTGATATTTTACTTTTCATGCATGACGACAGATGGGGCTGCGGTAAGCCGACTGTGGCACACGTGTATAGGTTTGCCACCACTGAACTAGACTATATATTTACTAGTTCTAGTTTAAATTAATAACTTTTGTTTTAATTTCTTGAAATGGCCACATATTTTGTTTAGTATAAAAAAATTAAATAAACACAAGCAAAATATTGAAAAAAAAAATATCTAATTAATCCAATAATCAAAAGGTTGATATTTAAATAACTATATATTACACAACTAAATAACAATTAAAAGTATTTTTTAAAATCAGTTTAATGTTTATTAGTTGACAAATTTTAATGAAAATTAATCCAAACTTTAGTAGCAAGTAAAAACACATATATGTCAAACTTCAAATATTAAGAATTGCATCCCTAAAATTTTCTGTAGGCATAGCCTTTTCATGAATTGCTTCAATATGGAACGTTCATAATCATGGACATAGCATCAGATTTTAAAAGATAGCTTTTTAATTAAAAGAAGTCTAAACTAAATTAGGTTTTACTTTGTCACTGTGACTTTGTTGACACAATAAATAGCCTATACTTATACTATTTAAGATTCAGGTAGATAATACGGACTTATTAATTTACTTAATTCTATATATTACATCTTTAAAAAAAGCAGTTGTAATAACAGTGAGGGAATATAGACTATCAGAGACTAATGAGTTTAATGATAGACAAGGCCATTAAAATATAGTTATATGTAGGTTAGTCCTCATTGAGGCTAAATTATAATATTACTGTAGCAACTATAGTTAAAAGAAATATGAAATTTCAAATATCAATATCATGACATTTAGGGTGTCGATATGACTTAGAAAGAAAAGATTACTATAACAAATAATAATAAAATACACGCACTTGCACAGCAAAGCGCCATCTTGAAATATAATCACGTGACACTATACCGCGTTTACTGAGCTCCTCCCGGTCTCAGCGACCTAAAAGTAAGTTAAAAACTTGTATTTCCGCATAAGCACCCCAATACTGACTCATACATTTTTACATATGGCTGTATATATATATTCAAGCTCTTCTATTCTTTTAAATATGTTACACAGTTTAAATAGTTTCATTTTGTAAAAGTAAGTAGTAAAGTAAAGTTCCCCTTAGCCCTAAAGGGCCATCGGGGGCAGATGTACAGAATTCATCAGTTTCTATTACTGGCATATGAAGGGATTGTGTGGTTAGCACAACTGCCCAGCCGCCTTTATTCCCCCAACTTAAAGTCAGGTACCCATTTAAAAGCTGGGAGGACTTGTAAAAACCAGTCTAAAATATTGGGCAATGGGCAATATAGAAGTCTCTTAAAGAAACTAAATAGGGCACCATCAATCCTAGAATGTTACTGCACTAATACTTTAATGTTTAGACCTATTTATAAAACTTCGGGACCCCTCCCCACCCAAAATTATGTTTACTACCTGTGTTTTCGTCGGATATTTCTGTCGGCAGGGCGCTCATTCAGCAATAAAAAAACTGTGCCCCTGGCCTGGGGTAATTCCTGTAATCGTATTATAGCATAATCAATTATTACGAGCTTATTATTACTAAAACGATTTAAATCAGTATAAAATCATATTATTGATTATAATACATATATTCAAGACATTTGGACGTCAATATCAACGATATTATTGTTATTACGAGCAAAATTTGAAGTTTTATAGACTTTTATCTAGGGAGCTAACGGATATGCCTTTTTACCGATAGTCCGATACCTCCGATATTCTCAGCATTTTTACCGATACCGATACCGCAATTTTATTTTTAGGGGGCTTTCGTCCATTATTTATGTCAACAAATTTTTGGCGATTTTTACCTCCCCCCCTTGTCAACAACTTGTCAAACTTTCCGAGACCCCCCTATAAAATTACGTCAACATTTGATTACCCCCCTAAAAGACGCCTAAAATGTTTATGTGGCAAAATTAGTAGGAACATAGTTAGTTTAATTAAAATACTGAAGGTTAAGCGAGTGTGTAACACAGAACTACAAACGCTGCTTAATTTTCCTATTTATTAAGTAATTATATTAAATTTAAAAAAGTAACATTGTTGACGTCAACTTTTCTTGACCTCCCCTCCTCCCTTGTCACCAATTGTCTAAAATTTTCTGACCCCTCCCCCCTATTTTGTTGACGTAATTAATGGACAGCCCCCCTTAAGCAACAACAATGCCAATTGCCAAACACGTGTTTCTCGTGCTAATACAGCTAATGACGTATGTCAACTCATGCCACTCCCTTCCCTGTCATATTTCGTATCATTCAAGGTCATACATTAGAATTAAGAAATGCCAATCCTATTGTTTCAAGGTCGTATCTCTGATGTATACGTGACAATTTCTGTGTAAGGGTTTTTTTTTCTTTTTTTTAAATCTTGTCTGATCTGGTTATAGAATTGGGTTATTTTTAATGATTTTCTTTTCTGCAACTCTGTTGTGAAAAAAAAAACAATGTATCGGCAGCCAAAACGGCCGGTCCGACAGTTAACCCATAGTGCCAATATCGGCCTGAATTATCGGTTTCGCTTCCTACAACAATCGGCCGATCCGATATTAACCGATAGTGCCAATATCGGTCCGATACCGATAGCGATCCGATTATCGGTCGCTCCCTACTTTTATCCGCCATTTTTTTCGTTTCGATCTTTTATGGTTTAGCTTTTATAACAATATGACATAATTCTGGCTACGGTGCTGCCAAATGAGTTTTTTTTTTAACAAGGATTAAGAGTTATAATATAAAATTTACCATTTATTGTTTGTTTGTTTATTAAAAAAAAACAACAACAAGGGACCTCGAAAAAGGCACCAGGCAGACGAATGACCTTTAGATAACTGGGACCCTTCATTTTCAAATCAAGGATACTGTTTTGGATTCCCAAAATTACTGAATTGAAAAATAGCCTACTATTATTAATACATTAAGAAACCCAATGCATCAGCAGGCATCATATGCATTATGTTATCCCCCAAATAGTTAGAGGGATGGGTGTACTTTAGTCCTCAAGGGCCTTTCAATTTCTTGCCGTTATTGTAAATCTCTGATATAGGGCCCAAAACTAACCATATAGGTTATAGAAAAACGGTGCCCAAAGAAAAACCTATGCCCTGACTCAGCAGGGCATCATACACATTATTTTATCCCCCAAATAATTAGAGGGATGGATGCACTTTTTAGCACTCAAGGGCCTTTGAATTTTTTCCGTTGCTGTAAATCTCTGATATAGGGCCCAAAAACTAACCATATTTTTAAACATAGGTTATATAGGAAAAAGAAAGGTGCCCAAAGAAAACCAATGCCCTGACTCAGTAGGACATCATAAAGATTATGTTACTCACGTTAGAGGGATGGATGTACTTTAGGCCTCTAGGCCTTTGAATATTTGCCATTGATGTAAAGCTTTCTCTGATATAGGGCCCCGAAAATAACAGTAGGCCTATTATTAATATATGATATATATAAGAAAAAACGGTCCCTAAAGAAAATTAATGCCCAGCCCCATTAAGACATAACAAAAATTAATCAAATCCATTATATTCCAATGATGCCTTATGGGCCCCTTGATTTTTATCACGACATTTGGTGTATAAAATGTAGCCTTGTAAATGAGATAACTGTCAACTACTTTTAATACATTCTGGATAGAAAAAACGGTACACATAGTAAACACTGATGCCCAACACTAGCAGGGCATGACACAAATTGATAAAACCAATTTTCTGCTAGGATGGTATATGCCATTGAGGACCCATGGTCCTTTTATATTTTATCAGTACGTTTAAAGTGTAAAATATGGCCCTGAAAATGACATAACATTTGGATAATTATTAATAGACGCAAAAACAGTGCCTAAAGAAAACTAATGCCATACCTTAGAAGGACATCATAAGCATTATGTAATCCCGTGGAGTATTAAAAGGATGGGTTACTTTCCTTTATAGAGCCCTAAAAATGCGGAGCCGCCAATTTTTTCCGGCTCCGGCTCCCACAAATTTGACGGCTCCGGCTCCGGCACGGCTCCAGCTCCTCATTAAGATAGTATCACACGAGACAAAAAATTTTGTAATTGCGCCACACATGCCGCTGATAAAGTTATGCATCATTTTTTAACGCTGTTACTGTTGTAGGCGTTCGTAAAAATAACAAATATTTCAAATTGTAGGAAGCAAAACAATCAAACAAATTTGGAATTTTCAAGTTAAAAAAAAATTCTTGCTGTAAAAAAAGCATTTGGGACCGTGGAGCCGCCAGATTTTTTCGGCTCCGGCTCCACCAAAAAGTAGCGGCTCCTCGGCCCGGCTCCGCAAGCCTGCTTATAGTATCAAAGTAGGATAGATTTGAAAAATGTTTCCTAATGAAAAACTAGATATGAGATGAAATATTTTTGATTTTTAAGGAGTTGAATAATCTAAACAACATATTGTTCAGATATGGCACAAAGAATGACGGAGAAAATATTCTGGTTTGTGAATTGATCTCGAAACTCAAACTTGTCCCAAATTGTTGTCTTAATTTTCGCTTTGCCCTCACCCAAAGATTTTCAATGTTCTACGTATGAGCTTCAGGGTCCTGGGGATGAACAAATTTTGTTCATGTATGATGACAGAGTGTAAGTAAACTCCGCCACCAAGTCTTTCTATCCTTGTAATCAACTTTGAGGCAACATAGACATGATCGATTTACAGAAATCTCCGATCACAGAGCCTCCGATCGTAATGGACATTTATGACGATACTTTGATCCGCGAAGAAAATACACCAAGACTGGATTTCACCCGCTATCCTTGTCACACCCAGTCAGTAGAGAGACATATCAAGTTAGTTACAGAAGCTTCCAAAGTGGTGTGTGGTCCAGAAAAACGCGATGGATTCATAAAAGCACGATTGGAATCGAGATCGAAAATGCCAAAAACTGGACACCAAAGCCCAACATCATTTGTAGCCAGTGCTTTTTTCTAGCGAAAAATGTTTGGGAACTCATTTCACATCTGTTTTTAACTTATGTCAGAAAATACTATAATAGTCTATAAAAAAAAGGTATGGGAACTCACTTCATGAGTTCCCACTGAAAAAAGCACTGTTTGTAGCTATAAAAACATGTTAGACAGTTTGCATGTGTTTTCCCTTCAAATATATGGTTCTTTTTACTTGTAACGTTTGTATATACTGTTAAAAGGTAAACAACAACATGAATATGTTTGCTATGTAAACTTTTTAAAGATTATTGTTTTTATATCGAAATATGCCTATACTTTAGGTCAACTGCGGAACCTCAAGATATGCTTTAAATTGTCTAATTCTCTGCCACATTACTAACTGCATGCGTTAGCAAGTTTTTATAATTATCCAACCTAGATATTCAACAAAATTTTTTTCCCTCCACCTTAGTGAGCATTCGTGTGAGGGTTAAGAAACTGTTGAGAAACTGTTGTCACACACAGCCGTTGAAGCCCCAAATGTCATTGCTGCTATAGAAACATGTAGCAGAGGAAATCCTTCTCGCAAGGGCCTTAGCACTAATATTGCTTCATCCATTTTCAAAAGTGTTTCATGATGTGCTGTTTGGATCTGGTTGCTATCGTAACAAAATGAAATGTTTTCCAACAAAGATTTCTTGGTCCAAATGAGTTTCATCAATACCAACCAACTGCACACGTGGTTGCAAGATAGAAAGATCTAAAATTCCTTTGATCCTGGGGAGTAAACCATTTAATGCACGATCATATGATTTTGATCGTTCACTAAATCTATTATTGAACTTTTATGACAATTCTGTCGCTGTATTTATAATTAAATTTGCTTATTTGTTTTGCTAATAAAGTAGGTTGACTAGGCTTTTATTGAACAACGTAATCAGCTTGTTCATTCAATTGCACAATTTGGACTTCTTCATTAATTGTAATTTCAGATTTTTTTCAAATTGTTTCAAATGTCGCATCATTTCTCATGGCACGCAATTGTGCGACACAGTTTTCAATAATCACAATACCATTTGGAAAAGATCAACTGTGTTTGCTTGCAACTTAATGTTGGCTGGTTGTAACAGTACGCTTAACATTATTTCCGCTAGAATGCGAAATTCAGGTTGTCTTATTTGAGCTAAAAATCCGACTGCTAACGCTACTTCATCACCATCAAGCGATTTTGATTCAGATGAATATAAATTATACAAGCATGTCTTCAAGGTCAGAAAACTATTTGATAATAGCCTCTCAATAGATGTAAGATGTCCGTTCCAGCGTTGATGCAAAAGTGTCGCCGTAGTTTAACAACATCATAAATTTGACCAATGTTTGGACATGTAGTAAACTCTCTAATGCATGGATTACCGGTACTACAAGATGTATTTGCTGATTAAAACAATGTACGTATCGAATTGCTCTTACCAACAGTTTCTTGAATTTTAATTTGAACGTTGCCAAATTTACCCGACATCATACTTGCACCATCATAACATTGACTGAGTATGCAATCAACACTTAGACCAACATCTGATAAACGTGTCAGGATTGTGTCGGCAATATACTGAGCATGAAGTTCATTTAGGGGAGTCATTCGTAACAATACTTTGTCTGCTATACCATCTTTAACATAACGAATCACTAATGTCATATTTTCTACATTGTTTTTATCTCTGTGCCATCACATTTTTATTATATAGAAGCCAGGATCGTTTGTTTTAATTTCTCAATAATTTCTGTAATACCATTTCTTACATAGTTGCGATAATATCGTTTTGTATATCGGGAGAAGTGTACTTGGCATTAGCTGGAATGGTTGGTACTAGGGAGCGACCGATATGCCTTTTTACAGATAGTCCGATACCGATATTTTCCCAGCATTTTTACCGATACCCATACCGATACCCATATTTTAAACCAACAACAATGCCAAACACGTGTTTTTCTCTCGTGCTACAGCTAATGACGTATGTCAACCCATGCTCACCCCTTCCCTGTCATATTTCGTAACACTTCGCCCACACGTAAGTCTTGTTTCTTTCCCCCCTACTTCCCATCCCAAAATACACACAGATGTTCACTAATTGTATCATTCAAGGTCATACATTAGAATTAAAAATGCCAACTTATTGTTTCAAGGTCATATCGCTGATGTAATTTTTGTGGACGTGAAAATTTCTGTGTACGGGTTTTTTTCCTTTTTTTTTTAAATCTTGTCTTGATCTGGTTATAGAATTGGGTTATTTACTGATTATTTTTTTCTGCAACTCTGTTGTGAAAAATGCATCGGCAGCCAAAACGGCCGGTCCGATAGTTAACCCAAAGTGCCAATATCGGTTCGACCATCGGTCGCTCCCTTACAAAAAATCGGTCGATCCGATATTAACCGATAGTGCCAATATCGGTCCGATACCGATCCGATTAACGGTCGCTCCCTATTGGTACCATTGAACGCAATTTTTCGTCTTTTTTAAAATTAATTGTATAAGCAAATAAGTTAAAGAAGTTTCCTGATGAAAAACAATCATTTGGTTTTTTCAAATTCATCCTCAGTTTCCTTGTCCCCTCTAAAATAAAATTCACAAACGACTAAACACTTTATCACATCAAAAATCGAACTTATGTAATATCTGTTCTTTTCAATTTGGATTCTGACACAACTGAGAATCTACAGTAGTGCATCACCAAAAATTTTAATAATTGATCTGTCTGCTATTTAAATTTGTTCCATTGATAAAAAAAGCATTGTGTAAAAAAATAAAAAAATATTTGACAATATTTAGAGGTCCCCCCGACTTCAACAAAGTTTGCATAATTGCTGAAAAACTAGATAAACCATCCTTCTTGTAAAGCTTTACAGACTTACATACAAAAAGTGAAGCGCTATATAAATTGTTTTATTGTCTTTGGTTTTATAATGTTTGGTAGCTATGATTGATTTTGAAAAGCAGTTGTGCTAGAAATAAAATTTAAAATTCACATTTTATTACAAAAACCACACTTTTCCTTACCGAATAGTTAATGACTAAGGTAAGCATTTTAATTTTCTTTATTTATATTATTTTAATTTCTGATACACACGACCTATAAAATCAGAACATGGAAATGATAATGAAAAACAACAATAAAATGTTTACACCTTCTAAGGAAATGCTGGCTGACCCTGGCATCACTTCAACAGTTGCATATCCAGTTATTACTGTGTCTCCTTGCCTCGCGAACAAAGAAAACCACAAACTCTTCTGAAAACTGAATTGTTTAGCATTGGCCCTGCAATCTATGTTGATGATGCTATAATTACTAGAATTCTTCGACTACCAACTTGTTTACAAGTTTTGAGGTGCATGATGTATCACTGCAATGTAGCAGCACACAGTGAGCGTCCAGGTTCTCTTTGGTGCACCTTCTCGATTTACAACTGCCAAAATTGTGCTGAATCAAGTTACTGCTTTCTACGAAAAAGCAAACATTCCAATGGTGACAGAGAGAGCTTGTGAAAAGATTGTTCAGCTTGATGAATACAATAAACTTCGTTCAATTGATAAAAGTCGCCGAAACACACCAGCCACCAAACGTAAACTGGAACAAATGAAATCTATGTTGGCAACAATTTTTTCAACTGTGGCCACCAAATGTCGAGATTATTATCAAGAATGCAGAAGATCTAGCATTCTTGAGGTCTATGAAAGGAGATAGGTCTTCCAGCTTTGGATCATTTGACAAAACACTTGCAAAAAAGTCGCTCGACGCCATTCACGAGATGTCACAACATTGGAGCGTCAGAAACGCGCAAGAGAAGAAAATGCAGCATGTTCAATGATATCAGTGCCTTCCAGCGAGGGTAGCAGTGACGAACCCGATGATTCTACTCTAAATCTGAAGATAATATAGAGTTTGTTGATAACTGTTTGGATGATATAATGCCATTGCAAAAGCGAAGAAAGCCAACAGGAGCCAGTATTTGTACCTCCAGATGTTTTAAGCTGACCAAATCTTGTGTCACTAGCGACAAGATTAAAGATTACACCAACACAGCAGGCAGCTTTCACATTAGGCCTTATTAGCGAGTCTGGGGTGATGTATCAATGGTAGCTTCTTCATATGCCTCTGCAGATCGTTCACGTCGCAAAGTTGTAAGTGAGATATCTACAAAGATCCACGACTCCTGGGAACCACCCAAATCTGCACTCTCCACTGGGATGGCAAACTGACACCTTCTAAAAAATCATCGTGTCACTGAAGAACGCATAACAGTTGTTGTCGGTGATGCAAAGCAATTGAAACTTAGGAGTGCCACAAATTATGCCAAGGCAACAAAGAAAAACCCGTTGGTGAAATAATTGCAGAACTAACCATGAAGCTAATGACAGAGTGGCACTGTAATGATTGTATCGTTAATATGACATTCGGACACAACAAGATCAAACACTGGTCATCAGACTGCTGCCTGCATTGCCATACAAAATATGCTGCAACGTGCTCTCTGTGGTCAGGTTGTCGTGCCATCACATAGGTGAAGTTATCCTCTCGTATGTGTTTGCAGACATGAAAATAGAAGTTTCCAAATCCCCGGATATAACTTTATTCACCAAGCTGCGAAGTAATTGGGAGTTGGTGGCACATGATTGGTCTCACGTTTGTAGTTCGTTTACGTTAGCTGATCATGATATGAAGGCTCAAAAGCGACTGAGAGATGCGGTGATTGCTCATGCCTACTCTAGTAAACAAACCGAATTCTTGCGAGACGACTACCACGAATTCCTTAAGCTGTCCCTTGTTTACCTGAATGCTACAAATAAGGAGGTTAACTTTTTAAAAGACCAGGTGGCCTGCACAAAGCACGACATGGCAAAGCTGATATATTGCCTCAAGATTGCTCTGTATGAGGAACAAATTCAATCATTGCCTCCGGGTACTATTACCACACGTGACCAAGTGCCACAGATTCCTGTGCGTTTGCTACATTTGTAACGCATGTTTATGTCGTGTGGTGGCTGACTTGCAAAGAGTGTGGATGCACCATGGAATGATCTACAGCTCTACAAGCGACTTTTGGATTACAACGATGTCAACAGAGACATATCCAAGTCAGCAATACGTGCCCTGAATAGGCATCTGTGGTACCTCACTGCTGAAATGATCCCACTTGCTCTGTTCAGCAATGAAGTACCTGTGTTGGAAGCGAGCTCTAGCAGATGCTCTGCTAAGGCTTCGACCAGTGGTTGCCCTCCAAACTCCACAGAATCGATTTGGAAATGATTGGGGAAAACCACGATTCCAATAAATTGATTCTAAAACTCGGTTGTGTGATCTGGCTGGAGTTGACTCGTGGTTTACTATATACAGACTTCAACTGGACACAGGATTCCTCCAACTGCCTGTTGATGATTGGTGCCAAACAGCTTCTTACATTGCCAGTGCAGAAAATGTTGCTGCTATTAACGTTTTTAACGATTGTGCCGAGAGAGGAGTGAAAACTGGCATCTGACTTTGTTGAAGCAGCGCGAACGGATGAACATTTTCAAAACATTCTTCAAGTGGTGGTAGAAATGGGCCGCAAAACATCTCAAATGTGCGTAAACCTTACAAACGTGCAACAATGTGAAACTGAATTAAATGCAACAGTAATAAATAATTTAATACTTTAATGTAATTTTTATATAGGCTAGAATAAATTTTTAGAGCATTTTCGAAAAAAAAATGCTCTATTGTCCCCGTTTTGTCTGTCTGTCTGTCATCACCCTAGATCTCAACAACCATAAGTCCTAGACCCATGATGTATATATCATTTTGTAGATCTTGGCCTCAAGAAATGACTTTTTTCCATTTCGCGATCTGACCTCTGAGGGCCGTAAAAGGGGGCTTGTAAAGTGTACCGTTTTTTACTATATAAGCTATATTAATAAAGGAGCGCCCATTCTCAGCAACTATAAGTCCTAGACCCATGATGTATATATCATTTTGTAGGTCTTGGCCTGCCATGTGTACATCAAAAGTTCATTTTGCGATAGGACCTCTGAGGGCCGGGCTTCAGGGTTTCAATTTTTTTTTTAAGTTATGAAATAATTAAAAATCTAATTAGTTGTTGTTTTTCTACAACATCGTAAAAGATAAATTATTTCAATAAAATAAAATGTAAAAGATATCTAATTAGTTACTTTTCGCTTAAAAACTATAAGGATACATTCTGGGGAAAAATTAAAACCAAATTTAAAATATGTCTCTGAGAGGAATCGAACCCGGATAGTCAGCATACAAAAAGTAAAACCTTAAGCTGCTTACCCATTCAGCTACCACATCACAAGAACGAAGTGATAATTTTAATGTACTATTTAAAAAAAATTGCTCGATTAATTTTTAGAGCATTTTCGAAAAAAATGCTCTATTGTCCCCGTTTTGTCTGTCTGTCTGTCTGTCATCACCCTAGATTCAACAACCATAAGTCCTAGACCCATGATGTACATATCATTTGTAGGTCTTGGCCTGCCATGTGTGCAGCAAAAGTTCATTTCGCGATCTGACCTCTGAGGGTCAAAGGGGGCTTGTAAAGTACCGTTTTTTACTATAAGCTATATTAATAAAGGAGCGCCCTATATATCTCAGCAACTATAAGTCCTAGACCATGATGTATATATCATTTTGTAGGTCTTGGCCTGCCATGTGTACATCAAAAGTTCATTTTGCACAGGACCCTCTGAGGGCCGGGTCGGGCTCCTAAGGGGCTTATATATTATATATACACCTTGTACGTTCAATAACCCATTTATTGGTGCGAAATACTGCAGCACGTAGTTTCACCAAGATTTATTAAGAAACTCATCAAATGAAATAGTAAGCTTGTGTTCTGAGTTTAATTGAAAGTATCAGAGCTATGCAACAATTGACGGAGTTTTCGGACGATTAAATGACTACAATTTCGAATGTTTTCAATTATGAGTCCTATTTCAGTAACCACAAACCACTTTGTAGTTAGATTTAAGAGAAAAATAATTTTGTTTTCAAATATAAGAAAACGTCTTTTTTAATATCTTTTTTCAGATATATGCATTACACAATTGAATTTATAAACATTTACAAAATTTACAAATATTTACTGAAAGATAGCATACGTACTGATACATAATACGAAAATGCTCTAACACGTCCTGTGTCCAGAATGGAACAGGCGCTTAATTGCTTGTTTTTCTTTACATGTCATGTTTTGTGATTTCTTGGGCGGGGTGGGGGGACCTCTAAATCAACTCTGATTTGAAAAATATTTTACACAAGTTATTATTAATGATATTAGAACAAATTAGAAACATAGACAGCTCAAAAACAAACAATCAATTTTTTCCTCTATTGTGGTGATGCACCCCAATCTACAGTCTACACCAACATTTAGTTACTTTCTTGTTTCTCCTTCACACCATAGTGCATTGGCCATTACGTGTGATTTTTAGTTACGTGTTTGTTAAAACCCTTTCTAGCCTGAATAATTGCCAAAATATAAACTTTTAAGTTTTTATTATTATTGATTTATTGAACAAATTAATTCGATTTTTTATAGCTATTATTATAAAAAATTTGTCAAAAAGCTCAAATCATGCACGGGGATGAGGATGGGGGGGGGGGCTAGTCATGCACGATAGATTTTTCAGTATAGCTATACAACCATTCCATTTAATTAACCAGTTCAAATTTTCAGGACAGGGACACGTATGTATTTTCTTAAATTTAAAGTTCCGGTTAAACACATTATTCTTTTGTGGCAAGTGATAGTGGGTACGTACAGCAAAAGAGTTCAACACACTTTCTTTATTCTCATCAGATGGATGACTGAACTGAAAAAGGGACAGACAAAAAGGTAGATGGACCAATCAAAAGAGTTGGGGCCTTATCATTCTGGGATGTTTTGATGAAACATATAGTTAGGAGTCTGAAAACAGTAAGGCAGTAAGTGAAGAGATGGTTAGAAAGGAAGATAGTTAGGGAGTAGTAGGCAGAGAGGACAGTTGAGTAGTCGATTCGGGGGTCGAGAAGAGAACAGTAGAGTATGAGGTCGGGAACAGTGTGTTAGAAATAGGAGTTAGATGATGTGACTTGAAGCATGGGCAAAGAAGTGTATTAGTGTACATCACTTTATTAGTCTACAAATCTTTCGGAACAGTGTAGAACCAGTTAGATTTGATTTATTGTACAAGAATACTGTGTAAGTCGCACAAATAAATATGAATTGACCACTCGGCTACATTAATTGATTGATTGAACGTGAAAGTAACTGACACACAGTAAACGCCTCCAGAGAACGCCTAAATAAACATAAAATCACTGCTGACAATATATATATTGCGATTAACAATAAGACAAAATCAAATAAACGAAGACTACAAAATGTTTATCAGTAAACTAAATAGTGTTAAAAAGCGTACTAACGCTCATAATTTAGGTAACAGGTTGTAAGCAGGCTGAAAATTTAAAAACACATGCAAAATTAAAACGATCAATGGATCTAAACAAATATCAACACAATTTTTCCCAGAAAAATGATCACAGAACAGGTGTATAATTAAACTGTCTCACTATATTAGTTACGACAATATACAAACACTGTGACCAGGCATAAATAGGATGATATTGTCCTAGTTAGTCTAAGCACTAACATTTAGACTAACATGTTTAAAGGATCTCACTGAATCTGGTCTGTTTTTATTATTTCTATCAAAACAGGTGGAGGTTTGTTTTTTTGCTTCTTATTGAAATTATCGGTCTTAGTAAAATTTGACTACATCTCTCTAGAATTTATCAAGAAAGTAAAATGTTAAGAAAAATGTTAGAAAGGAAATGATTACAATGACTAAAAGTGTATAAAAAGCGTGAAATGTGCTGTGCCCTACGTAGAAACTTCGAAATGTTTTTTACTAAAAAGTGAGCATTAAAAAAAAAACGTAAGCGCCAACATGGATTATTAGTTTATTGAAATTGCAGTTTGTAAAAAATGTAGCTTTTGTGATAGATCATATCCAGTATATTTAGATGTTATAATTTTGTAATTTTATAGGTCTACAATTACAATAAATATAAACTAGCGCCAATGCTTTTATTTATATGATATTTATATGATCGAAGGAATATTTTTTTTACTTTTCAGTATATGTTAATTAAAGCTAATTTTATAATTTTAAAAAATATATTTTAATATTTTATACTTTTTGCTTTTCAATTGCTTTGTATCCTACTAATTAAAGTATACAGCATCTTGTAGTCCGACGTGCGTGCAGAATGTGAACGCCGTCGCTATAAATAATCTATTACGTCATTTCCCGATGGTACAATTTTTTTTGCGAGAATGGGAACGTCGTCGCTATAAATAAAAAAATCCTCTAGGACGCCCATAGATATATAAGACTAAGATCGTTATGGCTATGCATATATATATTGTGCGGACCATAACTTTAAAAAGAGAAGAGTACAATATGTATAACTTATATATTTTTTACAAATTCTTTGCAACTATGATGCATTTGTACGCATAGAAACCTTAACTAACCGAAATAAATAGCAGAAGACATTTTGCATTGTTTTCCCTTGACAAATTTTCAAAAACTTTTTTTCACTAACTTTGAATAAAATGCCTTCGTGTTGTGCGTGTACCTGGTTATTTGATTATATTATTAATAAACTGTCAAATATAATTTTTTCGGACACATCAGTTGATTTTAAAAGCGCCAACCTCTAGCATGATGAATGGGGATTTTTTTTAATTAAAAGGATGGAAATCTTTTTCGGTAAAAATAAAGAAACCTGTACACAGAATTGTACTCTTCTTTTTAAAGTAAGGGTCTCGAATACAACACTTTTTCGGTCTCTATTGGGCAAGCATAAGCGATCTAGTCTTATATATCTATGAGGACGCCATTTCCGATGGCTGCTGTATCGTGCCTGAAGCAAAATGGCATAATAAAGTAGTTATTTTTTACTTTTCAGTGCATTTTATAAAAACTTTTTAATGCTTTGTTTTGATTTTAACATTGATATAATTAAGGGCAAAACGTAACGGGTGAGATAAATTACACCCATATCTTTACCTAATGGTGTTTAGTTTGGTTTGGCTTGGTTAGTTGGTTTGCTTTGGTTGTTTGGTTGGTTGGTTGATTTGTTTGGTTGGTTATTTGGTTTTGGCTAGGTTGGTTAGCGTTGGAGCCGGGTAAAACGTAATTTGTGACGTACAAAATGTAGGTCATTTCTATTGTAGTTAACATAAATCAGCACCAAATTAACCTAATCAATCGTATTTAAAAATTCAGTAGTTAAATTGATTTCCAGATGGTACAATTCGATTCATAATAAAAAATAATTCTGCACTTGGGATATCCTCTATGACTCTATGACGTCATTTCACGGATGTCGGCTGCGCATGTGGTAGAATGGGAACGCCGCCGCTATAAATAAAAATAAATTCTGCACTTGGAATTCCGCAGTTAATAGTCTCTAATAAAGAAGACAGTAAGACAAAATTTGCGCCATACATTTGCAGCGGAAATGTTTTCGCTGGATGAGTGCACGATGACATCGAGCCATGCTTTAGATGCCATTGGTAGATCACTTAGAGATGTTGCTCAAACCGGCTATTTACTAAGTTTTTTGTTATGCACTTGGAATTCCGTATTAATAGTTGCTATTAATTCTCAAATTAAACATTTTATAGAGATAAAACCTTTAGCGTGAATGCAACGGTCAACTACTAGTAAAATAATAAAATAAAATATTGTGAAAAAACGAAGACTTAGAAAACTATTTTAAAATAATTTTAATGGTCAATAGAATTTCACTAGGTAAAACTTATTCTGGAAAATAAAATAAAGTCTTGATTAGTTCGTGAGATTAATTTCTTAATCTTATAAATATTAAATGTGTTTAACTCTTGCACAGCTCAATGATTCTATTTTTTTTATAAATATGAAATGTGTTTAACTCTTTGCACAGCTCAATGATTCTATTTTTTATTAGAGGTGTACCGATTAATCGGTTGGCCGATTAATCGGCCGATTATCGGCCGATTTGCCGATTATCGGTATCGGCCGATTACCTAGCGGGCCGATACCGATTTTATTTGTTTATTTTGTCTGAGTCATCAAGCTTAGTCTAACAAGTAACAATAAAAATAAAAAAGGTTTGCTTTATTCAATATAAAACGAGAGAATAGTGATTGTTGCGAAAGCCTTGGCTTCTATTCAGTTCAACTTCAGTGTTCAACTTCAGTCACTCTCACTCGTATGCTGCCACGTTAGTACGAATAAACATGAGCATTTCAGCCTTGTCAGGATGGAGACGTGAACGACGATCAGAATTTATTAGCCCAGCCCCACTGAAGAGATGTTCACTGGGCACACTGGTTGGTGGCGGGCATTGAACTGTCTAGCAACGGGAGCCAATTTGCTGTTGACACCATTTTCAGACCACCACTTCAGAGGATCACTCATACGATGAAGCGTGAACTCAGCTACATAACTGCGGCTCGGCTTGCACTTGCACTTGCATCCGCTGGATTAACAGGAACATTATGTTCAGCCTCTGCTTGTATATGAGGGTGAGACCTCTGTATCACTTGATCAAAGACATCCCACACCATTGATTGAGAATCGTTCAGTTGACAAGTTTCAATCGCAGCACGTTTTGGCGGGATTTCGTTTGCCATATCGGTATCTCTCATCAGCACCTTCTGACAGCAAGCCAATCGTAGGCGCGTTGTCGTACTTCGGCGGGCATGAAGCGATCTTTAAATCTAGGGTCAAGCAGTGTGGCCACCATCAGCTGTTTCTCAGCGAAGACAAACTGGAAGCGTCGATCGAGAGGAAGTGAGTAGTTCTTGTAATCATGGTCTTGACGCCACGGCTGTCTGGATGTTTCAGAAGTGCCATACGAATCACTGCAACCATTTCGGAATCAGAGCTGACTACCTAGAAATTTGCATAAACAAACCAAAAAAATCAATTTATTATTATAATAAATTACTAAACGAAAATTTCATTCTCTCAGTCTCACTTCTCTAGTTCATGTGATTTATCGACTTACTAGTGTAACTGTGTAAGTAGGCCTAGCAAATAACAATAACTGAATTTTATTATTATTGACTTACTCAACAATGCAAATTCAATTCACGATACATTATTAAATTTAATGTAATTAATAAATTAAGTTTCAGTTTCAATTTTGATTATTTATTTGTTTAATTATAATTAATATATGTTGCAAACTTACTATCATGCTATAAAAATAAATCATTTACCTGAGTAACATCCTCAATGGGCTGAAGAGCGACAATTGTTTTATCAATCAATTCCCACTGAGATACTGTGGGCAGATTTGACGTCATACTGGCCGCCGTATGACGTCAATGCCAGTCGTTGCCTTCGCAGACGAACCAGCATGTAGTGCTGTTCCACCTTGTTGGTTCGTCCTGATAAGACGATGTTCAGGCAACTTATGCACCTTCTGGAATTCCACCAACCGGTTGTATGCTATGTTGAATGCTTGAAAATGTCCAACAATGCGTCGACCAAGCGCTATTACGTTCTCTACTCCCTTTGTGTGATTCCAAATACCTTTTACTGCAAGGTGGAGTGTTTCAGCCATACAACCAGTATGTGGCAAGTCTGCAACTCTCATTGCCTTGATCATGGCAGCAGCATTGTCACGCAAGACGTATTGAACACGATCTTTACGCAGATTCTAACCATCGAGCATATCAGTCACAACTTCGTCAAGTAGTCCCCCCGTGTGTCCTTCCTCCAGATTTTGGGCATGCAGCATGGCGTGGCATCGGTTGAATTTCTCATCAATCCAGTGAGCTGTCAAGCTGAAGCAAGCAACGCCCGGCGCACTGTCAGCAGACCACTCGTCGGTTGTTAATGATGAACTCACATGATGGGGGGACGAGGGTTTTACCAACATTCACACGGAGATGGTCGTACATTTCAGTGAGCAAAGTTGAACTGAAGTACTTGGTGGCTGGGCAAAGCATACTGGCGCAACAAGCTTCATCAACCGTTTAAATCCTTCATCCTCAACGATACTGAAAGGTTGACAATCCAGTGCCATCATCGCGCCAATTGCAGTTGAGATCGACTTAGCTCCTCGGATGGTCCATTGGTCAGGCCTCAGCCATGCCATAACACTGGGCCAAAGTAGGCTGAACAACACACTCACCAACAGTTGAACTTGAAGGGATCCCTTAATAAATAATCGGCACGCAACTGCTGATTCTTTAGATTTGTTCAGTTCAAACTCATGGTATTGCTACGTGTGTTGCGATCGTAGGTGACTAATCATATTTGCTGCAGTAAAATTTTTTTGGTATTGTACCGCCTCTTGATATTTTCGCATTACACTCATTGCACACTACTTTAGTTGCATCAACATTATCAATTTTGAAATATTTCCACACTTTACTTTTATTTGTAGCCATTTCTAAAGTTCAAACAAACTTTTATTCCAAATTATAGAGCAGACGCTCACTATTACATGCTACGATTATCGAATTTTCGATTCGATTTCGATTCGATTCGATTTCGTTTATCTAAATCGAATCGATTTGATTTTTGAATTCGATTTTGATTTCGATTAAAAATTATTTGCTAAAGTATGGAATTTAGAAAAGATAATCATCGTTTTTCACTTTGAAATACCGCTGAGCGAGTGAGCGGAAGTACCTTTGTTTGTTTATCATACTTTATCTGATGCGCAGAATATTGAACACCCAAATTTTATAGCGCCACACTTATCGGCAATGATAAATAAAGTAAAAGTGCGTAAATAAAGTGCGTTTGCGATGGTAAATGGTTCTGCCTACATTCGAAATTTGTGATTATGTGCCGATGTGTCTACCGCTTCACATTTGACTTAAGTTTAATGTTCATTGTTCGAAAAAATACGGAGCGCTTTAAGGTCTGTGTGAAATATATTGGAGGAGTTATTTCAGATGTTTACGATTTTTTGAGATTTTTACAATTGATAATAAAAAGTTATAAACCATGTCATGTTGTTTTTTTATTAATTACAGGAATACGATAATTAATCTTAGCCATGGTATATATGTCGCGTGTAAAATAATTAAATAATTAATTGCGTTTTCCGATCTACAAAAATCTATATAATATCTATATCTAATTTTATTCATCTTTGTTATCATTGACTTTTTATATCGAAATCGAAATCGTTTTTTTCTGAGGAAATTAATCGAAATCGAAATCGATTTGATTTTTCATAATCGAAACATCACTAATGGAGTATTTTCGACTTCCGCTGAAGAACTGTGGGTGTTACCACTCAACAAATAATTGAAAATCCATAAATCGGTATCGGCCGATAATCAGCTGATTGTTCGGTGCCGATAATCGCCGGTCGATAATCGGCCAAAACGATATCGGTGCCACCTCTATTTTTTATAAATATGAAATGCGTTTAACTCTTGCACAACTCAATGATTCTATTTTTTTTATAAATAAGGAAATGTGTTTAACTCTTGCACAACTCAATGATTCGGCTTTTTTTATAAATATGAAATGTGTTTAACTCTTGCACAGCTCAATGATTCTATTTTTTTTATAAATATGAAATGTGTTTAACTCTTGCACAGCTCAATGATTCTATTTTTTTATAAATATGAAAAATGAGTTTAACTCTTGCACAGCTCAATGATTCTATTTTTTTTATAAATATGAAATGTGTTTAACTATTGCACAACTCAATGATTCTATTTTTTTTTATAAATATGAAATGTGTTTAACTCTTGCACAACTCAATGATTCTATTTTTTTATAACTATGAAATGTGTTTAACTCTTTGCACAGCTCAATGATTCTATTTTTTCCAATATTATAAATTATTGCCAGCTGCACATGATATGCATTGCATAGTATATATGAGAGGTTTGCACGCAGGAGGTTGATTATATAAGAGGGGTGTGCATGGTGAGTTCGAGTATATAAGAGGGTGTGCACGCGTGAGGTCGAGTATATAAGAGGGGTGTGCACTAGGGTGATAAAAAAAATATTTTTATGAAACCACTTGCAATCGAGGAACTTTTATGTGTAATTTAAGAATATAATTGCATTTAGATCTTTCTTTAAATGCCCCCACCCTCCCCTTTTTTCGGAAGAAAAAAGTGAAAAAAACATTTTTTTTCAAAAAAAAGGACAAGTTTTTTAGCTTAATTCAAAAGAGTAATAATAATAACTAATCAACTTGTATTAACAAATAAGATACAAATCAGTTAATAATATGTACAGAATGTACAAGAAATGTGTAAAACATATTGTTCATATGAACTTCAGATTCAAAAATTCAAATTTTCTCGATTTCGCATGAAGTTCCTCCATCAGTTTTACAGCACGTTTTTGCATTTTACCCTGATGAGTGAGGTAAACAGTTCATTGAGGGACGTTTATTGTAGTGTTGCACAGTGGAATCAAGCATTTGCCCATTCATAGCAGATGGCTATGAGCAGGAGCGAGGATGTTGCGCCACTCTGGTATCAGAAATAATGCTATAATAGTATATATCGCATGAGTTCCATCTTGCCTATGTAAATTTGGTAGTTTCTTTCAGCTGATGCGAGGCCAACGTGAAGTTGTTTTGTAATGACGATATGCCTGACATAATTCATAAAAGAACTTGAAATCATCTCGCCATCCAGGGTTCTAGCCTGTGCTAACATCATTTGTCACAACAAGGCGGTAATCAACTTGAAGAGTGGCATAGTTTTGCGTTAATTTGTCAATGAAGGAATAGCTGAGTTCTTGTTTGCTCGTTGGTTCTTGAATAAGAAATTCATGACATGCTTCAGGAGGTCGAGTACATGGTGCTGACAGCCAATATATTGTGGCTTCTGAAAAGCCCTTGCTCAAGACATCACAGTTAAGAGTTCCGGGTTTTATTTCGGTTGTCATATTTTCAGCATAACTACTTGATACTCTTCCCCCTTGCACTCTTTTACCATCAAACTGGAGACAATAGGTTCTTTTGCTTTAAAGTGCTTTAATAATTTTTGGTTTTCATTTTCCGTCCTTCAGAGATTACTTCGTTTCCAAACACCCGCCTGACTTGGAACCGGCACATCATGATCCTGTTCAGCAATGGTTGCAAGAACGTCATATGCTTTATGTAGAAATGTTGCTTTTTCAGTACTAGCAAACCCGCTGTTGTAGTGCTTGCTCTTTGGTATTTCGGTTTGCATTCAGAAGATGACGTGGAAGAATAGGTTGTTGAGTCGGGTGAAGAAGCAGAGGTTTCAGAATCCGAAGACTCTGAGACAGTTGTATGCTTGTGTAGGTTGTGAGACAGTTGTATGTGTTTGTGTAGGTTGTGAGACAGTTGTATGTGTTTGTGTAGGCTGTGAGACAATTTTATGTGTTTGTGTAGGTTGCGATTGAGAAGAGCTGGTTTGAGATTGAGTTTTGATAGTCGGATTCGTTTTCTTGGGTTCTAAAGGGGCCATGTTTGACCATTGAGTAACCAATCTTTCCTCCACTCTTAACTTGCCTCTCTGGTAGAGCTCTTTATCATCCTTGCTTTTCCATTTTCCATTGACGTTGGTGACATCAAATAACTTAGAAAGTGTTGGAGTAAATTTATCAGACGGTTTCTTTTTTGCTTTTTAATATAAATCAAACAGACAATTGATTTTCTGATTAGTGCGCTGGATAATAGTGGAAAGTCTAGGAACTTTATCCAGAGCAATTCTATATCCGTAATCATTATTTTGATTCGATCCAGTCGCCGTTTTCTGGGCTATTGAACAGAAAAGTGAAGTTTCCAAGAATTTGACGGTTTGTGGGCATCCATGTGAGATTGATTAGCTTTTCAACAGATGGAATTCTTGGATACCTATTCTGTTTAGAAGATGAGGGTAGATGCCTTGTTTATAAGCAATGGAAAAACTGACTGGAAATGTGCTTAAAAGCAGTCTAGAAAGTCATGTAAAAATTCAGTGTGAAATTGAAACTGATAGTCAAACTGCGCGATATGTGAAAACAAAAATTAAAAAGGTGGGGGAACTTTTTCAATTAAAAAAAAAAAAAATGTTGCTACTGTCATCTACATACAATTGTTCCTCGAATGTAAGGGGTTTCATGTTGGTTACGAAAAGAAATGAAAATTGTTATCACCTCTAGTGTGCACGCATGAGGTCGAGTATATAAGAGGGGTGTGAACGCTTGAGGTCGAGTATATAAGAGGGGTGTGCATAAGGTCGAGTATATAAGAGGGGTGTGCACGCATGAGGTCGAGTATATAAGAGGGGTTTCTGGTGATGGCAGTGAAAATTACTAGGTGTCCTAAACTAACTTCAGGACAGGACAGAAACCCTGAAGCTCGGCCCTGAGAGGTCAGATCGCGAAATGGACATTTGATGTACACATGACAGGCCAAGACCTACAAAATGATATATACATCATGGGTCTAGGACATATGGTTGCTGAGATCTAGGGCGCCTTTGTTAATATAGCTTATATAGTAAAAACGGTACTTAATAAGCCCCCTTTTCGGCCCTCAGAGGTCAGATCGCGAAATGGACTTTTGATGCACACATGGCAGGCCAAGACCTACAAAATGATATATACATCATGGGACTTATGGTTGTTGAGATCTAGGGTGATGACGGACAGACAGACAGACAAAGGAGGGCCATTTGGAGGAAGACCTTAAAGCCATAGGAGTGGGAGAGTGGAGGATGAAGACCATGGATCAGGAAAAGTGGAGAAAAGTAGTATGGCAGGCCAGGGCCCTAAATGGGCTCTAGAGCCAAAGGAAGCTAAAGAAAGAATGAAAGCAACTAACATTGTAGCGCCATCCACTATTGTGTTGTAAGAGTAACTCTATCACGGTGTCATTTAAATTTACTTTTTTTAATCTTTAAGAGACGTGATTTTTCGATTGACTTCAGTGACAAACCAGTTGTTCTGTTCGCTCTTGGTTATTACGCGGAATGTATGTATTCTCTAAGAGCAGAAAAACACCTTACCACAACAAGAAAATGTCGGGAATTGTTAGAATTTTGTCACTTCTATAAGAGCTGAGTGCCCAATCGCGTGTAAATGAAAACTCAATTCATTTACTGTTTTATTGGAAAACTTAGACCAACAATATATTGTAATGTTGTCAAAGCTATCACGTAACTGCTCCTGATTACATATGATTACATATGAAGTCGTTAATTTTCTGCATACAATAGCAATCATCGTAAATTTCTTTTGCAAAATATTGAATAGTTCGTCACCCCAAAATTAATATTCTCAAGGCTCTGATAATATTCTGACGCACACGCTTTGTTTCATTGTTCTATTTGTTTAAATCTTCCATTGATGATTAAAAAAAATTGACAGTTCAACTCAAAAATTTGCAGAGGGTTAGGCACACACTACACAACCCCACTGTCCTTGTGGAGGAAAATCCTCGTCTTACCATTCTGGCCGATCAGCAGTACACGCACCCTGCTAATTGGCCAGTTCAGAACACTTTTTATTGTCATGCCGGCAGATGTAGCAAAACACCTCACACCGCCTCTTTGTAATGGCGACATAAAGCTGGTGCGGCAGGAACACATACCTTGCCATGCCAGCAGTGGCGGCGCAAATGAAATACAAGTGGCGACTTTCTATGTGATATAACTAGGTATAACGACTTTCTATGTGATATTTTAACTAGATATGACGACTTTCTATGTGATATTATAACTAGATATAACGACTTTCTATGTGATATTTTAATCAGATATGATGACTTGCTATGTGATATTTTAACTAGATGTGACGACTTTCTATGTGATATTTTAATTAGATATGACGACTTTCATGTGATATTTAACTAGATATGAGTGACGACGTTTTAGTTATGTACAATCATGCACTTGAAAAAATCATTGAGAATGTGGTTGCCAAAATATTTTTTTCAATAACATTTAGTTTTTTTATCTTTCTTTTTCAAATAGGTTGATTCTATTGTTGTAGTCAGAGAATAGTGACGCTGAAGTCATAGATTACTTATGCTGGAATCATGAAAGAAGCCTTAGATTTATTTAAAATGCAATCCCATTTGTTGTTGCTGTATACTAAAACATTCGGACACTGTAGAACACTCACAAGAAATGAACAATTTTTGAGGATGTTTAGAATATGCACTGAAAATCATTTTTATAACAAAAGTTTACTTTTACTTAAACATGACAACGGCCAGTACAAGACAACAATGTTTGGAAATAATAACATTGCTTATGTCAATAGGTCAACATGGGAACTTGTTCGAACATTGGCAATATTTTATGTTTGCCGATTCCCTACGTTTACAGATAATGCAGTCCATGTAAGTATACCAGTATATTAGCAAATCACGCGATATAAAAAAGATTGACATAATCCTCTACAACATCTTTAAAAATCAGTGTCTTTAAATTAAAATTACTAGTTATATATTTACTTTTTTAGCATAATAATAATTCAAACCTAAAAAAATAACCGACTATTATCGAGCATAATTAGTTCATTAGGCAGATTTGTTTTTATATTTGTTAGTAGGGGGAATATATTCACTATACTTCCTTTTCTTATAGGCAGATCCATCTTATTATATTGACAGGTCCCATCTCATTATATAGGCAGGTCCATCTTATTATATAGGCAGGTCCATCTATTATACAGTTATGTCCATCTTATTATATTGACAGGTCCATCTCATTATATAGGCAGGTCCATCTTATTATATAGGCACGTCCATCTTATTATATAGGCAGGTCCATCTTATTATATAGGCACGTCCATCTTATTATACAGCTATGTCCATCTTATTATATTGACAGGTTCATCTCATTATATAGGCAGGTACAATCCTGTTCTACATAATAAATCAATGAATTGGCTGAAAATACACTGCAGGCTGTTGTGTTGTATTTGTAGTAACGCCAGAAAGTGAGCCGTGTAGATATGAATATTGTCGCATACATCTAACACATATTCAACGACCACTACACTCAAGTGTTATCAACATTTTATGTTTTATAACATTTCTACTTATGTCAGTTTTATTAAAATTTTATGTTTTGCAACATTTCAGCTTATGTCACTAAGCTATCGAGTGCTAGGAAAAAAAGCATCAGAGTTTCTCATAGGTAAGACAATTTACAGTCAGTTTGTAGCAGGAAGAACATCAACAGAACTAAGTAGAGCGACAGAAAGATTACAACAAGAAGGAATAGGTCCAATACTATGTATTCCTACAGAGGGGTACAGGAACGTAAGAAAATACACGATAATAAAATATGACATTCATCCATTTGTCGTTTATCATGTTTCACTTCATTTTTCATGTTTTATTTGTCGTTTATCATGTTTCATTTTTATGTAAATTTGACACATTGTTGCAAGTTTATTCTCGTTCGCGATTAATTCTTTTTAGGGGCGGCCTCTTCCTGTGTGTACTGTGGCGTTAGAAATACCCAAACGACGTCAGTTTTCGTTTTTTGACTGTAGCAATGAGTTGTTCATAAGAGCCCAATTCTGCTTTGAATCACTTCCACATAGATATTGGTCTTGTGTCTCCATGTATGAGATTTGGAGCTGAATGGGGATTACTGATAATTTGTACATCGTGTACTTGGTGCCAACGCTAATGACTTTACTTGTTTAGATATTATTGAGTCTGGTTATGGTAGCCATTAAAGCGTGTGGGATACAAATATATCTTTACATTAGTTGATAAATAACAATACATTATTAAATAATCTTCATATCTAAACGGACGCACAGCTTAAATTTTTAGTTATGATTATTTATAGAAAACGTTTTTTTGATAGAATTATTTTTTAACGTATTAGCTAATCTTTTTATTAAAGATTATTGCTTTATAAGTTTTTTAAAAGTTGTTTTTAACTACACAAACATTGCTAAATGTAATACTTTGACTGTGAATTTAAAATGTTGACACAATTCACCATATTTCAGTTTGTACCATATATATCTACATACATACTATTCATTTCACTCCGCGTTAAATCGAAAGCGGAAAACAAGAATTCAAAATGGCGTCTTGCCCGCGTTTCGATTCGATATTTCTTTTGAAAAAATCTACAGTTTTAGATAGTTTCTGTGGTTTTTATTATGAAATGTAATAGTCCAAAATATTAAAAGGTAATTAACATATAATATCATTCAAATTATTGTAGTTTTTATAACAACAGATAGCAATTTAACATCGTTAAACGTAAACAATTGTAATAATCGAAAAATCTCCGACGATAAGACTAGCGAGCGCGTTTTCGTATATAATGTCGTAAATAAAGATCTTTTTTAAAGTCGATATATAATATAAAAAAGAAACTCTGCAAATTTCTATTCAAATTAAGTTCTCAGCTATTATAATATTTAATTTTTAAAAATAAATAGGGCTTTGATTTATTTCAAATTACAAGATGCCTAAAACTAAGTCAAACTGAAGTGAAACAAGTACTGCTTCCAACGATCTGGACACAGGACATGTTCGCGCATTTTCGTGTTATGTATCAGTACGTTTGTTAGCTTTCAGTAAATATTTGTAAATTTTGAAATGTTTAAATTCAATTGTGTAATGCATATATCTGTAAAAAATTATAAAGACGTTTCTTTATATTTGAAAAAAATTATTGTCTCTTAAATCTAACTACAAGTGGTTTGTAGTTACTGAAATAGGACTCATAATTGAAAACATTCGAAATTGTAGTCATTTAATCGTCCGAAAACTCCGTCAATTGTTGCATAGCTCTGATACTTTCAATTAAACTCAGAACACAAGCTTATCATTTCATTTGATGAGTTTCTAATAAATCTTGGTGAAACTACGTGCTGCAGTATTTCGCACCAAATGAATGGGTTATTGAACGTACAAGGTGTATAATAGAGAAGCCCCTTAGGAGCCCTGAAGCCCGGCCTCAGAGGTCCTATCGCAAAATGAACTTTTGATGTACACATGGCAGGCCAAGACCTACAAAATGATATATACATCATGGGTCTAGGACTTATAGTTGCTGAGATATAGGGCGCTCCTCTTTATTAATATAGCTTATATAGTAAAAAACGGTACTTTACAAGCCCCCTTTTACGGCCCTCAGAGGTCAGATCGCGAAATGAACTTTGCTGCACACATGGCAGGCCAAGACCTACAAAATGATATGTACATCATGGATCTAGGACTTATGGTTGTTGAGATCTAGTGATGACAGACAGACAGACAGACAAAACGGGGATAATAGAGCATTTTTTTTCGAAAAATGCTCTAAAAATTAATCGAGCAATTTTTTTAAATAGTACATTAAAATTATCACTTCGTTCTTGTGATGGTAGCTGAATGGGCAAGCAGCTTAAGGTTTTACTTTATGCTGACTATCCGGGTTCGATTCCTCTCAGAGACATATTTTTAAAATTTGGTTTTAATTTCTTCCCCAGAATGTATCCTTATAGTTTTTTAATGAAAAGTAACTAATTAGATATCTTTTACATTTATTTTATTGAAATAATTTATCTTTTACGATGTTGTAAGAAAAAGAAACAACAACTAATTAGATTTTTAATTATTTCATAACTTAAAAAAATTGAAAATATGTATCAAGGCTGAACACAGAGGCGTACCTCGGGTGGGGTGAAGGGGGGTCCAAAATCGAAAGTCCCGCCGGGCCTCAGCTTGAGGGGAGCCCCAAAATTATTTTTTACATTAAAATGTTAAGTACATAATCTCATATCATGTTATCGAACGTCAAAATGCAGGGGCCCCAAAAGAGGCCAAGCCCCCGGGCCGCCAAATCCCTATGTTTGACACTGGTTTCACAATAGTCTATCTCTATGCAAAGGCCTTGCAGGGTACAGCTAGTATATATATATATATATATATATATATATATATATATATATATATATATATATATATATATATATTAGTGGCTCACTTTATAATGGAAAAAAATAAAGTTGATTTTTTATCATGAGCATTTAAGTTTTCTGGTTCATTGGGATTTAAAACAAGTATATACCACATTTTACACCATTTGGGCTCTTTATAAATACTGCCTCAGTGCACTTGTTATCTCGTTTTTATGGTATTCGGCAGTTGCATTAAAATGAACATTTTGCAAGGTTTAAAATGCTGGTTTTTAGATACAAAGAACAATTATATTACAGAGTAGGAATTAAACAGTACAATAATACTAGTTACATGACACATTAACCTGACTGTATTGGGTAGAGTAGTTCAAAGTACACCATTCAAAAAATGTACATCTCTTGAAAGTTTTTTAGTCAGTACTTTCTGAGTCCTGAAGGTCTTCAAGCTGCGATCTCTTCCGTACAGTTGATTTTTTTGCATCTGAAAACTCTTTGCTATGCTGATCAACAATTTGGATCAAATACTGATTTTCCTCCTCTGATTTTGGTGAGAGAGGAGTTGAATGATGACGCCAGTGCAATTCCCTTTTCGGCACTGTCATTGACAATTTTCAAAGAAGAGACTACTACTGTTGCCGTCTGAAAGGATGGAATTTGTTGCCAGGTTGAAGCATCAGTCATTAGAAAATTTATGGGAATTAATTACACTTTATGAAATGCTGAAAGATCACTTGTGCAGCGAATGCACTTTTCTTCTTTCTGATCATCAGAAGATTTCTCAATAAATCGCCTCAAGCAAGCAGCAGGGATGTTTTTTTTTCATTCATTGAGACACGTTGAGAAAAGAGAACCAGAGGAATGAGTTCTGCACTAAGATACCAGAGATGTCGGCCAATCGTTTTCAATGCAGTCTGATAAATGGATGGAGAAACATTCTTATAACAAATAAGAAGCTTGATGAAATCCAGATCATTCAGAGGTGCGTTCCTGCTGGAATGGGACACTGAATTCAAGCTTTAATGTAAACCAAGGATGCAAAGATACCAAATTCTGCAATTGATCTGTCTTCATGCTTATTCAGTTTTAATTGATGACGGAAGAGATAAATCTTCATGATGTGTAGATTTTAGACATCCACCTTGCATGATGATAAGCCCTCAACATGAAAACGCACCCCAAGGGGGGTGGATTCCCTCTCAGGAAGATAAAGTTTAGAGTCAGAGTTCTTTGTAAACTCTTTACGTGGCAAATATCTTGAGTTGTCTTTCATTTGGAGGATATTTGAACAAATTGTGATGACTCTTCTTCTAATGGCTTTAGATTTTGCTCCAGTCGAACATCGTGGCATATACTAAATTTCTGCCTTATTTTAGCCAAACGTCTTAAAGCACTTGAATAGCAGCACATCCGATCCAGTTGTACTACCCCAAATGTCTTTTGAAGACTTTTGCACATATCAACTCAAGTATATGATGTCTGCACGATAATCCAAAGCAGCTTCTTACCTAATTCTTTTCAGGAATAGCACATGTTCCATTGATGTAACCTGTGTTTGCCACAGTTGTGTCGAACGACATGGCTAACTTTAAAATATTTGCAACCGCCTCTAAAACACGTTTCGTTCCTTGTTTAACTTTTTGGCACATCCAAAAGCTTCTCTGAACACTTAATCCAGAGACGAAGATAGCGACACGGTTTCCTTCTGGACTACCACTATTGCAGGAATTAACTTTCCATCAAAATGGATTACCAGTGGACCATCAACTTGGAAGTTTTCTTTGATATCAACTGCTTTTTGGATCGATGTTTTTTCTTGCTCTTTGCACGCTACCCTCTGACAAAGCAATATCCTTTGCTTCTGCATCACCAACTCTCGTCACAGCAAGGATGTTAACTTTAAGTCTATCACTTATTCCAGTGCTATCAAGAGCAGAGGGTACCAATGGTGAAACATCCATAGCTTTCAAGCGACGTCTTTCAGGCAGAATTGATGTCGATTTCTTCGGCACTGGAAAAGAATTGGTTGTCGTCTTCCTTCTCTGAACAATCACTGCTGCTTGGTACTGAGAGGTCAGCATGGTTATGACTACAGCAACATCTTTTCCTGCGCAAGTCTTTCAAGCAACCTATTCTTCCGTTTTTGATCTCGCTGTTCCTTCTTTGTCAATGTTTTGTCTTCATTTCCCATTACCATTTTGCGTTCATTTCGCTGGTCAGCGCAAGGAAAGCCTGTCTTCTTCAATTCTGATCATAGTGTGAGCATTGATGTGTGCGATGTCAAAGATGGATGTTGTGAAACTAACAAAGTCAGCTTTCCTTGCACGTTGAACCTCTCCTCCTCTTTTAGCATTCTTGTCAACCCCTTCGATACTTGTCAATAAGTACTTCCTGTTTTTCTAGCCGTAGATGCTCAACAGTCTTTGCACGACATCAAGAAATATAGCATCTTTCTTGGGAACTTTAGTAATTTTGTGTAAATGAAAGTATACACTGAATACATTTGTCGCTGTTGGAAAAACTCGTTCAGAAAAAATCTTTAGATGGTTCACCACGTTTTTCTAGAAGATACTAGAACCTTTCTACAGATTTCATAGAACCTTCCAGAACCTCCTAGAATTGTATATAGATTTTTCAAAAACTTTCCAGAACCTTTTCTGCAAGTTCTTTATATATACATCAATTGCACCATTCAAAATGATTTACAAGTTCAGTGTCGATGAGGCAGTACTAAATATGTCATATATTCATGATTTTTTCTGGGCTGTTTTAAAGTCAAGGGAAACATAAAAAACAAAATGCTCCAAAAAAAATTGACAAACGTTATTCTGGCCAATCTAATATATATATATATATATATATATATATATATATATATATATATATATATATATATATATATTATAGAGAAATAATATAGTCTAAGCTTTGATGACGTACTCCGCTAGGCTCCGCCCACCTCAGTATCTATGGCGTCATTCCGCCATCTTGAGTGTAAATATTGGGAGCGAGGTATACGTCATTTGGTACAAATGACGTATATTATACCGATAGTTGGGAGCACATGGTTTGTTTTATATCGTTGAGCTCTGTGCATCATAGGATGCGGATGCATGTTCTAGTAAGTCTAGCTTTGGGCGTCTATGTAGATGGATGCATGTTTACAGTTTGCTATTGTACTCCTCCTGATTCTACCTTATGTCAGTTTATGTTCAAGTATTAAATGATTGTTTGATGTTACTTCACTGGAGTTAACTTCGTGATTTGTGTTGTCTGAATTATTACACCTTCTTACAAGTATCTTCAATATAAGGGACCAACATATATTTGCAACTCCGATGTCGAACTGACTGACTTAGCTGGATTCAGGAGCAGCGGAGTGAGTAAGATACACTCGTTGTAATTACCGGTTAAGTATTCATCGGTGAATTACGTGGCGGCCACCACCCTGGTGTGCGCCGTGAAAACTGTGTTCTGTAGTGGCCAACGTTACTGTTTGGCTGAAGTGGCCAACGTTACTGTTTGCTGAAGTGGCCAACCCTATTGTTTTGCCGAAGTGGCCAACGTTACTGTTTGCTGAAGTGGCCAACCCTATTGTTTGCCAGTAGCCAACGTTACTGTTTGCTGAAGTGGCCAACCCTATTGTTTGCTGAAGTGGCCAACGTTACTGTTTGCTGAAGTGGCCAACGTTACTGTTTGCTGAAGTGGCCAACGTTACTGTTTGGCTGAAGTGGCCAACCCTATTGTTTGCTGAAGTGGCCAACCCTATTGTTTGCTGAAGTGGTCAACGTTACTGTTTGCTGAAGTGGCCGACGTTATCCGTTTCTTGCTGAAGTGGCCAACCCTATTGTTTGCTGAAGTGGCCAACGTTACTGTTTGCTGAGGTGGCCAACCTTGCCGTCTGCTGAAGAGGCCTACCTTGCTACTACTGAAGAGGACAACCCTACTGTTTGCTGAAGAGGCCAACCTGCCGTTTGCTGAAGAAGCCAACCTTGCTGTTTACTGAAGAGGCCAACCCTACTGTTGCTGAAGTGGCCAACTTTACTGCTTAAAGTGGCCAGAGTTGCAGTGTACTGACGGGGCCGACGTTACCGTGTGGCTGGGAATCACCTCCTCATCGTCAGAGGACCCCCACCATAGGATCACTGAGGATCAACCAGCGATCATCGAACATCGCGGACAGGATCACCAAGGATCAACCCGTGTGTTAGTCAACCCCACATCGAAAATCGCGGACTGGGATCACCGAGGATCAACCATCGAAGTCAAGGAACATAATTTACTATTTGTGTATTTCTTTATATGTAAGTTGGCATATTTTTAATATATTTATTATTAGAATATTGAAATCTGGTGTAATTATTTGCTTGTTGTTCTTGGTGGAATTCCTGTATTTAATACAGTAGAGGTTAAAATAGTCCACCCAGAGCAGCCAAAACATTTAATTTGCTGGTTTTTTGAAAAAGGAATATTGTATTTATTTTGTTATTACTCGTATGTTGATGACATAATAGAATATTTTTGTGTATGATACATGATATCAAACATTTTCATTTATTAGTTATAATTGTTTTGGTTACTGCCATGTCATCAATTTTAAACATTATTGAAGAGGTCTCAGCCCTTTCTTTCTTTTCGCATGAGCATGGAATCTGGGTTTCTGTGGAGGGGAGTGTGAGGTGAAGAAAAGGAGAAGAGAGAGAGGGAAGAAAGAAAGGAAAGGGAAAAGAAAGAGATGGAAGAAAAACAGAGAGAGAGGGAAGAAAGAAAGGAAAAGGAACAGAAAGAGAGGGATGAAAGAGTCGTAGTTCGGGAAGCTAGAATGCAAGCAATCATGAAGGAAAGAAGGCGCCTGGAGCTTGAGAGGAGCAGAATGTCAGCTACCCTGAAGTCAGTGTGGAGGGCGACAAATGACCATTTCCCAAGCTAGCAATTTTACTGGTGATTTTTTTCAAACAAATGTATAGAGAGACAAAAAGGAGATAAAGAGAAGGAAAAAATCGACAGTGGTAATAGACAATGACAAACTGATGGAAGGATTTAATGAAGTTGAGAAGATAAGTGAGGAACATATGTGCAATGTTACTGGCATAATGCAGGCTGAGGATGATAAACATGGTATATGTAGCATACGTGAAGAAATGAGAAATTAAAATTGGAAAATAAACGTCTCAAGTCAGAGAAGGAAAAATACAGGCAGAACTGAATAAATTGATTTTAGACAGGGAAAATGACCTACGTACTAAATCAAAGACCTGCGCTACATTGGAAGACCTACCAATTAGAGTAGAAGCAATAGAGAGGATTGTAAATAAACTTGTTAAGAAAATAGAATCAGTCGATGTGGTTACAGCTTCTCAAACAAAGATTAATGGGAGTTTGAAGGATAAAATTAAATAGATTGGATAAAGTAGAATCGTCAGTTGGAGATAAAGACTCCAATTATATAAAGGTAGCCAAGAGAAACCATACCCAGAAATAGAGATGGTAAATTAATTAATCAAGATAATAAGGCAATCAAACACGTAAATAAAGAACTCATCATAAATCTTATGCTACAGGTACAATTATAAAACATCTGTGTCCATTTACCCCTGAATGTCATAGAGGAGAACTTAAATCAATGAATAACCAAACTCCCGCAACTATAATACTGAAAGAAAGAAAGAACCCTAACCTATTATTGTCAAAGAGACAAAACTACATTGTACCCAGTGAAAAAGTCAAAATAAACAAAGAAGGTATTATGATGTGCCAAATCAAGAAATCTAGACGTAATGGTGATTAAAGCAGAGAAACAAATAGATGGTCGTATGGAAAAGAAAATAAAGAAATGAAACCATGAATGGGAGAACCCACCAATTAGTCGATACAACCATTTTTTAACACAGTTAGATGTCTAACTTATAATAATTGCAGTAGATATCCCCATAAAAATCCCCATGTTAGACATGTATTAAATTTTAATGAGCCAGAATTCATTCCTCATTACCACTGTTCATGTAGGACATGTTTGTTGAGATGTTGCAAGAATGACTGCAAGATTTATAATCAGGTAGAAGAGCGAACTATGGTTTCATTCCAACCACGGAGAGAAATATTAATGGGAATTGGAGAGATTTTTAATATTTTTCTAACCATACTATGTCCTGGCAGTAAGAAATTTGGTTCACCATAATGTGTATGCTTACATGTATATTATGTTCATATGATGACATGTTTACATGTATATGTGTATATGATGACATAATATGTTTAATAATATTTGTTGATTATGATGAAAAAAAAAGAGAAGTCACTTGAAAAAAAACAATGAAGAATAACTAGTGACATGAAAAAGGGTCACCTGAAAAAAAAATAATAGAAAAGAAAAAGATATACAAGTGACATAAAAAAAGTAAATAAGTCACATAGAAAAAGATAATAAAATAATAAATATCAGTGACGAAAAAGAAAAAAAATGATGAGAAATTTGAATTTAATTCAATTATGTTTATACATATATGATTGATGATATGTATTATATTGTTTGCATGTATTGATTTATGCTTCCATGCAATATTGATTTGATTAATCATTGTATAATTTATTTTGTTGCTATGATGATTTGGATAAGTTCTATGATTGAACTTTGTTTCATGTGGCTTCCTTTTGTCGGTATTAGTATTGGGTTTTACATGATTACATCATGCTTAGGTAGAGGGGAGAAATGTGGAGAAATAATATAGTCTAAGTTTGATGACGCAATTCAAGAAGGCTCCGCCCACCGCAGTATCTATGGCGTCATTCCGCCATACAAATGACGTATATTATACCGACAGTTGGGAGCACATGGTTTGTTTTATATCAGTCGAGCTCTGTGCATCATAGGATGCGGATGCATGTTCTAGTAGAGTCTAGCTTTGGGCGTCTATGTAGATGGATGCATGTTTACAGTTTGCTATTGTACCTCCTGATTCTACCTTTATGTCAGTTTATGTTCAAGTATTAAATGATTGTTTGATGTTACTTCACTGGAGTTAACTTCGTGATTTGTGTTGTCTGAATTAATACACCTTCTACAAGTATCTTCAATAAAAGGACCCGTAACATATATATATTAGGGCTGTACCGATTCTAATTTTTAGATCCTGCAGGATTGGAACCGGAATCGGATTTAATTTTTGGAATCCTGCCGGAATCGGAACAGGAACCGATTTTACCGAATTAAATAGTAATTTTTCCGAACTAAGTAGTACTCTCGCCTAATATAAAAGATATAAGAATGAAATAGAATAAAAATTTAGCTTTAAGTTCTAGATAGCAAAAACAATATTAACTAAAACTGACTAAAACCCCTTCCCCAACCTTGAGTTAAGAAAGATAACTCTGTCAAAATAACAGGTTCTTCGTTTTAAAAATTTATTTTAATAAAAGCTGTACCTAATTTAACTTGATTTCTATTACAATCAAACAAAGAAATGGATATCATATCTTAGAAAGTATAATAAACATGTTTATTAATAAATGAATTCCAGAAAAATATATACTGTGGCACCACCCAATAGCTTTTTTTTCATTAGTTTTCCATAGTGACGTCACCGAACCGTGTTATTTCATTCATACTTTCATTTAAACCATTATCTGACTATTTCCCCATAAAAACGCAAATTAAAATGCATTTCAAATCTAAATCAATATCACTTTAATGTTCAATTAAAAATGTATCTTCAAGTTATTTATCTAAATATGCGAAGAATTTTATCCAAATCGTGACAAAATCCACTAAATAAAAAAAATATGCAGAAAAATAAATTATTGAACTTTTTTAAAACTGTAAACACCCAAAAATAGATCGTTGTCTGCTCTTTAAAAAAGTTAAACTTTGATAGCTAAATATAGTTTATAGAAAACACGGAATAAAAGTAGCGGAAGATAAGGTGTCGTATTACTAGACCAGTGGTCGGCAACCTTTTGAGACGGAAGAGCCTAAAGTTATACTTACAATTCTTTCAATTTTTTAAAGAGCCACTAAATTTGTTGTTTCAATATTACGGATTTGATCAGGCCGCAATTTGACATCGAAAGAGCCACAACTTGACATCGAAAGAGCCTTTTAATATATTTGTACTACATAAGAACTAAAAGCGATCGACGTTATTGTAGTTTTAAAAATCAAAGGAAGTTATTGTTTTAATTTAATTGTATAGCGCTAAATATTTCAAAATTATGTTGCGTTTAAAAAAATTTCTTATAAATTTCAAACAACAAAGAAATCCGGCTTAAATCAAGTACATTTTAACCGGAACCGGAATCGGAAACCGAATTTGTTAAAACTGACGGAACTGGCTTAACAGAACCGGAATCGGATTCCGGTACAGCCCTAATGCCACTCAATGTATAGGGAAAAAATATTTTTTAGGTTTCATTGTACCACCCCTAATTTTTTTCCCTTTTGTTATGTTAAGTAATTTTACCAAGTTTTATCAAGATACAGTGATAGAGGTAGCCTAAAGGAGTCGAAGTTTTATATTATATGCGAAAATGCCTGTATTTGACACAAGGCAAACCGGAGGCAATTTCTGTTACTTATTTATATAATTTCACTATTTATATTTTTATGTCGGTGCAATATATATTACTGCTAGTGCCACAGTGACAATGAAAGAAGTTGTTCAGTTCTGGCATAAGGCACGCATTCCAGTTCGCAAAGAATGCAACATAATTGCCAAGATCATGATTCCATTCAGCATGGATTGGAATAAGAAAAACGTATCCTGCAGAACAGATACTAAAAGAGAAGGGGCAACAATTTACTGAAAGTTATACTTATTTGTTTGATGTTGCACATGCTGAAGCTTTAACTAAGATGCAGGTGCCATGAAGACATAAAATTTCTTGAAGCACAAAGAGAAAGGAGGCGTGGTTGCATGGGTATTGCGGATATGGTACTAACTCGGAAAGAACAAAGGTCCCATAAAAGGCGCTTAGGAGCAAGAATATCGTAAGGAAAAGGAGACTAAGCGGATTTGACATGAGGCAAAGAAGATGGAGTTTAGTGCCAGCAATGACAGTGACACAGAGGCTAAGATCACCGATGGTTTTGATCCCGATGATTCTGATGTGAACTCCCCCCGGAACCACCTGAAGTGTCTACTAAATCAGTGAGGATCTTCCGATCCACCAATATTGTAAGTCCAGGTTTGGTATCTGCATTTTACAGAAGTAAAGTCAGTGACAGGAACGAAGTTTACATAATTCCAGCAGCAGCAGAATCATATGGCCACAGTACTGCAGCCCTGGCGATTAACATGGAATCAGTCAGACATAGTCAACGTAAACATCGTGAAGCAGCAGCTACAGATATTCATGCATCGTTTCATCCAAACTGCCCATTAACTGCGCATTGGGATGGAAAAATGTTGCCTGCATTATCATCCAAAGAGTTAATTGATCGTCTTGCTGTTGTGGTATCCGGTGATGGAACAATGAAGTTGCTAGGAGTACCAAATTGCCAAATGGAACTGGACAGGCCGAGGCAACTGCCGTGTTTAATCTTATTCAAGAATGGAACATTGCTGATAGCATCAAGTTCATGTGTTTCGACACTACGGCTATAACACTGGCATAAATGCAGGTACCTGCATTCTTCGAGAATAATGGAACTCATTGTGGTAAAGATGTTTTATTCACTGATGGGTCCATCTAGTGGACCAAATATCAAGTTATTTCAGAGATTTCGTAAAAATTGGGGCTCAATTGACTCATCAATGTATGCAAGTGGAATGGATGTAGATTAATTGCAGTGGTTCTCAATCCAGTTCGGATGAACTCATTCACTTCATTCAGCATCAGCTAACATGTTTCAGCCCAGAGATGATATCGTGAGCTCTCTGCAACTGTCACTTCTTTTCTAGGTGCAGCTTGTGTTACAGAAGAAAAGATTCTGGCTTATCACTCGGGTCCGGTGGATGGCAAAAACTGGTTTACAGCCTTAAGATGTTTATTTGGCGTTCTCAGTTCCAACTTACTGCACGTGAATTGTCATCACTGTCACTAACACCTTGATACTTAAGGTCTACATGAATTCTTGGTTTACATCGCCATGTGCTACATCTGCTCCCCGTAGAGGTTTGCAGCTACTTCAACAATTGGAGAACTACAAGGAAACAAATGACACCGTTGCCAAAGCAGCAATAAAAATCATTCTCTGGACACTTGTGGTATTTGAGTGAAATTGGTAGGTTTTATTTTTTTTTTGACAATGATGTTTTATCTGAAATGAAGTTAGTCATGGTTGCAGCACTTAACACGATAACAACAGAATAGCCTTCTGTCCAACATTAACAAAATAAACTTTCTGATTTCTGATTTATAACAACTACATTGTTGGTCAGAAGAAAGTTGCGAGTTTGAAAGTTTGTCAATGATGCAGCCGAGCGTGGAGTGACCCTGAGTCAAGCATTCAATGGAGTACAAACCAATTAAGAGGAACAGAAACAGTTATTATTACAAGTAGTAGCGAAACACCTTCGTTACTTTCCTAATGCTAACAAGTCCACCTCTAACTGTCCCAGCCGCAGCTAAAAATATCATTACTTGGACTTGAAGACATGTAATTAGTGAATAGTGATCTTTCAGTCTGAACTATGTTGAATTGACTCTTTATATTTAATAGCTGAAGGTTCTGAAATACGTTATTCTGAGGGTATGTGCGTAACAGTTGCTTGTTCTCTTTTACAGCAATAGGTGTCTTCAAAACTCTTGATTTTTTTGTGTTACAGCAGGATTACTCTTTTACCGTATGGTAATGTCGCGAAAACTGATTATTGCAAACTTTGACACTGTTGAGCTTACCAATAAATATTATCAGAAAACATTCAAATTTTGCCAATTTTATTCTTATAACATTACTAACACATTTCGGGGGTGGCAGGATAAAAACTCAGAAATTTTTTTTTGAGTGGCACTTGTATATATATATATATATATATATATATATATATATATAAATGATCGACATAAACGCATTATTAAAAATTTAGTCGCATATTTTATTGACACAAGATATTTCATTTATTTGTGTTCCATCAAAACATTCGCAAAAACAAGCAAGTCAGTTTAATTTACGAAAAAGTCATAAATAATTGTCACAGATCTATTAATAATTAAGATATATATGAATTAAATTAGTTGCTTAGACTAGCTTATTGACATATCAATCAAATGAATTTTTAAATTTATTTTTTCAAACTCCGAAGGAAAGCATTTGGGTCAAATTAAAGCATTTAGGATTTGCGTTAAGATAAAATGCCAACTGCAAAATATTGAACGATAATAAAGTTAAAAAATGACAGATACTAGTTGCAAGTACCCGGCTTTGCCCGGGTTTAAAATAAGGTTTTCTGTTTACCTTTTGTTTTCTCCCTACCCCCTCTCTCCCTTTCTCTTTCCCTCCCTCCCTTTCTCCCTAACTCTCCCATCTCCCTCTCTCTTCCTATATCCCTCCCTCATTCTCTCACCCCCGTCCCCCCTCTCTCCACCTTCCTCCCTTCCTCCTCCCCCTCTCTCCCTCCCTGCCCCCTCTATCTCTTTATCTCTCACTCCCTCCCATCCTCTCTCTCCCTCTCTCCTTCCCTCCCCTTTCTCTCACTCCCTCCCCTCTATCTCCCTCCCTTCCTTTCTCTTTCCTTTCCTCCTTTTCTCTCTCCAACCCTCCCTCTCCCTCCCTCCCGCTTAATCTCCCTCCCTACCACCTCTCTCCCTCCCTCCCTCCTTCTCTACCCTCTCTGCCCCCTCCTTCCCTCTCCCTCCCTGCCCCCTCTCTCTTTATCTCTCTCTTCCCTCCCTCTCTCTGTACAATTAAACGTCAAATTACGCTTCTTAAATAAACAGAAAACCTTATTTTAATCCCGGGCAAAGCCGGGTACTTGCAGCATGAAAAAAAACAACAACAATATTTTTTTTTCCCGTCCCTAGCCCTTTCTTCTCCGTCCGTTCAATTACACATTCACTTGGTGCGCGATTTTTATTTATAGTGAAGGCGATCCCATACCGTGAATACTTTAATATAGTAAAATACTAAAATAATTAATTGCAATTAAACTACGCATTGAGATTGTATTAATAATGTTAATAATGTCACAGAAACATTTTAATTAATGTATTTCGGTTTATTAAAGTGCACCTTTAATTTTAATCCTCCGTTACATAAAACGATAGGTAAATAGATATGACTATTGATTTCATCATGTTTACAATTGGAGTTTCCGGGAGTTACCCCTCTTTTAAAAATGTATCATAGGGAAATGGCGCCGTCGAGATTACTTTAATATAGTAAAATACTAAAATAATTAATTACAATTTAACTACCCATCGAGATGAAACGAAACATGTCCTATAACCTTTCCCATGTAATTATGTGTATGTATGTGTAACAAATTTCACGTTATTTGGTTTTCTGGATCTTGAGTTATAAGGGAACAGACAGACAACAAATGCGTCTTATAAGTATATATATATATATATATGTATATATATACATATATATATATATATACATATATATATACATATATATATATATATATATATATATATATATATATATATATTAGGGCTGCTGATTAAACTGCGTTAATTTGCGATTAACGCGTCAAAAAAAAATTTGCGATTAAAATTTTTAACGCAACACCTAAATGCGTTAATTTGACCAAAATGCTGAAAGTTCACCGAATCGATAAATAACGGAATTTCACGCAACAATTTGGTTAAAGTCCGTTCACTTATTAAGTAGATCTACCACCCCCACTCTGTCATAATTTCCACACACCCTCACCCCCAGGTACGTCGACAAAAGCCCCAATTGTAATATGAAATGTTGATGTTTTATTATATAGCCCTTGGACAAGTGAACCTCCTGCTCCCTTCCCGGTCGAAAAAAAAGAAAAAAAGTTTCATTCATTAGTTTACATTATATACTGTAGTTTATTGGTGGAGGTACTGTAGTGTACTGGTGGAGGTAAAAGAACGACAAGTCAGAGGCGTAGCGAGGGGGGGCAATGCAACTTGCGCCCGGGGCATTTTACCTTTTTAATACTTTTTTTTAGCGCCCCACATTCGAAAACCATATAAGATTATATAGAAAATATACCATTTGGCGCCCCTGAACCTCGGCGCCCGGGGACATATGTACCCCCCGCCCGCCTACCCTCCTAGCTACGCCTCTGTGACAAGTATTTGGTGAACTCTGTTATAATTAGGTCAAAATAACGAGATGTTAGAAATTTTGTATCACCTTTTTTTTCGCCCAATTTTTTATCGCATTTGAAAATACAGCGTCTTGCATCAGCTGCACTAACAGTTTCATGACACTTCAAATCAATGTCTAGACATGGTCTAGAGTCTCTAGACTATGATATGCAAGCATCAGTACACGAGACAGTGAATACATTTTTCAGAATTATTGTGATACTGAGCTAAATTGAATATTTTATATTAATTAAAGTTCTGAAAATAGCGGTGTCGATATGATGGAAAGAAAGGCATATTTTCGTTTGTGCTTCACTGCTTTGTATATAGCAATAAAGACATCAATAGATTTTTCTCTAAGAGTTAGACCGGCAAACACTCTGATACAACTGTAGCTATAACCAAAATGAAACGAAAGAAAGAATTTTTAATGTTGAACAAATAGTTTATAGTATGAAAGTAAATGAATGAAAGAATATAAGAGTAACATTTATATACATTGAAACGCAAAGCAAAAACTTCAAAAGATGATCAAAAGTAAATTTGTCCTTCAACTCGGTGACTGTGGTTGTCATTTCTGACGCGAGCTCCTAGTTTGAAAATATGGAACCGGTGTGAACATGTTTTTGGTACATCTTTAAGTGGTGTGACTTGGTGGGGAAAGCGGGGGGGGGGGGGGGTGGAATAAAGAAAAAAACGCGTTAATAATAAGTGAACGACAATTTTCTGGCTATACTATTATTTTATGAAAGAAAAGTTACATGAGATATAAATGACGTGTGTATTTTTTTTTTTTTTTGGAATGGGAAATGGAGGGTATGATAAACAGACTTACGTGTGGGCGAAGTGAAGCCAAATATGACAGGGAGGGAGGGAAGAGGGGTTGACATACGTCATTAGTTCAGAAAGTGTGGTACGAAAAAAAGGTTAGACATTGTTGTTAAATAAAAAGAAAACAATTCGCATCATTGACGTGATTGGTACATGTCCATAAACTGGTCTCAATAACTAATTCAATAGACATATATGCTAATGCTAATAAATATGTTGTAATTCATTAAACCTCTTTCGTAAATTTAAATGACTTGTTTATTATGCCAATGTTAGGCTTTGATATTATGACATATTAGTTTGAATACAAACAATTGTATTATATTGGGTCGATTAAAATGTGCGTTAATTTGCGATTAAAAATTTTTAATCATGCGTTAATTTCGATCATTTTTTTTAAATCGAACAGCAGCTCTAATATATATATATATTTATATATATATATATATATATATATATATATATATTTATATATATATATATATATATATATATTGAATTATACAATTAACATTAAAAGCTCTTCATATTTTAAATCTGGAAACAGGATAAAATTAGATTCATCTGCGAATAGAACAGGGATCTAGAGACAATGTAAACATTGACGGCTAATGTTGTCGACTTTGGATATGTCACGAGATCTGTTTTTAAAAATAAAATTAAGGTTATAAAATACAAGCCTTGAGCCTAAACAAAATATCCCAATGAGTCCATCGGCATGTCTTCTTTTATAAAAGCTCATAATTTTTAGAGCATTTTCGAAAAAAAAATGCTCTATTGTCCCCGTTTTGTCTGTCTGTCTGTCTATCTGTCCGTCATCACCCTAGATCTCAACAACCATAAGTCCTAGACCCATGATGTATATATCATTTTGTAGGTCTTGGCCTGCCATGTGTGCAGCAAAAGTTCATTTCGCGATCTGACCTCTGAGGACCGTAAAAGGGGGCTTATAAAGTACCGTTTTTTACTATATAAGCTATATTAACAAAGGAGCGCCCTATAGATCTCAGCAACCATAAGTCCTAGACCCATGGTGTATATATCATTTTGTAGGTCTTGGCCTGCCATGTGGACATCAAAAGTTCATTTCGCGATAGGACCTCTGAGGGCCGGGCTTCAGGGCTCCTAAGGGGCTTATATATTATATATATGGCCCCATTCTACACCTTGTACGTTCAATAACCCATTCGTTTGGTGCAAAATACTGCAGCACGTAGTTTCACCAAGATTTATTAAGAAACTCATCAAATGAAATAGTAAGCTTGTGTTCTGAGTTTAATTGAAAGTATCAGAGCTATGCAACAATTGACGGAGTTTTCGGACGATTAAATGACTACAATTTCGAATGTTTTCAATTATGAGTCCTATTTCAGTAACCACAAACCACTTGTAGTTAGATTTAAGAGAAAATAGTTTTTTTTTCAAACATAAAGAAACGTCTTTATAATATTTTTTTTACAGATATATGCATTACACAATTGAATTTATAAACATTTCCAAAATTTACAAATATTTACTGAAAGCTAACAAACGTACTGATACATAACATGAAAATGCGCTAACACGTCCTATGTCCAGAATGGAACAGGCTTAATTGCTTGTTTTTGTTATCACCCTAATGATCATCTGTTAAAAGGAAAACTACTGGACAACTATGATTACGTGAAACAATGTTAATTATTTTGCCTAAATGAAGAATATTAGTTTAAAATATTAAACAAACATGTTTACACTGACATTAATGTTTACACTGACATTAATGTTTACACTGACATTAATGTTTAGACTGACATTAATGTTTACACTGACAAAAAAATAATACTCGAGCTCCCCGCCCCAGCAATAAAAAACCAATAACAATAGAATTAATAAAAAAATTCCTTACATTAAAACCCATTTACATTTAGTGTAAGTTTGTAATTTTCTTTTCTTAGCTTTTTAGAGCATTTTCGAAAAAAAAATGCTCTATTGTCCCCGTTTTGTCTGTCTGTCCGTCATCACCCTAGATCTCAACAACCATAAGTCCTAGACCCATGTTGCATATATCATTTTATAGGTCTTGGTCTGTAATGTGTGCAGCAAAAGTCCATTTCGCGATCTGATCTCTGAGGGCCGAACAAGGGGCCGTTTTAAGTACCATTTTTTACTATATAAGCTATATTAAAAAAGGAGCGCCCTATATCTCAGGAACCATAAGTCCTAGACCCATGATGTGCATATCATTTTGTGTAAGATACCGTTTTTGCTTATATTTTAAAGATAAATAATAAAAGCTAATCAAAGGGGCGTAATCATTATTTATTTTTGTAACAGTTATTCAACATGATTACTTCCCTCTCTATTTATCGAAACCCACACGAAAATACTCTAAAATGTCCTTTGTCCGAATCGGAAAAGACTTAAATTGCTTGTTTTACTTGTGAACATTTCTCTGTTTCAGATTTGCTGTAATTTTTTAGAAGTATGTTAGCCAGATAGCTAGATGTTAATAAATAAAGATTTACTAAATATTGCCCACAAATACAACCACATAGATATGAAAAATATGTTTCTAAACATGGATGGAATCATTTTAATAAGATCTGTTGCTGGTTATTTTGTGCAAGGAAAAATCTTTTCTAATAAGTTTTTTAAACCATCAAAAATGAACAGTCAATACGTCAACTAAAACCTGACTAGAACATTTTAATCCGCCCTTATCTAAATACTAGATATTAAGCCCGGCGTTGCCCGGGAAATCTAGGTTAAACCCCTTCCTAATCAATTTAATTAATTTAATTAGGTGCTGATTTATGCCACCTTCCTAATGTGTAGAAAGACATACATTTCATACGTCAAAAGTTGTGGCTGCCATAACCAACAAACCATCATCAAAAAGTAATCCATCGAGGGAACACTAACCTCCAGTACACAATGTTAACAAACTATAATAACTGAGCATGATTATCAAATGCGCAGCCGATTTACGTGAAATGCGTATCCGATTTACGTGAAATCAAGTGCAGAATTATTATTTTATTTTTTATTTGACGTCACAGAGGATTCTTATTTATAGCGTTTTGCCCTGAATTCTATTTATAGTTAAAATCAAAACAAAGCATTAACAAAATTCACTGAAAAGTAAAAAAACTATTTTACTATGTCATTTCACAGTGCGAAGGCACGATACAGCACTCATCAGGAAATGACGTCTTGCAATTTTTCGAAGGCAACGTACCGGGTCAACACCTTTGACAACCACCTTTGTTATCTCCCCGAGTCGATGATGCAACCTGGGGGGGGGGGGGGGATAAGGAATTACAAAAAAATGTACAGAATGTGACAGATGGCTACTTGGGGGTATTTTTTCTCAATGATGTTAAAGATTGTATTTGTTTATCCTTTTTGTAAGTAGGATGTATCTCTGAAAAAACAATAATCATTATTTCTGTAAAGGTGGAGTGTATGTCACAGAGTTACGGTAAGGTCTGAGGGGTTGAGTAACTGTTGTGGTATGTATGAGCAGGGGAGAACATGAGTGTGTAACTGCTACCCCCTTAATAGTAATATGTACCATTCCCCCCCCCGGGTCCCCGTAATTACGTCATACGGTTGGTGGTAAGCGAGTGCGGATCAAAGCCCTACGCTCCGACGACTGGAACGCGGGTCAGGAATCTGGCAGAAGGATGCTTTGTCACATCTTAGGGTTTTTCTCTGGCCACTCAGCCACTGTTTGACTGCCGACAATAATAGATGTCTGATCCCAAGTCGGCTAGTATTGTTTTTGTAGGCTAGACGTACCTTTCCCAAACTAGTGACCGCCGATTGGCAGGGTGAAGAGCGTGAATGCATGATTGGTCAGTCTGGAAGCGTGAGAGAAAGTGTGGGAAATGACAGTCGACTTGGGTTTCTCGATAAGAACGGTCGACGTACGAAAGGGAGCGAGAAAGTACTATTAACTTTTGTTGAATTATTTAGTTTTATCTTTGCGAGCCACCAGACCATATTTAGGACTGGTGCCTTTATGTAAATAAAATTATACTTATTGTTACACACGACCTGTTTATTTCTTCTTCACGTGTTGTACGTTTTTGTCATCTGTGAAATGCTGTGGCAGAGACAAAAATATAAATACGAGTCCTAATAAGTCAGCAGCGACTTATATCTTTGCTTATTATATCATACATAAATTTTTAATTGTATACAGATGGTTGTTTTTCCAGTTGAGATTAGTCAAAGTTTAAATATGCAAAGCTTTTTTTACCTTTTACGGAGTGAACGACTTTTCATCTTTCCATAAGATTGTGAAACAAATTATTAAGAGTAATGACACAGTTATATTTTTAGTAACAAATTTTTGCCACATTGGCATTGCTATTTCAGATAAGCAGAACGACTAATGAGACTATAGACATGAAGATTATTTTAAAAGATTTCTCTGATATTATCATGATTAAATTTAATATAGTCTACATTTACACAGTAACTTCTGTTTAGGAACAGTAATTTTGATTTCTTTTCTGTAGTTTTGATCTATTCCATAATAAAAAATGTAAACTTTGAGACATTTCATCTACCAATGTTTTATTTATTATATGTTTCGTAAATTTATAACAAGTATCATAGAAAAAAAAATTAAGAAAAAAGTTAAACTACTTTTCAAAGTTTAGTAGTAACGTTTTTTTTAATTAGTCATAAATGTATAACATTTTTAAAGTTGAAAATGAGTTAAAACTTAATAAAATAACTTTAAAATGTACTGCCATAAATGCTATTTATTAGACATAAAGATATAGAACATTAATTAAACACATAGACTTAATCATTAGTGATCATTACAACAGGTAACACCTAATCATCAGGTAACACCTAATCATCATTCCTTCCATTATAACCATATCGACAACGAATAGATTTCATTTTATTCATAGCCTGAAAAAAAGTCAGTTTCTTTACATGTTCCCTTCTCTTATATTTGCTTTTACTGCAGGCTATGGATTCTTTAGCCTTTTCAACCAGAACGTCTGCAAACTTAATGTAGTTTCCACAAACAAGGGTCTTTCGATACAAATATACGTCTTGTATTGAGACTTGAGGCCGATACAAAATTGTTCCTTTACCGAATCTTTTCAATTTATCAGCGTAGTAAATTTCTTCAGTCAGTGTATAAAACATCTCAAAGTGGAACCATAGTTTTTTCCTCAGAACTCTGTATGAAGCAAGATCAAAAATGTCACCTCGAATCAGATACATTTTCCATATCCAGCCGTCAGCCGCTGTCATAAGGTCACTCAAGGCATGAACGAAATCTATTTTATCCTCGTACGAGTGACAAAGTCCGACATCATTGGTGCACGTGATATCGGTGTGTACCTGAAAATGGTATTTTAATGGTATATATATATATATATATATTTAAATATCTCAAAGTATACGGTATTGCACACGTCAATAGAAATATATAACCCTAACCCTATTACAATTAACAATAGATTATTTAAAAATAAATTCTCTTTGAGAAATTAGACCCGTTCTGTACTTATCCCTATTATTTATTTTCAAATTTTCTTTTTTTTTAAATAATCACAGAGTAATAATTATCTTTAGACTTTAGCAGTGTCTAATTTATCGACTGTAAAATTTCAAATAGTGAATGGTAATCTATAGATTGAATTTCGAGATGTGTACCAAAACTCTACAAACGTGACATTCAAGAAGTAGTTAATAATTCGTTGAAGTGGTCTTAGCCTATGTTGGTCGGATTTTTCGACCCTACCATTTCGACCCCGTGACACTTCGACCTCGCGACGTTTCGACCCCAGACTCTTCGACTTTGTTAACTGATAAACATAATATTTGAATGTTTATTTCTTTGTTTTAAATATGTTTAGTAACTTTGCTCAACAGGTGTTTAATTTTTAAAGAAATTAGTTGTTTTTTAGTTTTTTTTTAAATTTAAAATGTGTGTTTTTATTGTTTCAAATGTGTGTTTTAGTTGCATAAAATGTGTGTTTTAGGTTTTGTAATGTCTTATCAATGGACACAAGTTGTGTCATTATGTGACGTAATTTTTACTCTCATCAAATCGCCCCCTCTTTGTTTATAACCCAGCTCTGATAAGCGAAGACGCTAATGTGGTAAGTGTTGCCAGACATGTATAATTCAGGTATAAAAATAATGTGTATATCACTCAGTAGGTAAACGTTATACTGAACCCATCCACCTTGGATATTAGTCACTTATGTCATTTGCGCCAGTGACTACAGTAGATACAAACCATCAGTCAATGAAACTCATGTGCAAGCCTGAGAAGTGTGTGTAAGATATATAGTCGGGCTTTAAAATCTTTTGGATGTGCTTAGAGCATCGCAACTTAAACCTTACAGAAACTCATATTTTAAACAATTACAACAAATATTTTTAACAAAATTAATACAATATAAATATTTTTAACAATTATACACATGTTGAACAAAGTTAGTAAACATATTTTAAAAAAAGAAATAATTCACACATTCTTTTTATCAGGGTCGAATGGTCAGGGGTCGAAACTAGAGAGCTGCACGGGAGTCAAAATCACACCCAGTCCCACCCACTCCCGCGTTTTCAAAACCAGTCCCACCCGCTCCCAAAAGAAATTCCTCCCAGTCCCACCCGCTCCCAAAAGAATTTCCTCCCAGTCCCACCCGCTCCCGCGAAAATTTTTCCCAACCCCACCCGCTCCCGTCAAAAAAAAAATTCTATAACTCATAAATAATGGTTTAAAAATTTGTTTATAGAAATCCTCTCGAAAAACATACATGAAAAACGTTTAAGATAGTAGGTAAAATAAACAGTTCTACAATTTAAGTCCATGTAAAAATAAGATGCCATTAACACTCTCTGGAGCCAACTGTGACCGCCTTTCTTCAAGAACGCGACCAGCCGAAGAAAATGTCCTTTCAGATGAGGTTGATGATGTCGGTATGCTCAGAATTTGCTGTTGTAGTTTCAATTTGGTTGGAAAAACTAAATGAATAGATGGATTTTTGTCAACCGACAAGCAATTTGTTACTATTTCAAAAGGTTCCAATATCTCTATTACACTCTTCAATAACCCTTCATCAATGTCAGCTAAACAGCGAAGAATTTGTCTATTTACTCCTTGTTCGTTGCTTAGTGTATGCAGTTCTTTGAAATTTTTATCTATAGAGTTCAGCATTGTTGAAATGCTGTTCCATCTAGTGACAACACATTGTTTCATTGTAATCGGCAGGCGACCGTTTAACTTTGTTCTTTTACAAAGTGTAACCAGTTCTTTGCTAGTTTCAATAAGACTACTAATCTCTCCAATAATACCATCATCTTTTTTATTCATAGAATGTGATAAAACAAGATTAATATTATGGCATGCGCAGCCTATCCATGATGAATCTTTAAATGAAGCTTTCATATTGCTGGCATTATCTGTCACATAAAAATTATTTGTTCGATGCGCTTCGTATTCCTCTAACACATGTTTCACACTTTCTTTGATGTTATCACCCGTATGTTTTTCATTTAATGAATGTGTTGATAGAATAAATGATTCCATTATCCATTTATCAATGAAATGTATTGTCACAGTAATATAGCTGTGACCAATTCAATCGTGAGACCAAAGGTCGGTTGTTATTCCAAATCTTTTAATCTTAGATAATCTTTCTTTCATTAGATTTTTTTCTTTCTCCACAACATTACCAAAATGCCTTGAATACACTTCAATAATTCACTCTGCCTCAACTCTGACTAACTAGAGATCTCTAAAACTCCTCATAACTACAAATTTCTCCTAACTTCTCTTAAATAACTAATGTCCGAATCCAGCCCCTATTTATACCACAACGTCCGTGCCCTAATTACCCTAAGTACGTCACAATCCCTAACTATCTAATCTTTCTAGGAGCGTCACTTGGTCGTCATTATTAACCCTACTAGCCTGTCCGACGTCGCCTCTCGGTCTTCACACCTTTGCTGTCTAATATTCTATTGTTTCCCCACCTTGTCCTACGTCGTCTGTCACCTTGTCACCCTTATTGGTATTACTCCTAACTCTTAGATATCTATTATATTTAAACGACGGAGGGGATAGTTTCTGTCTCTAAATCTACTCTAGCGTTTTGACCTAAATACCAAGAATGTCAAGGAAAGGCCATGAACTAGGTGTGTATCATACATCACAAATCATCCCAAGACCATCCGTGCGATTTGATTGATTCATCAGAAGTCTGCGAGAGTCTCAACTCAAACAAAACCCAAATCCACGGGACTCCCGCAAAAACAAAACCCAAACCCACGGGACTCCCCCAAAAACAAAACCAATCCCATGGAACTCCCGATAAATTTATTTCCAATCCCGCGAATCACAATCCCGTGCAGCTCTCTAGTCATAACGTCGCGGGGTCAAAATGGTGGGGTCAACGTGTCCGGCTAAAAAATCCAGTCCTCACGTGGGACGCTGACCTTTAAACTTTCGTCCAGGTGCAACTCGTGGCTGTAGAGGCCATTCCGCCCACACATAAACGGTATCCGGACAAAATCCCCAACGGACAAAACCCCCAGCAGACATAACCCCCAGCGGACAAAACCCCCAAAATATTAAGTCAATATTATGAATACTTCTATATATACGAATTTGACCATTGTGAAAGGCTTGTCGATATAAGAGATATCATGTCTGTCAACACAGTCTATCATTAGGCATGTTTCTATGATATTTTACCTAAATAAAGGAATGGCTTTCGACCATTGTGGTTCTTATGCTGTTTGTTTTACCGTCTGCTATAAAATGTGTGTCTGGTGCGAGAATTAAAATGTAGAATAAAGATACGGTCAGTATTGACTTTGGGCTAAAACTTTAATTTTGTTTTTATTTTACCTTGTAAGATAAGCTGCCTGTTGATGTAAAGTTAACAAGAGATTGACTTTTGCCCACTGTGACTTGACGGGCTAATGCAGCAAATTAGGGTACTTTGAAAAAACAATTCCCTTAAAAATACATATTTTAATATACATTTTCATCCAGGTATTATATATTACATTTTTTAATAAAAATGAGGGCCAAATAATAGATTTTATATTAAAAATAGGGGAGAGGTCCGCTTGGTGTTTTGCCCTACACTCCACATAAACACCGCCAATCGTCACAATGACCACAGTGCAATTTACATTAAAGTTTATAATAATACATTGAGACCAGAGTGATAGATGCATGTTAAAAAACAACACAGAATAAAGAATATTCTATACTAGCTGAACTCTGCCCAAGCTTTGCATTAAGATATACTATTGTTGAGCTTTGAGATCTATCTTTTTTTGGGGTATCCGAACAAAACCCTAACTGGACCTAACCCCTACTTTTGCTGTAAAATCTATTATTTGACCCCCATTTTTTGCTAAAAAAATGTTTTTGTTATAACAAAGGTTGCTAGATTATTTTGCATTTGCAATTGACTTGGCCTAAGTCTTCAAAATATATTCTTTTTTTTTTTGTAAGTTACAAGTAAATCGGTAATTTAAAAATAAAATAACATGATAGCTGAGAACTTTTTGTATATACCTTTTGCAGTATTTCTTTCTTTTTATTTATTAGATCGACTTTTAAAAAGAACTATAATAAAGAAATGTGTTACGACGGATATTTTTTTATTATAGTTTTAATATTTAAAAATGCAATCTGGTGTATTAAAAACAACAATAATTTGAATATATGTTAATATGACATTTTTATATGTAAGACGTTGACGTCTCATAATTAAAACCACAGAAACTGTTGATTTAAAAAAAACAAAACAAATATCAAATCGAGCCGCGGGCAAGAAGCCATGAGTAATATTTTAAATAAGAAACCGCGTTCTCGATTCTTATTCTTACTTTCTATCTCACGCAGAAAGAAAGCCGGAACGACTTGAGACCGATAATACTGACATAGATTAGCACGACATTTACAGCTATATTCATACGAAGCTGGCTAACTGACCCAGACATCCGGTTCTTTAGTAATTTACAACCAATGGAGAATAACTATTAAACTAAATTATATGGTGTTATTTCTACCCTATACTTATTTGTAGCTTTAAACTAAATATAAAAAGAGTGAGAAAGCCAAGGGAACCTTATAATAGGTTTTAGAATTATACCACCTTCTTATTTATTATCATCTGTTTGACTGCGCTTATTAATGCACACTTTTTGGAAATTTTATTTGGAAAAAAATTATAAATATGTACATACATTTTTTATAGTTACACATAAACATAAAATGAGGTTGCGATGTGTTGAGATAATAAAAAAAAGTACATTACATTGATTAATACATTGTTTTTTTAATAGGAAGCATATTGTTACGAGTTCGTTTTTAACTATAAACTTGCATATGCCAAATTAGTTTTAAGTCTGCCTCTTTCACTTTGGTTACTCACTCTTTAGACAGCTCAATATTCAATTGAGCAAGATGCGTTGTTAGCACTACGATTTATGTACATGATAATGTAGCAAGTCCACACATGAAAACACCTCTAAAGTCTACAATGACTCATTAAATCCATGAATAACTACGCCTCTACTCTGACTAACCAAAGATTATGTAGCCAGCCGTCTTAACGTCGTCTTACACTCAAATAACCCACTTAACTATTCTAATAATGGACCATATCGCCAAGTCCACGCTACTCCTGAGCTCATCCCTCAACTAACTCTCGTAACTATTCTATCTCTGAACTATCCAAATCCAGTCGTATTTACACACCTAACGTCCGCACCATAATTACGTCATAGTCTACTTCAGAATTGTTTTCGATATTCTCATCTCTCTAAGGCCGTCAATATTAACTCGCATAGACTGTCTGACGTTGCCCCTAGGTCTACATCTAGAGTCGTCACACCTTTGCTGTTTACTATTCTATTGTTTTCTCCCCACCTAGTCTTCAGTCGCCTGACACCTTGTCTACTTGTATTTGTATTACTCTTACTTGTCTCTACACCTACTCTAGCTTTTGCCACATATATTTTCTACCACCTCTGGTGGCCGATGAATAGTTTTTTTTTTGTTTTGGCAGAGATGTTTAAAAAACAAGACAAAATAATATTGGTTGGTTATTTTTTAATCCTCGTCACACCTGAACTTTGTTTCCACCTTTCTCAATTTGTATCACTTTACCACTTGGTGTGATAGTTTTGTTTGAGTGAAAGAGGTATTAGACCGGTCTTTAATGGGCAAATTGTTTGGAACAAGCCATGCTTTTTTATTTTTATTTTGTAAAATGTTTTTATAATTATTTATAGACTTTCGCTCTACTTATATAATGGGCGTTGACCTATTTGTCAAGTTAGCAGCTGGGGAAATTACTGCCCATCGCTGTTTCAACACATGGGTTGATTCTCTCTTGTGACTGACCAACTGGCCCATAAGGCCTTAGTTAAGGTAGGGTTACTATTAGTGGAATACTAGTCAAAGGTGGTGTAGGATAACAGTAAACGTCTAGAGGTGACTTTAGTATCAGCGATATGGAAATAAGTTACATATATACTATTAAGCTATATAAGCGTGACCTTTAAATAATGCCATATTTTCTATCTAAAAAATCAGTGATAGGTGGAAACGATAAAACGTTATAATGAACCAATTTACATCATGACACGTTTGAGACAATAACTTCGTTTTTAGAATACGTGCAATCATTTTGTTTTACGTCATATTTAATCTCATAAGATTAGATTGCTTAACTTTTTTTTTTTGGCCAGGTTATAAAAATAATGATGAAAGGGAAATTTCAACTAGCCTAAGCAATATATATTTCATCCCCCCCCCTTACCCTTTCTACAACCTAGATGCTGAAAAATTATTATAATTTAAACCCTAACAGAGAATAAAAAATACATTTATTGATAAAATTTAAAATAATTCTTCTAAATATGTATTTTTTCCACACACTACTAGTTCGAGAAAATGGTTCGACTGAAAAAAACTTCATTAATAAGCCCAAAACGTTTTTATACAAAGTTTGAAAGCAACGGAACAATATCCCCCCCTCAACCTGTAAAACTAGCCTGTTGTTGAAAAGATTATGGCATTTTAACAACTCTTTCAAGCTAAGTTTGATTATATACAGACTGTATATATATATATATATATATATATATATATATATATATATATATATATATATATATATAAAATACTAACCTTATTAGTAGGTTTCGTTTTACGATATTCAAAATATCTCTTGACATGTTTCAAATTTTTACACAGTTTTCTTCTTCTGACCCTCTCCATGTTGAAATGAATAGACTAAAGTATTACATTCAGTAATGGACAGATTTGAGTGGGCGTATCTAAAATACGCTTACCTTAACCTATTGGCCAACGAGCTTTGTTATCCGAGCCTGACACATACGAATGTAGAACAGACCCCCCTCCCTAAGGACGAAACCTCCCACATTTAAGATTTGATTCCAATCAGTGATAAGCTAGAATTTATTTTTCAACTGAGATTTTTCTCATTGGTCTCTTCCAATAGTTACGTCGATAGCCCGGGGAGGGGGGAGGGAGGTTTTGAAAAGCTTGTCAGTTGTTTACATGGGGTAAGGCTGGTGGCATATTTCTGACGTCAAGAATTATTTTATTCTCAGATCAATACCATAGTTTGAAATGGTTTAAATTATTAATTTAGAGTATGGTATTTGAATTTTAGTATACAGTATTAGTGTAAATAAATTTACTCCTTTGGAACTTATTTTAGCCATTATAATTTTTTTAAAAGAACAAATTAATGTTAAAATTACTTCAGATGTGTATCACAGTGCGTATTCTGATAAATATTTCTTTCGGCAGAGCGCTCATCCAGAAATATAAAACTGTTACATCGTTTTATTATGTGGAATGATTATTAAGAAGGCTGATATAATTCTGTGCAACCATTCATTTTGATCATCCTGGTCAGTGGTCGCCAACCTTTTTCTCGCTACGTACCAGTCAGCGTTTGATAATTTCACCGCGGCCCACTGGAAATTCACACAATCACGAGAGAAATAACAACATAGTAAATACAACGGTAAAATTTTAATTTTTCTTGGGCGGTCCGCGGCACGGAGGTTGGGGACCACTGATCCTGGACATCGTGTTTCTTAAATTAATTTTATTCTTGCCATTTTAGCTACACTACTATTCTAGATTTAATCACATAATATTATGTTATTATAAAGACAGAGTACACTTTCAACTATATAACCTCATATTGCGCTATGCCATTCGAACATTTCCGATACTGCCAAAGGAGTAGATTTGAACACAATAACTATTTGCTATGCATTAAGTAATTATGTTCGATACTTTGATATTAAATATTTTTACTTAAATTATTTATAATTATTCACTTATCGATCACTATGCCGGATAGTCAGAAGTACAAGAGTTTGTAAATAGTGAATAGGCACATATATTAGCTGCGGCTCGGGTTCATAATAGCGAGGGTTAAAATAGCGACTGTCAGTGGAGCGACTAAACAATAGCGATTGTTTTAAAACAGCGACTGTCACAACAGTGACCACATGATAGCGACTGTATTATAAAAACGATTGTCATAACAGTGACAAATCCATCTGACAACTGGCAACAGCTAAAAACACACACATATAAAAATCGTTGCGACTGCTCATTAAAAAAATTCAAGGCAAAAGAAATTAAAAATTACTTTTCATTTACTCTCGATGAATTAAATAAATTAAAAATAACATTTAATTTGAATTAGCTACATACAAAGTCACGTGATTTAAAAAGCTGATTTATAACAAAATAGAAATAGATCAAAGACTATACAAAAAAATCTTCATGGTTTATCATGTCACTTCCTTTTCTTGATTTTATGGACTCCACTGTAGGCCACGGTTTTTCAAACTTAAAACTCTCAACTCCGTCGTCTCAACCCTACCTCGACTGTATCTCTTAACTCTTAATCTCTTGACTAACTAATATGTCCCAATCCAGCCGTATTTATACCTCTAACGTCAGCACCTTAATTAATTTACTCACGTCACAGTCTACTTACACATTGTCCTTTCTGTTCTAATCTAAAAACGTCACTTGATTGATATAGTTTAACTCTCTTAGACTGTCCGACCGTAACTGTACATTAGGCTGTGCTTTTTGTGCCGGTATGCACCGGTACGGCGTACCGGCACCTTTTTCAATGTGGGGAAATTTTTTTTACTTTTCTTGTATTTTAACGTTTATTATTAATTTATTATATTATTAATTTGTTACAATTGAATTATTTTAAAATTACGCGCAATAAGAATTAAAATAGGTGCGAACTGGTAGTTAAAAGTTAGTCAATTCATCACTGAGTATCGGCACCTATTTTTTTTTACAAAAAAAAGTACTGACATTAGGTATATGACTAAAAAAGTTTTTTCATTATTTTTTATTCCCCATACTGCCACAAGTGGATATTTATCATATCTTAACAAAAAATATCAATAACAACCATCAACTGTTAAAAATGGTCACCCTCCACACGCCCAGTAAATCGTATGTCATACCCGCATTTTTAGTATTTTAACTTAAATTTGTTCTTTGTTGTTCCATGCACCGTCAGCATTTTAGTTGGCAACTACTATATGCATAATTAATATTTGTGTCATTTCTGGATTGTCTCAGAGCAGTTCTGTCAAAAAATTCTCCAGCTTCCGAGACAAGCAAGAGAATTAGGTCTTCAAATCTAGTGTATTTCCGAAAAGTCATTAAATCAGCAAAGACTGTTGACAGTCTTGATCAAATGCGAAATATTCCAATGGAACTACAAATCGTGAACAGATATAAAACAATAGCTTCTGATGTAAAAATCAGAAAAGAATTGATTGTACAATGTTGTTGAGAAGTTTGAAAGACATAATCGAAGTCTTGGAAACTATGATTTCACAGCGATGTTTAATGTAAGAGATAAGAAAGGAGAGTGGTTGTGCCGAGAAGACAGAGAATTCTATGCACTTCAGATTTCAACAAAAGGAAAAGTAGGCTATTGTACCTCAGAAGATGATTCACAAAAGATTCACCCAAGAAAAATGAAATTACTTAGAGGGAAAGTGCCAGTCACAGAAAGCTTTAAAGAAGAAAGTGTCCAATCAAATGTCTCACCAAACAGAAGATTCTTATACAGAAGATTCAGTGAGTAAAGAAGATTTTGTGAGCGAAGAACAGTGTTCCAATAGTAGTGAAGAAAATGAAAAACCATTAAATTCTAAAAGACGAAAAACTCCTCTTCAGTGCATTTAGTAACTGGAGCAAAATTGAGTACAAATAAGATCCGAAAAGTCGGGAACTGTAGTTTGCATATCTACTTCAACTCAAAGCAGCATTTAGAAAGGTCTAATGAAAGAAGGAGAAAAATTTAAAAGTAATTTCAAGGAAAACTTTAAAAAATAACATTGGTGCTTACAATTTGATGGAAAGACCATACAAAATAAAGCATATGATGTTGTTGTTATAAAAAATGAAAAAAGGGAGGTCAGACTCGCTGTTCTTCAGCAGGCAAATGCAAAAGGGGAGACAATATTCAATGAAAAAAAACTGTCTTCTTCTTTCTTTCTTTGGCTCTACATCTCATTTAGGGCCATGTCCTGTCGTACTACTCTTCTCAGAATTCACCAATTCCCGAATAAAAACTGTGAATAAGAATTTGTGCAGTCACAATGTTACAGAAACACTTTCAAAATATTGTATTAGAAAACGTTGTATACATTGGATGATATCACCACATTCTAGATACAATATTGAAACATGTCATGAATGTTCATTTGTGTACATCAACAACTTCATCAAACATCACCTACTTATTTGTTTTAACAATAACAGAAAAGTATGAACAACTCAAAACATGATTTGATAATGCAGGAGCACCACTAAAGAAATCAGAACAAGAGTGCTGGCGAAGTGACATGGCTTTAAAATAATGCTACAGGATTTTCAAAACTCAAGGGTAATTTATTGTTTTTCATCATTCGTTTTGATGAGTATCTGCAAACAGCTAAGACAGCATGTGATTTCATCAGTGGCACGTTGGCTGACATCAGGTTCTCTGCCCAGTGCTTCAATACTACTGATTTTGATAATTTATCATACGATTGTAAGCAGCATACAAATATTTTGAAGTCATTAAAGACATTATGGTCCACAGATCCAACTTATATACCGACGCAGCGTTCTAAAATCTGTGTAGAGCCTGCAATTAAAGTGTTGCAAGATTTACTTCCATTTAGCATGTCCATTTAAAAATTGAACATACAATTTCTTTTAACTTATGCACATAGAAATGTACATTGTAACATTGTAACATTTATCAATATTATTCTAATGTCACTTTTATTTGTAAACCTTTATCGAAATATTTGAAAATGTGTATGTTCTAAAATATTCATGTCGATTGGAGGATGAACTTTTTTATGCAAAACAAAAATTTTCTTTATTTATGAGACAAAAGCTCCACCAAATATGATATGGGGATATAGGTTTATAATTTAGTCATATCTCTACTTTACATTAGAATGTTATTGTTATCGTTTTAAAATAACAAACGTAAGCTACATTGCGATAATAGAAATAATAATAAATAGTGTTCTGAAAGAATGTTTGTACTTTGCACACTGCAAATATTCAAAATAACATATTATTTTATCAGACAAATCAAGAAAATAGATCGTGTATGTAACCACACAGCGTAGGGAAGTGCTGACAGATACATGTCGAGTCAACCTTGCCAGTAGAAAAGACGCGCCATTTCTATTATGAGTATATTATAATATGTACCGTAACAAAACTATGCAAAATATATGTTTGGCTGCATTTTCAGTGTTTCTTTATGTAATCAGATGTGCTGATTGAAAAAAATGAAATACATTTTATTATATCATCAATGGTTCAGACTCCAGACACAAAAATATAAACAAAAGTTTTGTTAAAACACTTTGAATTCACTCAATTGTTTAGTGCTAGTGGTTAGGCTATTGCACAATAAAAATACAAAATAGAGATACATATATATAATAATATTATTATAATACATTAATAACACTATGTATACATTTTTCTTGCTTTTGATGAAGCCAATGTATCAATAATACCATCAACGCTTCTCTAAGATTCATTCTAGTATCTTGTAATTTGAACTGCACAAGATCAATCCTTCTTAAGATTTCATACCAGAAATGAACTTAAGTTTTGAAACTAAAACTTAGTATATTTTGTAACAAAATTGTAGCTTCACTTCTAGTGTCACTTGTATTGGTAATTTTTCTAATAGTTCTACTATATTCTCTGTAGCCCATCGACGATAACGCTAACCGCTTGTATTATGGCGCTCCATCGTGTTTCAGATTCACGTTTGACACACTGAGCTTTAATATCTATTTAGAACTTCTCTAAAGTCGAAGAAAAATTAATTGTTTAGTCGATTTTTAACTTGTTTATAGCATTAGCATTACGATTAAAAAGTGTTACAAGTTTTAATGTAACATTGTTAAGAGACTCACACATTTCAGAACGGTGGTGCGTGTTGGGGGTTGGGGGGGGGGGAATAACGCTACCCAAGTAAAGAGAAGGACTGTACTTTTCCAGTCGACTTCCTTGTTGAGTGACGGGATTGGTGCTGGGGAGGTTAGTTTTTAGGATCTTAATTTTGTCCTGGTTTGGTTAAAATTGTGTCCAATCTCGAAAGATGCGTCTGAGACTGTATCTGTCTTCTCCTGCAACTGTTCTGGACTGTGGGAGAGGAGAGTAAAATCATCTGCAAAGTTTAGTTCGTCGAGTTGGCTCAAAAATGGATTTCTTCATGATCTAGTCAATGGCAACAAGGAAAAGGATCGATGAGAACAAGCTTCCTTGTTTGATTCCAGTTCGCACCTGGAAGCTTTTTGTGAGGTGTCCTTCTTAGATTTTTCTGCCGGACATACCATTGTATGAGTGTTTTATAATGTTAACTAGCTTAGGTGGGATTCCGTACTGCCGATGAAGCTTATAGAGGTTCTCTCTATCTATACTGTCAAAGGCTTTTTTCAAAGTTCACAAACTGACATACAATGGTGAGTTTCACTCCAGAGACTGCTCAACTATGATGAAAATTGTTGTAATCTGATCCGTGCATGCTCTTTATTCCCGAAAGCATGCCTGATCATCTCGCAGCTGTGGGTTACCTGTGACTTTCATTCTCTCCAAGCGAATCCTGTTAGAGACCTTGCCGCGTATAGATAGTAATGTGAGGCCCCTGTCGTTGTTGCAGTTTCTGAGGACCCAATTCATCGGAAGCTGGACAAGGTAACTTTCTTACAGTCTGCTGGTCTTCTTCTCAAGAAGAGGAGGTGTAGCATCTCTACTGATGTATTCAAGTTTGCCTTAAGTGCTTCTGCTGGAATGTCGGCTGATCCAGATGATTTTCTATTCTCCATAAGGGTGATGGATTTCCTGATATCCTCTCTTGTGGGCTTTTTGCAGCTCATCGGAAGATCCACTTTGGCTGGTTCAATGTCTGAGGGTTCAAGGGTGCTGATTTATTCAGAAGTTCCTCGAAGTGTTCATCCCATCTGTTTAACTGTTGATCTAAACTGCTTATGGCTTTTACCTGCTTGTTTGTGACAGGTATTTCTAGCTTGCTCATCTTCACTGGGAGTCTTTTGGTTATGTTGTATAGCTTTTCATGTCCCTGCTATATGCCTTATGTTCTGCCTCCTCTGCCAGCCCATTTACATACTTTATTGTCCTGCCTAATAATCTTCTTTACTACCGTGTGTGCTTCTGCATATTCTTCTTGAGCCTTACCCTTTGCTTCACTGATTGCTCTTTGGTTTTAGTATCTTTCAGAAGGCTAATGTTGTAATTTACTTTTATGCTGTTGTGAATTCTTTTTAGTTTCAGCTTCATTCTTGCCACTACCGGGTGGTGGTCTAAATCAGGGGGTCTCCAAACTTTCCAGCCTTAGGGCCATACTGATTACTCCAGTAAGTTCCGAGGGCCAAAACCATATTATCATTGTTGCAGGTGGTAAAAAGTGAAATAGTCCACTGATGAAAAGAAAAGTCCGAAAAAGTATGCAACGTTTAAAAAGGCTGCAAATCGGACTAATGTCCGCAAAACAGCAACACTGCATATTATTAATTTTCCGGTCATTATCTGTAATTTCTAGATTAGTCGTAGAGTACGAGCCATGAGGAGTAACGTGACACGACATCTGGTGGACACAATCGGAAATAGGTAGTACCTTCTATCGCTAACAGATGGCGCTAATAGCACGTACAGAATAATCTCGTTGGTTCGAGAAAGTTCTGGTGTCTTCCACTCACTTCTAGATGGCAGTAATTGGAATATATAAGAAGGCTAGTGGCGCAACCACAAGTCAGTTCCTATGACACTGTTGTGAAATAAAATAGTGCGTACCTCCTTAAAACGTGTTCGTGCGTGTTTAAGTTTAAGACATCTTTGTAATAGTATTTTGATTTGAATTGTTGCTTTTGTGTGAGATTTAGTAGTATGGAAAAGAAGCGAAAAATTGATAGTGAATGCAGAAAATTCAAAGATCAGTGGAGCATTCAGTATTTCGTAATTGAGTCCAGTAACAAGGCGCTATGTTTGATTTCCAATGAAAGCATGGACGTTCTCAAGGAATATAACATTAAACGTCATTATGAAACAAAACATGTTCAAAATTACTCAAAATATACAGGAAGTTTGCGGACAGAATAATTCGAAGCTATGAAGGGCGGATTGAAATTGCAACAATCTTCATTTACAAAACTCAAAACTGAACAAGAGGCTGCAACTCGTGCCAGCTTTCGTGTGGCTCTTGAAATTGCAAAACGTGGAAAACCATTCACCGATGGAGAAATGATCAAAGAACGCATAATTGCAGTAGCCGAAGAAATGTGCCCTGAAAATGTAAATTTATTAAAAACTGTCAGTATGTCAGCAAACACTGTGGCTCGAAGGGTAGAAAACATCGCTGAAAATATATCCTCTTAACTGTTCGACAAAAATGGACATGTTGAGTGGTTTTCTTTGGCCTTGGATGAGTCAACGGATGTGTCAGATACTGCTCAGGTGATGATTTATATTCGAGGAGTGGATAAAAGCTATGAAGTGCATGTAGAACTTCTTGATATGTATAGTATTCATGGCACAACTACTGGTAGAGATATCTTTTAAAGGAGTTGAAATGGCCATTAATCAAAAGAACCTTCAATGGAAAAACTTGAAATGTATTACAACCGATAGAGGCAAAAACATGAATGGGAAAGATACAGGATTGATCTACAGTGCAGTGGTATTAAGAACAAATATCACAACTCATCTTTGTTGGAATTTTATAAGTCTTCAACTGACACAATTTGATAATTTGCATAAATCTGCTCGTGGGCTGTTTTCTGTTTTTTGGTACTACTTATTTGTGTGAAAATACCTTCTCCAAAATGAAGTACACAAAAAATGTTTACAGATCTAAATTAACTGATGAGCATCTTAAATCTCTTTTAATAATTGGTACAAGTAAAATTAGTCCACAACTACAAACTATTGTCAGTGGAAAATCTCAATTACATAAATCTCATTAGTATTTCATATGTCATTATGCTTGTTATAAGTTATGTTTTTATTTAAAATGTATAAAATGTTAGTTGCATTCATTTCAATAATTTGTTAGTTACTATATACTGAAGTTAAAGTTTCTGCATATTATACATGTCTTTACTCATTACAATTCTGTGTTTCTTTATCCAACTTATCACAAAAACAATAACAATAAGCCTACAACAATGTTATGAGTAGTTAGCCCATGACCATATCAATGTAGATGTCATATTAATAATTATTCAACATAAAATTAGAATACTTCAGTAAACTAAATTTAATTTGCTATAAAAAAATATGTTCTCTAAAAGGAGTTTTCAAGTATGCTAGCTCTCCGCGGGCCGGACAAAATCTGTTCGCGGGCCGGATGTGGCCCTCGGGCCGTAGTTTGGAGACCCCTGGTCTAAATGATACATCTGCTACTTTTTCACTCTTACATCTTGTAATGACCTTATATTTTTTTGTTGATGCAGCTATGATCGATATGGATTACGACAGAGTCTGGCGGATATTTTGTTAAGCTACGGCGGCTACTACTGAGATGTAACTGCCGCTACCTACATCACCAGTCCCTTTGTTCTGGGGGCACCTGAACGCTCTCAGGAACAGTCGTAGGAAGGCCCGTAAGGGAACTGCGAAACGCTACCCCGCTGCAGGAGGAACGCGGGAAGTGAACCCTGGTGTAATCGATACTGTGACCGAAAGCTGGTATTGCACGGAGCCAGCCCCTCGATGGCAGATCGGGGTTTCGAGGAAAACGTTACGCCAACCCACTCTCACTTCGTGAGATCAGATATGTTTGGCGGTGTAAGGACATAGACAGACATAGATAAATAGACAGACACATTGTTAGATAGTTATATAGATAGACAATTAATTATTGTATTAATGTAGATGTTAGAGGGAATTCCTTGTAGTACGGTGACGCACCTAATGAATGGATTATTGAACGGGGGAAAAGAAAAGGAAGGAAGGACACAAACGGTTGACGAGGAAAGAGATAGAATATTGTTTTGGTTATTTTTGTTTTGTTTTAAGTTTGAAGAAGGTAGGGGAATTAGGAAGGAACGGAGGAGCTAGGAAGAAGTATTTATTGTATTAAAAGAATGGACAACTGGTATTTATCGTAGAGACATGATTTAATGGTTAATGTTCATTATTGAATAACTAGTTCTTACGATTATTCAATAAAATGATTTTGGTTAATAACTGGAGGTGTTATGAACTTGTATAAGTTGTGCAATTAAAGAAAGTAATTAAAAAATAAATATATAAAAGAGACCACCGCATCCATACCCTGACAATTTGGTGTCAGAAGTCTAAGACAAATATTAATTGTCTTGTGAACCCATGCAAGTAAGGAAACAGCTAAGATAGAAAAGAAACTTTGTTATAGTGTTTATCACAGCCACAAGAACAACTCATGAATGAAAGCATTATTGCTACTTATTGAGAATCAATCTAAATGGTGACGTGTCAGATATATTGTCTGTGTCCTGCTATTTGACCTGTGGAGAGCGTACGGTCTGTCAGTAGCAGTACAACCGTCATTATCAGCATCAGTACAGTCGTTATTGTCAGTGTCAGTTCAGCCGTCACTTTCAGCGACAGTCCAAAGTTATTTAAGACCACACCAATCAACATCACAGACCCCAACTAATATAATAAGTAGGAAAAAAAAATAGTTCATCTACTAAGAACGAAATGGAAGAAATAATTGCCACCGGCAAACAATTGGGTCTTACTGATAAGGACTTAACAAAGTATATCGAGAAGCAGTGTGAAAGACAAGAACGAGAGAGGGAGAGATTATTCGAAGCAGAACAAAAGGAAAAAGAGAGACAAGAACAAGAAAAAGAGAGACAAGAACGAGAAAAAGAGAGACAAGAACGAGAAAAAGAGAGACAACACCAGGCAGAACAACAGGAAAAGGCCAGAGCCCATGAGCTTGAAATGGAAAAGATAAGAGCCACAAATAAAAATGTTGTTCAGCAACTTTCAACACCGGGCCCTTTCAACAAACCACCACCATTTGATGGTACAACAGACATAGAAAGTTTTTTAATACAATTCGAGTTAGTAATGTCTGTTCAGGAAACGGACACAACAAAATGGCCATCTCATCTTATTTCTCTAATCAAGGGCAAACCTCTCTCTTTGATCCAAACCCTACAACCAGCAGAAATATTGAACTACGAGCTATTAAAGAAAGCGCTAACGAAGATTCTGGGCAAGTCTGAGGATACTTATAGGAGACTTTTTCACACCATTAAACCAGATTGTGATTATGACCCCCGACAGTTTGTAGGTACGGTCAAATCGCATTTAGTAAACTGGCTACAATTATCTGGCATTAATAAAGATGACCCTAAAGAAATCATGGAGTTGCTGGTGGTGGACAAGTTCTTGAGAACATCCAGCCCAGAATTGTTCCAGTTCCTGCAAGAAAGAAAGGTGAGAACAGAGGCAGCACTCATCAGGGAACTCTACACGTTTCGTGATGCTCATCCCGATCTCCCAGTCAGCAGGACAGATTCACCACAATATACTGCTGCAATAGCGAGTCAAAGCTATAGAAGGCTCAGTGTGCCACCCAGACAGCAAAGACCAGAGACCAGGACGTGTTACACATGCGGGAGACCAGGTCACATCGCCCGGCACTGCCATGCTACCTCGCAAACCCAACACACAAATACTGTCTGTCAATCATATACAGGGTGGAGAAATAATCACACCAGTAGACACCGCTCACCACCATCCCCATTACAGGCAAGAAGAAATGAGAGCAGATCCAGACCAACCACCAGACTCAACACGCCAGTCGCCGCTGTATTAAGCCCACGAGGTAAACTCATATTCTTTCCAGCACTGGTCAACAACTGTGTAGCGGAACTACTCAGAGATACAGGGGCAGTCAATATAGTGGTGAGAAAAAGTTTAGTTTTACCCACACAGTTTCTACCATTCGAGGAAGAAATAACACTCGCAGATGGCTCACAGAAACTATTTCCGACAGCACAAATTAACATCGACACACCTTTCATATCAGGGTCTGTTATGGCAACCGTTATGGATAATCCCGTTGCTGACATCATACTTGGCAACCTACCAGACATCCAAGACTGCACTAAGGAACAAATTCTCCACTGGATCAATGAAAAGGGCATATACAGAAAACCATGTCCAAATGTAAACAGCGAAAGACAGAAAATACCACACAATCCACTGGACCAACATGTTGAAGAGGATATTGACATTGAAGCAGATAAACCCATAGCTCTAATTCAAACGAGGGCTAAAAGATATCAGGAAATCGGTCAAGACGAAGAACAGGGTCAGGAGGTTCCAAATTTCAGTCCGACTCCTGATGAGTTCCGTGTACAACAGATGAATGACGAGTCCATCAAAACATTGTTCAAGATGACAAATGCCAGAGATCCACACCAACCGTACTTTGAATTAAAAAATCAGCTCCTTACAAGAATAATGCCCACAACCGGGGAAAGACAGCTAGTGGTTCCCAAAATTTACAGACTTCCAATCCTACTGCGATGTCATTCACTCCCACTCGCCGGTCACATGGCGGTGAGGAAGACACTACAAAGGATAAAACAGCATTTCTATTGGCCCAACATGTCAAAAGATGTATCGACGTTTGTGCAAACATGCGCAACCTGCCAGAGAGTCAACAGTAATAGCTCCAAGCACATAGCACCATTACAGAAAATGGACATTCCAGCATTACCTTTTCAGAAGGTAGCTGTAGACATTATTGGTCCTCTAGCACACCAGTCAGCAAGGGGCCACAGCTATATTCTAACCATGATTGACTTATGTTCCAGATGGGCGGAAGCAGTACCTCTGAGACTTATATCAGCTGAAACAGTGGGTTATGCACTAGTAAAAATATTCTCAACTTATGGATTTCCCCAAACTATCTTATCGGACAGAGGCACTCAGTTTAAAGCTGAAGTCACCGCACAACTAACAAGGTTGTTGGGAATAAGACAAAACTTCACCACTCCATACCATCCCCAATCCAATGGGGCATGTGAACGATTTAACAAGACCCTTAAAAGCATGTTAAACAAGCTCGTCGATAGAGAAAAGCACAACTGGGATAGAACTCTCCCAATGCTGCTATTTGCTTACCGAGAAACCCCACACTCATCAACCGGTTTCTCCCCTTTTGAGCTTCTATTCGGAGCCAAACCTGCAAGCCCACTAGCAAATTTCAAGGAATCACTTCTACCAGAAGAAATAAAAATGTCAGCTTATGAAATTGTTACAAATACCAGACAAGCCATAGTATATGCCTGCCAAGAAGCTACGTTGAATGCAGAGAGAGCGAACCAATACCAACACGACAACAAAAACGAACACCGTCATCTCAGAGATCTCAGTGAGAATGACCTTGTTTTAGTGAAACTACCTCATAATACAAAGAGACATCTGACATGGCAGGGACCTTATCGTGTACTACGGAAAGCCACTGAAGTCGATTATGTCATCGACATGAATAAAAAAGATTCTACATTGCATATTAATCTGCTGAGGAAATTTAACACTCCGCCAATAGGGTGTGAACATCTAGTTGCTAGTGTACAGTCTCAAAGCCCAGTTACAGCCGCTATTATCAGCTGCAATGAATTCCCAGACATTGTAATGCCAGCAGATCCAAAAGAATCAGTGAAATATGACAGTAATATGCCACAAGATATTCAAATAAAATTTATGGCAATGATGAACAAGTATGACGATATAATAACTGACGTTCCAGGGAATACCAACCTAATACAACACGAGATAAACCTCACATCTAACACACCAATCAGGCAGAAACCATACACAACCCCGATGCATTACAGGAAGCATGTTGAGGAAGAAATTACAAATATCTTGAAACTAAAATTAATAGAAACGTCCAACTCACCATATGCAGCGCCAATAGTTTTAGTGAAGAAGAAGTCAGGACAAATGCGCCTTTGTGTTGATTATCGAGGATTAAACAAAGTCACAATAATTGATCCAGAATCATTACCAGACATGGAAGATATATTTATCAATCTAGCCAACGCAAGTATCTTTACCAAGTTAGACTTGAGCAGAGGGTATTGGCAGATCAATCTCGCACCAGAATCACGCCAACTAACAGCCTTCACAACTCACTTGGGACTGTTTCAGTGGAATGTCATGCCGTTCGGTCTCATGAACGCCCCTGCAACATTTTCAAGAATGATGAGGAAACTGTTGAGAGGACAAGAAAGAGTGGTGGCATTTGTGGACGACATTTGCATATTTAGCAACAACTGGGCAGAACATCTATCAGATGTAGACAACATTTTAATGCTTTTGCGTCAGCACAACCTAACAATCTCGCCATCCAAAATGGTGATTGGAGCAAGACGTATAGAGTTCTTGGGCCACATGGTCGAATGTAGCACGATTTCTCCGTTACCCTCAACACTAACAAGAATATTGGATATCAGACCATCGCAAACTAAGAAAGAGGTCAGATCACCACTGGGACTCATCAATTTCTACAGGAAGTTCATTCCGAATTTAGCAGAAATGATGCTACCATTAACAGAACTAACCAAGAAGAATCAACCCAGCAAAGTCATATGGACGGAAGAGTGCAACCACTCACTCGACACCATAAAACGGAAATTTTCACAAGAACCAATATTGAAACTTCCAGACATGTCCCTCCCATTCATCCTGGCGACCGATGCCTGCAGTACTGGCCTGGGAGCATGCCTACTTCAAAGGCACGGCAAGATAAATCATCCGGTTCTTTACATTAGTAAGAAATTAACCCACGCAGAGATGAATTACTCTACCATCGAGAAAGAATGCTGCGCCATCGTATGGGCTGTAACGAAACTCGCCAAGTACCTACTGGGGAAAAAGTTCACTATTGTGACAGATCACAAGCCTCTGGCAGCGTTAAACAAGAAGCAGATCCCTAACTCCAAACTAATCAGATGGTCGCTCATTCTGCAGGACTATCAGTTTGTCATCGAAACCATTCCAGGCAAACAGAATATACTGGCTGACATTTTATCGAGACTAATCTATTGAACAACCACATTGACCACATTGAACAATTGATTTTTTTTATTGCGGTTGTAATGTTGCCTTCTTATTTCATTACATTATTATTTTGCATATCAAATGTAATCACTGATGTAATCACATTTTTATAATTGCATAGTTGTTTTCTTCATATCATGATGTCGCTCTTGTTTTTCCCTTTAATCTGTATTTACCTTAATATTTTCTACGTTGTCCACAAACACAAAATTTACCCATATATTTTTTTTCTCTTGCTCTTATCCATTTTGAGGGAGAAAGGTGTTGTTTATTTTTTTTTCATTAACTCTGAAGGAGCCTACATATAACTGTAGTTGGGAAAATGTCTGCCTTCATTGTTCTTGTAAAAACATTTAACTTCATTTTTTTAATACACACAATTAAGGAAAATGAAATTTATTTTTTTTTTGTGACATTAGATTAATTCTCTTTACCTCTGAAGGATCCTACTTTTGTAGGTGGTAAAAGATTTGCCTTCATTGATTTTGAAAAAAAAAAAAATGATCATAAGGAGACTAAACCATACAATCAATGTATTTTTTTTTATTGAGATTTGATATATGAGATTTGTGGTAGAGACTTATTTTGATATATTTTGAGACACAGAGATATGAGATAATTTTAATGATACTTATGACGATGAGTATTGAAGAAATGTGTTCATGATTTTTTAAATTTAGATTTGTATTTTTGTGACATTTTGTATTCATATTTGATATGGACTTGTTACTTTTTCTTTTTGTAATATAATTGTAATACATGATTGTTAATTCTGTATTTTAAAAAAAAATGCGTACTTTGTACGAATTTTTTTTTTACCGAGAGGGAAAGGTGATGTAAGGACATAGACAGACATAGATAAATAGACAGACACATTGTTAGATAGTTATATAGATAGACAATTAATTATTGTATTAATGTAGATGTTAGAGGGAATTCCCTGTAGTACGGTGACGCACCTAATGAATGGATTATTGAACGGGGGAAAAAGAAAAGGAAGGAAAGACACAAACGGTTGACGAGGAAAGAGATAGAACATTGTTTTGGTTATTTTTGTTTTGTTTTAAGTTTGAAGAAGGTAGGGGAATTAGGAAAGAACGGAGGAGCTAGGAAGAAGTATTTATTGTATTAAAAGAATGGACAACTGGTATTTATCGTAGAGACATGATTTAATGGTTAATGTTCATTATTGAATAACTAGTTCTTACGATTATTCAATAAAGTGATTTTGGTTAATAACTGGAGGTGTTATGAACTTGTATAAGTTGTGCAATTAAAGAAAGTAATTAAAAAATAAATATATAAAAGAGACCACCGCAACCATACCCTGACAGGCGGTAAGCGCTGGTTCATACCTGGGTCGAGGCAAGGGAGGCAACTGAGCTGCTCTGCTTTTTTTGCCAGACTACCCAACCCGCCCCTCCTGGGGCACCCGAAAGGCACACATGAATAGGCAAAAGAAACGAAAATAATGCGGGTCTGGGCAGCACCCAAACATGTCACGATGGATGGTTAGGGGGCGGTATGATACCATCGGAAAAAAGTCGACTACTTGCCCCGGTACCACGACGCTGGCTAAAAGATCTGGTATCTTAAAAGTGTCGCATGAGAAAGGCAGTGACCAAATCAGCAATGAGATGGTTACACACCTCAGGGCAGCAGGAAAGACAAAGCTCATCCAGTTTATCAACTGCACGTGGATATCTGGAGACCTCCCTCAGAGGTGGAGGTAGGCTGTCATAGTGCCGGTACTTAGAAATACAAAGAGTATATAAAGGATAAAAGAATTTTACATAGGGCCAATTATTAATGAAATGTACAGGTACTATTTCATTTCATAAATAAATATTATGTTAATCATAGAATTGAGAATTTAATATTTACAACTGATATACTACTCTGACATTGACTATGCCTAAATAAAAATTACAGTATCATAGTATTATAATAAACGTATGAATTTAGTGCAGCCACATGCTGTAACATTGGGGTGAATACTATAATGCATTAAATTTCAATAGAATATTTATTTATGAAATGAAATAGTACCTGTACATTCATTAATGATTGGCCCTATGTAAAATTATTGTATCCTTTATATACTCTTTGTATTTCTAATTAATTACATATGAAGTCAAATATTTATTTTACACAATCTGAGGAACCCGCGCATTATGTTTGGGAAGGGGAGGAGTTCATAAACAATTTACCCCCTATTTCCCTCACTTCATGTGGTGGAAAGGTAGCGCAACGCATGGTAAACCGAAGGTTGACGTGGTTGCTAGAGGGAAAAGGGCTCATAACCCCGAAGCAAGGAGGCTTCCGACGGGGTACGCGCTATGGACATGGTCACGCTCTAGTCCAAGAAATAGCCGACGGCTTCCAGAGAGCTGAGTGAACGGCGGTAGTTTTCCTAAATTTCAAACAGGCTTACGATCGAGTCTGGCTGCTGGGTCTTTTGTTGAAGCTACAGCGGTTGGGTGTCACCGCTGAGATGTATGGCTGGTTACGCAGTTTCCTCAGTAATCGTACTATCAAGACACGTGTTGGGGGTAGCGTGTCGAGGAAACAGACCCTTCAACAGGGTCCCCCACAGGGCTCCGCCCTCAGCTGTACATTGTTCCTAGCTTTCATAAATGACCTGCCGCAGTTTCTAGGATGTAAAAGCACACTGTATGCCGACGATTTAGCAATCTGGAAGACCGGAAAGAGTGCCTCAGTCCTTGAGAGTGCACCTCAGAAGGACCTGACTACGGTCGGCTGTTATACTAGGATGTGGGGGCTAGAGATTAACTGCTCGAAGACCGTCTACTCGATGTTTACCTTGGGCACGAGTATTCTTAAGGAACCACTGAGACTGAGGGTAGATGGTACAGTTCTTGCTCTGGGACGGAAGCCCAAGTACAGGAAGTTAACTCTCTGCACACATGTGTCGGGGGTGGCCCGCAGCGCCTATTACAGACTGAATATTGTCAAGAATATGGTGAGCTAGTCCTGTGGGGCTCGAGCCGATGTCCTAAGGACACTGTACATGGGTGCAGTAAGGTCTCAGATTGATTACAGCCAGTTAGGACAGGTCTATGGGTCTCGATCGTTACTAGAGGCCCTTGACGTTTTGCAAAACTAGGCTTTCCGACTGATCACAGGCACTTTTCGAACGGCACCAACAGAAGCGGTGGAAATCATGGCAAACGTGCCTCCACTAGGCATTCGTATGGAGTTTTCTCACCGATCGGACAAACATTGGGTACAGCGTGTCGATGAAATCGGGCTCCGCCCTCAGCTGTGCGTTCAGGGTTGTCAACCGTCCCTAAATTTACGTTAGTCCGTAAAGATTTATCGTAAAATTGCCAGTCCGTAAAACTCCGTTAATAAATTAAGACGTCCGTAAAAGAAAATCGACAAAACGTGAAATCTCAACGTTTAAAAAAAACGGTAAATCATGTTTGTGATATCTATTTTCTTGATTCAAAGTTTAATTTTTAAATTGTTTTAGTGGCATCCCGCGCTCTGTTAATAAATTGTAAGAGCCTTCTGGACAGCTAGGCTTGCACGGGGAGAAACAATTCGGCAATATGGACTTGTTTAGACAAATCGTTAGTCGTTACGTCACAATTACGCATAAATTATGACGACAAAAATATAAAAATAGTATCTGTTTTTAAAAAATGGCGGAGAAGATGAGTATAACCGAAGACGATAGACACAGTGAAAACTGTGAAATAAACGAACATGCGTATAAAATTATTGTTAAAAAAAGCTAAAGTGAACAGAAAATGCTTTTTTCAACCTACATGGACAACTGGGTGGCCAGACTTTTTGACCCCAGACAGTTCGACCCTGGACAGTTCGACCCCGGACTATTCGACCCCGCCAGTTGATAAAAGTAATATTTCAATTATAATTTCTGGAGGCGTTTACTGCGTGTCATTTGCTTTCATATTCACTCAATCAATTAATGTAGTCGAGTCAATTACTATTTATATTCTTTATTTTGACTTCAAACAAAGATAAATCATTAACACTATCAATCAAATCTAACTGGTTCTACACTGTCCCGAAAGATGTGTAGACTAATAAAGTGATGTAAATCCAAACGCAACTGCACAATAATACACGTCTTTGTCTATGCTTCGAGTCACATTAACTAACTCCTGTTAACAACTATATAACCACCATTCCCGACCTCATACTCTATTGTCCTCTTCTCGACCCCCGACTTGACTTCTCAACTGTACTCCCTGCCCACTACTCCCTAACTGTCCTCCTTTCTAACCGTCTCTTCACTTCTTAACTGTCTTACTGTTCCTTGGCCGACACCGACACAGGTGTCCTCCAACCATCTGCTTCTTGGTCTGCCTTTAGGCCTTTTCTCATTGGGTGTTGCCTTATATATTGCTTTTGGACCTCTGTTGTTTTCTATTCTTTCTATGTGCCCTGCCCACCTCAATCTATTCATTTTGATTTCAGCTGTTATATTTGGTTCTTCGTACAGTTTGTACAGCTCTGGATTGGTTCTACTTCTCCACTCGTTATTTTCCTTTACTGGCCATATAATTCCTAAATATTTTCCTTTCCCAAGTGCTTAGCATATTTTCTGCTTGTTTGCTGAAATTGTATATTTATACTTTATCGATATTTTTTTTTATTTAATGTATACTTTTAATAAATAATATATTCTTTTTTTGGTTAAATATTTTGAGCTTGGGTGAAGTATATTTGTTTAATATATATTAACTTTTTGTTACTGATTCCTTATAAAAATCAATGTATACTTATAATCAAAATTGGAAAAAAAATGTTTCAATAAGCATTTATTGAATGCAGTACTTGGTGAAAAATAAAGAAAATATACACATTTGGGCAGGGTCAGCATAATAACTTTTTGAACGCACTTGCAAAACTTATTTATCAACAACCACATCCCATTTTTAATTGCGAGAATTGCAATCGGGGAAAAATAAAAAGTACTTTCAAGAATTCTCGCAGTGAAATATATCTCAAACGGGCAAAAAAATTGCTGCTCAAATCTTGAATTTTCTAAAGAAATATCAGGCTAAATTGGATACATAGATTAATATTACTTAATAAAAACAAGCAATTTAAGTCTTTTCCGTTTTGGACAAAGGAAATTTTAGAGCATTTTCGGACGAAATCCGTATTTTTTTCCGGGTTACAGCCATAAATATTGCTCCACGCGAATGGATTTTGATAAATTTAGAGAGGGAAGTAATCATGTTAAATAACTATTACAAAAATAAATAATGATTACGCCCCTTTGATAAGCTTTTATTGTTTACATTTAAAATATAAGCAAAAACGGTATATAAGAAACTCTTATATTTTGGCTCTGAGAGGTCAGATCGCGAAATGGACTTTTGATGTACACTTGGCAGGCCAAGACCTACACAATGATATATACATCATGGGTCTAGGACTTATGGTTGCTGAGATCTAGGGCGCTCCTTTGTTAATATAACTTATATAGTAAAAAACGGTACTTTATAAGCCCCCTTTTACGGCCCTCAGAGTTCAGATCGCGAAATGAACTTTTGCTGCACACATGGCAGGCCAAGACCTACAAAATAATATATACATCATGGGTCTAGGACTTATGGTTGTTGAGATCTAGGGTGATGATGGACAGACAGACAGACAAAACGGGACAGTGCCACCTGACCTATGACCTTATAATGACAGTTTATTGAAGTTGTCATTAATAAAACATGATTAGTAAGTAAAAATACTTTTTGGCATTTTTTTCAGCACTTGAAAAAAAAACCTAGCATTTCCTCTTCTAAAATCTGGCATTTAAAACAATTTTACATTTGGCAACACTGTATGTACTTGCTGTAAAGTAAAGTTCCCTTCTTAGCCCTAACGGGCCTTCGGGGCAGATGAAGTGTATAATTCATCTGTTTCTATAACCTCGGCATATGAAGGGATTGTGTGGTTAGCACAACGCCCAGCCGCCTTTACTTCCCCTACTTATAGTCAGGTACCCATTTAAAGCTGGGTGGACTTGTGGGACGACTTTGCACCAAATTTCACCTGGAAAAATTCCATGGGCCTCACCGAGGCTCGAACCCAGGACTCTCATGTCGACAGTCGAGTATCTACACCACTCGGCCATCCGTCCCAATGTGTACGTGCTGTAGATAGGTATTTAGTCTTACATATGGTAGTGTACGAGACGTTCGCATCCACGGTAGTAACGAAAAACATATTCAAGTAATGTCAACAAGGAAATTTGCTGGTGGAATGTTGCAGTTCTTGGACTAAGGATAAAAAATCGTCTCCTGTAACTGCTCACAACAATAAAAATTACATTATAAAAAAATATTTTATAAAAAAACAACGTTTTTCTTGCGTACTAAAAAGCTGAAAATAATTTCTGAATAAATTGGTAACATGGTAATAGTAATAGACTTTATAAGAGCTTCTGATTTTTATAAAAACGAAAAACGTTGGGCGATGAATCTTATATTATGTGAATGTTTGTATTACAGTATTAGAATCATCAAATGTTAACAATTAAATCCCAAAAGAATTATTATAGAAGGTTTTCGAAATATAACGATATTGCAGATCATTTATTAGAACTTAGTCTAGATAACAAAATGTATATAAGTAAAATTAATTCTAGTGTTGTATAACATGCGCCCAACGTTTTTCGTTTTTATAGAAATGATGGGGAAAACATTAACATAGTTCAGGTTGGTTCAAATAAATTTGAAGCTGCACATTAATAGGATAAGCAATGAATTTACTTTTTAAAAAAAATGCAAAATTTTCATTTATTCTCTGTTTGTTGAAATCAAATATTCCATTACTCATAATTATTTCAATTATTTAACCAAATTATGACGTTGTTCCATAATTAATTCTTTTGTTGGTTTGCTAGGAGGTACATCGCAGGCAGAATGCTTTCCGTCTTTTATGCACATTGTTGCATACAACTTTGTATCAAAACATTGATGTGGTGGACCATTCATTTTAGTGAACAGAAAGTTTTTGATGGTTTTGACATCTAATGAATTGCGAAGAGATGTGTGAATTAAATTCATTGCGCTAATCCTCTCTCTCATTCTGCGCTAGATATTGACAGAACATCTAATTGTTGTAAAGACCATTAAGTTCTGTCTCGGCGTCCTGGCCAGCCAACCTTTGTCATGCGAAATTAGTGTACTACAGCTGAAGTTCAATTTTCAAAAATTTGCGAAAATCCATAATTTCACGATCTCCTTACAACATCAGTTCTTCAGAGTTTTTTGGCTAGTTGCTTTATATAAAACTTGTGTGCTGCTTTCAAAACGGAAGGAGATTTGTCAACCAAATTTTGAAACTTTGTTCTGCATCAGATGGTGGCATACGCTTGATTATTTTGAAAGTGCCTGTGTGAGAAAATGCCTTTTAAAAAATCCTGACTGCTGACACCATCATACTCTTTGAAAGCTGACAATGTTTTTATAGCATTTGAAATCTCAGCATTTGAAGAGACACTTCCCTACATCCAGGTCATTCAGTTCCATAAGAAACATAATTTCTGGATGAGAATTAAATGCAGAATTACACTTAAAATCCGTGTAAGCTGTTCGAAAAATACGTGATGTAACTGTTACTTGATTTTGATTGCTGAATTTGCCATAAATTCTCACTTTTGAATAAACTTTCTTTAATCAAACGTTTTTCAATTAATGTAATATTTGCACAAATTCCATATGAGTACTTTTACCATGTTTTGTAATTTTATCACTGAGTTTTTAATAACTTTTTTTTAGTATTTATTTCAAGTATAGAGAGTCCTTCAACAAATGTTTTCTCTATTCGCACTCGTTCCTTGCAGTGTAAACCCAAATCTTTAACTGAAATACAAAAAGTACATATTACTTTTCCATCAGCAGTGGGTTGGAGCAATTGTCTGTTTTCCTGCCATGTGTTAATAGATCTTGCTAGGTATAGTCCCTTAGGAAAAAAACTCGACCTGTATGTTCTCTTCATTAAATTGTTTCATTAAAATTACGAGTTCATTGCACTTATTTGGGAAACATTCTAAACTTTTTGGTCGAATACTGATGTTATGAGTCTCAGTTATTTGCCCAATAACGACTTTTTTTTTACACCCAACAAAGAACATGTGTTGCATTTTACAAATCGTCATATGTCGATTGTCATGCCAGAGGTGTAGCCTATATCTACTCCGAAATATCTGCAGTGGTTCGAACAATCGGGTACTAACACCAATGTCCATTTAATCTTTGGCGTTCGTACTGTCAAATCTTTATCATCTGCCTGAATTAGAAACGATGCCAAGCATTGTATATAGATAACGAATTTGCAGAACTGGATTGATGAACTTGGTCAATTATAATATATACAAAAGTGATCAGCTCTTCAACTATTTTTTATCAGATTTGTCTATGAACTTGTTGAAACAAAATTGGTGTCCCCGAGGCCTAAAAATGAAAACATTATGAATTGCAATGAATGTCAGAGCAGGCGCGGTTCTATGAAAAACTGAAATAAGCCTTCCACAGCCTACTATCCCCTGGCCTATATATTGGCCTTCCCGAGGACCACTTCCTAGATCCGCCTTGTGTCAGCGTATTTTTATCAGCATCATCAAGAGAGAAATCATTTTAGATTAGGCCTACACTGTTTGGTTTAATTTTATAACTTGTAACGTGTCTTATAGTTGTGAATCAGTCTTGAAAACTTATGTTACACTGTTTACGAACAAATGGTTTTATTCCACAGTTACCATTAAACATAAATCTATTACACCGTTTACGAACAAATGGTTTTAATCTAACCTCCTTGGTTATACTCAACAGTTACTATTAAACATAAATCTAGTGCGTGCAGAATATAGCATTATCTTATCAATACATCCAACTACTAAGATATTTTGATTTCAACTTCAAATTAAACTTATAAAATTTAAAGTCGAATAATCTAAACTTGTAGTAAATTATTACTACGGATATACTGTAAATCATGACTTACACACAGAGACGTAGTATGAAGATCATCTTTTTGAGACTGCACTCCTTGAAAGTTTTTTTAATATAAAAGACAACTTTGCTTGGGCTTAGGCCTACGTTTTAACTTTTTTTTACAAAGCGGCTCTTTAAACATCGTAATTAATTTAAAAAATCTGTCAAATGTGCCAAAGGCCGTCCCTAATGGTTACCATGGCAACTTATAAATTGTAAGTATATATTAACAGATTTCATCAAAGTGCCTTATTTATTTTCCTTTTAGTCTGGTGTCTCTCCTTAACATTAAATGAGGGCCCTGGGGGGGGGGAGAAGATTTTTTTTGTTAGACTTTTTTTTTATAAGTTTGTAATGTGGGAAAGAGGAAGGGGGGGGGGGGTCACCTAAAGTTTTACACTTGTAGGCGTGGGGTGGGGGGTATTTAAAATTTGTTGCAATAATTAATGGACGGGCCCTTAGCGGCCTGCATTGTATGGTTACAATGAGAAACGACAACTTTGGTTAAAAGTATGTTAAATCATCAAACCCTTATTCTTTTTGAAATTTTCTGACTCATGCCTACCCTTAAGTTATGTTTGAGACAACTCTTGCAATCTGTTTACACCAACTACTCTAGTATGACATGGAAAGTGGAGATAGACCCACTAAACAGCCTAAACACTTTATTGTGATCAAGGGTTATTTTTTATATTTTGAGTCTAACAAATTTCAACTTAGTGTTAGCATTAGTCATAAATATCTAGTTTATTATCTTTGATGTGCATCTATGCATAGACAAAGCTTTTCTTATATTGGTATATATGTCATGCAAGTATGAAATAGATGACGGTTAAAGGAGTAGATATCTCTTACTTTCAGCCCATAATTTTTATAGATGATAATGTAATAGGATTAAGAAAATACTTTGAACACTTGTAAAGTAAAACTTTATTTTTGTGTAATACAGGTAGAATAAACCTTATTTAAAATTTCATCAAGCAATATTATCCAAATTTGTCATGAAAATCCGCATACATTTTCAGCAATGTTTGATCTGTCTTTGGCTGAATTCTGTTCAAGGCAAGCTTGAAGTGATTTTTGTCAACCATCAAAGCATCTGCATCTTCTCTTAATGCCAATGCTCCAGCAATGTTGCAGAGATTTATAACCTGAAAAATATATCAGAAACACAAGTACACAAGTTGTATCGCATAAACGCAAGTAAAACTAATGCTAGTTTTAACAATTTAAAATATAAAATAAGTTAATAAAAAGAACCCACCTCATAAGAGGAAAAATGTGATGTCATTTCAAGCAACCAATCCACCTGGACATCAGCTGAGATGATCATCTGGGCTAATTTTTTTTGTAAGATCTCTCTTCTAGTATCAGTATCTGGCAATGGTATATAGAATGTAAAACTCAGCCTGCCTGGCTTCAATAATGCCTACAAGAAGATATCAAATGAAATCTTTTAATGTTGATGCATTCAGTAAAAAAAAAATTATTCCAAAAATAAAAAAAGATTTGATAAACCTTTCAATCCTCACAATGATAGGTTGATGCAAATATTTTTACGACTCAATACGATTACTGATTTGTCTCTACATTAACTATTCCTATATACCTGCAAAAAAAACTAAGAAATAAGAAGAATTGAAAATGAATATAGATATTCCTTTTCTAATTCCCTAAAAAAAGGGTGAAAATTTCCAAAGCCCAGTGAAATTTACAGACATAAATCAACTAACTGGAAAAGAAATAAGACTGAATAACTTACCACATCTAGAACATTAGGTCTATTGGAAGCTGCTAAAATTATTATCTTGCTGAAGGTTTTCTGATCCATCTCTTTAAACATCTGAGTCAAAAAACTGTCATCAAAACACAATACAACAGTAATGTAAATGTTGATGATCAAACATTTATGGAAGACAAATTTAACTATTTAAACCTGGAAGACAAATTTAAACTATTTAAACCGACCTTCCACCCATAGGCGCATACATATCAAGGTCATCAAAAAATAACATTGCTGGTGCAGCAAGTCTAGCTTTTCTGAAAATATCGCGAACTGCTTCAGACTCGTCAGGATAACGATGAAGCAGGAATGGATCCTGTGAAATTCATTATAATTTTAACACTCTTAAGAATCTTTAAAGAATTAAACGAAATTTAGAATAATGGATTCTTTCCTACCTTGACAAAAATCAAATTGATTTTGAATTCATTAGCCAACGCTTTGGCCATCATGCTTTTTGAGCATCCCATAGGACCATACAAAAGGAGTCCTTTTGCAGGGTCTAAACCATGTTTAAAAAAAAACCGTGGGGTTTATCAGTGCTTCAATGGTTTGTTTTATTTTCTTTTTAATCTCTGACATTCCACACACATCTGACCAAGAGACCTGGTAGAGGATAAACATTACTAAGTTGTGATATCTATTTTCAAATGTTATTTTTACTGATATTAAAGAGTAACTCAAAAACTAACCTGTGACTCTTCCACATGTATCACTCCTAATGCGCTGGGACCACAGTAAGTGAACGCAATATCCATTTCAGAGACAGTAATTTTTGAATCTTCATCTGGATTTCTTCTTTTGGCTGATGTAATAGCTAATGAATGATAATTTATACAAGATAAAAAAATTCTCAAAAATAAATCTAAATCAGAGGTAGATAGCAAAACATATCCGTAGATCATTAGCTTTTCGAGTGCCCCGGACTGGCGGACCACAGGGTGGACCAGTCCGGAAGCTTGCTGGCCATCGGGCTCTATGGCAGTCTCCAGATGTTGAGACACAGCAATTCTGATCTCACGGGCTCTAAGAGACTAAGTCTCAGCCCGCAGATTACTGAGTGAGTTCAAAGAGAGAGAGAGAGCAAAACATATACAATAATAAAATTGTTCCTAACCTTCATTTATTGAAGCCGCAAGATCAGCTCCAACGTAACCTACAGATCTCCTGGCAAAAGTTTCCAGCAATTGCTCATCAAGTCCATGTTGCCATTTTTTCAAAAGAACTTTCATAATCTTAAGAAATATATTATATATCATTAATTTTCAGCAGTACAAATCAGGCATACTTTACCTAACAACAATATTCTGAAATTATTTGCAAACAGGAATAGCAAAACAAAATATTTGATAAAATTAAAGCAGAATGACTAATGTCTCATCAGAATACACCAAGCACAGTGTTTTCTTTAAATATATAACAAATATTTCAAATTTTCAAAAACATCTAAAGCAGTTTTCCTACTAAATTCAGCACCTTTAAGGTCACATTAAATAAGTAAAAGTAAAAAAAGAAATAGGAAATATTTGTAATAATTATGACTGAACAGAAAGTAAATTTAGCAAAGCCTTAATAAACCAGCTACTAATACAGTTAAAATGCAAATTTCATGAAAATATGTTTTATTAATGCTATGGATGTGAAGTGCTTGCATTTTAACTGCCATGATTGTCATCAAGCTCGAAAACATGGCTTTGATCAGTTGAGATGTGTGTTCACATCAAAATAAGCTACTCACTTGCTTTTCACATTTTTAATAATGTAAGGCTAGGTTAAGCCAAACATTGAAAGCGCTTTGCAAAGTCTGAATGACTATGAGTTCTAACATACAATAAGATTTTCTTGAGAAATTAATGAATGACTGGTAATCATGCGCCAGGAAGAACAAGCCAATGAGAAAATTATTTATTTTGAGCATAACTCACTAAATCATCTTTCTAGCTCACCATGAGGAGGTATAGGCAGGTACAAGATGTGTTCAATATGTGAGGGTGTCTTGGGTCGTGAGTGGTATTCACAATTATATGTTAAACAAGCAGCCATAGTTTGTTTCCTAAGCTGTTATAGCTGTGAACATCCCTGAAACTTGAAATGCTCTGTGATATGTCAGTTAACTCACATGCAGTATTTCATTGATTTTATGAAGAAAACTTATGCTTGATAAGTGAGAGGTAGAGGGTGTTTCATAAAGTACGCAGTTTTTTAACTGCGCAGAATTTTTTTGTTTGAAGATTCTTAGCACTGTTCCTATCATTTTCGTTATCTATTACACAGCCCAACAAAAAAAATTTTTTTGTAAATTGCCAAGAATGTTTGAATGAATTTATAGCAATTCATGGGTGCTGATTTCAAAACTGCCACTGCTTTTGCTGAATTGGCTCTAGTTTCTGAGATATTGGACACCCTTGAAAATATGATGTACCCTTTGTGTACAACAAATGCAATAGGTTTGGTGTCTGTTGTTTAATTAAACTATACCAAGTTATAACTTGGTTTTTTTTTCTATTTTATCTCTGCTTTCTAAAGACATCATGAGTTCATCACGAAGATGCTGCAAAAATAATCAGAATGTATTCTGTTACATCTCTGGACAATACATGATTGAAAAGCAATGAAGAAATATAACCGACTTTGTGCAGCAGGCATAGTTGGCTTATTTCGGTGTGAAGCTGAGAGACCAAGACATGTCTTGGGTTCCCCATAAGGTCTGCAAATACTGTGTGGAGAGCCTACGGCAGTGGGCAAATGGTGCGAAGAAAAGCCTAAGTTTCGGTGTACCAATGGTATGGCGAGAGCCGAAAGACCATTTTGGTGATTATTTTTGTATTGTGAATGTTTAAGGCTTCAATCGCCACAAGAAATCTAAGTGGGATTATCCTGATCTTGAATCTGCAAGGAGACCAATTCCACGTAGCAGTGAAGTTCCTATACCTGTGTTTACTGGATTATTAGAGCTTTCACCATCAGACTCCGATTAGGGGCAAGATCTAGAGTTTTTGGCAGGTGAAAACAGTGGCAGCGATTATGAAGGAAGTTCTTCAACACCTCAACCATTCAGCCAAGAATAATTCAATGACCTAATACGAGACCTAAATCTGTCTAAGTAAGCATCTGAGCTTTTAGCGTCCAGGCTCAATGAAAGAAATTTTCTCAAACCAGAAGTTAAAATAACATTTTATTGGAAAAGAGAAGAGTTTCTTCTTCCATATTTCAGCCAAGAGGAAGATCTTGTTTACTGTAATGACATCCCTGGACTTCTGCTCCAAATGGGGCTTCAAGACTACCATTCCGAAGACTGGCGTCTTTTTATAGACAGTTCCATCAGAAGCTTGAAATGCGTTCTGTTACACAATGTTAACCGTTATGCATCTCTTCCCATTACTCACTCAACAACACTTAAAGAAGAGTATAAGAATATCAAAACAGTATTGCAGAAAGTCTGTTATTATGAGCATCAGTGGTCAATTTGTGTTAATCTAAAAATGGTAAACTTCTTGCTTGGGTAGCAGTCTGGATACACAAAATACCCTTGCTTTATGTGCCTTTGGGATAGCAGGGCAAGGCAAGATCATTGGACAAGAGTGACATGGCCTGCATGACTGTAGGTAAAGAAAATATCATCAACAAGCCACTGGTTGACAAAAATAAGATCATTCTCCCACCGCTTCATATCAAATTAGGTTTAATGAAACAATTTGTTAAGGCTTTGGACATATCTGGCAATTGCTTCAAGTATATTTGCAGATCATTCCCCGGATTGAGCATGGAGAAGCTGAAAGCTGGGATTTTTGACGGTCCTCAGATTCGGAAACTCATCAACGATCGAAATCACCTTGAAGTTTCTTCATGGAACAGTTTTCTTTCAGTTGTCAGGAACTTCTTAGGTAATAACAGAGCAGAGAATTACGAAGAACTGGTGCAAGATATGCTAGCTAACTTCAGAAACAGTGGAACAAATATGAGCATCAAGGTATATTACCTGCACAGTCATTTAGACAAATTTCCAGGTAACCTTGGGGACTTCAGTGAGGAACAAGGCGAGAGGTTCCATCAGGATATGAGGGTGATGGAGGAGAGATAAGGAAGATGGGACATACATATGATGGCTGACTACTGATGGAGCCTCCAGCGCAATTGCACCAACGACACATACAAAAGGAAGTCGAGCAAACAGCGATTTGCTAATTCATTACCATAGACAATTAACATATTAATTAATTAATTAATTAGACATAATTAGTTTTTCAAATGAAAATGTTTTCTTCTATAACACTATTACACATATTTTTGAACAAATTTCTGCATGACTATTAACATTTTCACTACTATTTGTTAGTATACTATTATACTTCATGCCATTCTTGACAAATTCCAAACTCGGTGCATACATTATTTAATTAATTTTAATTATCTCGTAAAATAGAGCCAATCTAGCAAAAGCACTTACATATTCTAAATCAGCATAGTTGAAATTGTATAAAATGATTCAAATATCACTGGCAATGAATTCACTGTTTACCAGTGTTATCACTCCGATTAGAAGACCATTTGTTGTTTTTCCATTTTGTAGCGGTTCAGTATCGAGCAACGCATTCTCATTGTAAAAACTCATTACAAAATTGGGGAGTGCTACGTAGAGACTGTCTGTAAACTTCGCGCGATCTTTAGACGTGACAATGCGCTGACTGCAACAACAGTTTCGAGGTTGGTACAGAAATTCGAAGAATTTGGGTCAGTTGCAACCAGAAAATCGCCCGGTCAAAACCATGATGTTCGAACGCAACAAAACATTGCGGTAGTGCAAAACTGAATGTGAGCCCCGTGAAGTCGCTTTGCCGTCCTTCGCAACAGTTGGGTATGCCAACATCTTCAGTTCATCGAATTATTCAATTGAAGTATATGTTGAATGAAATTAAATAACAATTTTGAATTTCGCATCGATTTTGGCTGATTTATTTCATGTTTAAAAAACTGCCTACTTAATGAAACACCCTGTACAAATTAGAATCAGAAGTTTGAAGAAATGGATCAGCATAAATACCTTTGACAACCATACAACTTAAGAATGAAAAATCATACCTTTATAGTGACTTTTCATTTATGTTGATCAGTTTGTGCTATGTAGGTATGTATCGCATGAGAACAAAGTTCTCAATATTGTTCTTACTGCCAAATAGTGTTTTTTTTTGTTTCTGTTGAATTATGAAGTGATGTAATTGTCATTCAATTTCAGACTCAGAACTGGGCACAACAGACTAAGACAACACATGTTCCGAAGGCTAGGCATTGGAAACAGTGAGGACTGCCCATGTGGGATGTCTCCAGAGAATGCAGAACATGTTCTCCAAACATGCCCCTTACATGATACAGCTCGCAACAGGTTCTGGCCACAGATAACCTCCTTCAATCAAAAACTTTATGGGACCGAGACGGACCTGGATGCCACCGTGCAGTTCATCATAACTATAGGCCTGGTCGTTTGAAATCCTCCATAATCATATATCGAGAACAAAGAAGAAGAAGTTGTTCAATAACCTTTCATCATAGTTAAGAACTTTTCCAGTTATTGAAGTTGTCAAAGTAACTATTTGCCAATGGGAAATGTTTATTGAAATGGTTTCTGGAGTGTACCCTTGTAAGAAGTTTACATCCACAAAGTAAACATACTTTATTAAAGAGTTATGTAATGCAACATAGAGCAATGTCTTTGTGTCTATCTCAACAGCAAGAGCAATCTCATCACTTGATTCTATGAGATTACTTGTTGATCTCAACACAAATTTTTGCACCAAGTAGCTGTGTCTGATGTCAGAAAAAAGCTTAATCTTTGACACTACAGTGTTTCATTGTTAACCACAAATTCTTCAACGAATATGTTTGCAGCTTTATTTTAGAAGCTCTGCATCTAGTATTGTTGATATTTTAATTCTGAAAGCTTTGTGCAAAAGTGATAAAGCTGCTTTGTTTCAGAATAGATGAGAAATTCCTCCCAATCTGAACTGAATGGTTTTCTTCCATAAATTTTCAAAATAAAATAAGGGTATGGAAATTACTTCTAGCACAACAATGACCTGAATTTCATCTCTATATCTGCAGCAATCACTACAAACTCAAGAAACTTTCCACCAGAATCAAAAAGCCTTGTTAACAGCCATATGCGGTCAAAAAAATACCTAGTTTGCTGAACCCTGTGCTCAAGTTCACAACTAATAAGCTTTGGATCTTTTTAAATTTTGCAACAAAGGAAATTTTTAGGGTGCAATCCTTGTGTGTTTGTCAGACTCTGCTGGAAAAAAGTGTAATAAAAATGTATAACATCAGACAGCTTGGATTCATTGTGGATGAAAGTGACCTTTGTATATTAATTGTGCAACCTATACAAGCTGATGTAAGGAAGGAGCGTGCAAAGCATTTTTATGTATAACATTATAAGGGTGCATTTTATTTCAATAAAATTCGAAAGACTGACCTGAAGCCTTTCTTTCACAGATGGTACATCAATCTCGACTTCAGTGCTGAATCGTCCAATTCTGGTTAACATTGGGTCCAGGTCATATTTGCAATTAGTCACTCCAATAATAACGACATAACCCGGTTTAACCTACAAAATATAAAAAAGTCTTGTATCTTTCCTTAAAAATTCTTTACAACTTTCAAATGATAATTTAATGAGCTTACGCTAAACCAAGGGGCAGATGGCAGAGTGGTTTCAACTGAAGAGCTCTGGGTTCAGTCCTTTGAAAAACTGAAATTTTTTCCCACTTTCTGCTTAAAGTCCATCCTACTTTTAAGTATACCTGACTTAAGATAGGGAGGAAAAGCCAACTGGGTATTGTGCTAACCACTTAATCCCTTTGCTTGCAGAGATTACAGAAACATTTCTTCATCTGCACAGTTAACCTTTTAGGCCTAAGAGAACTTAACATTAAATTAGATATTCTAACACAAACAGCGGTAATAAAGGAAAAAAAATTTGAGCTACTTACTGGTGTTTTAAACATATCAATTATTATGGTGAGAGTTTCTGTAAGAGGATGTTGTTTAGGGAACATTGACCCGATATTGTCAATTACAACAATGCTGGGAGACCTACATAAATTGATAATAAAAAAACCACTGTCACATGGATAATCAACATGCTCTAAAAAAATGCCAGAAGCCAGAAAAAAATTAACTCCTCACCTGTCTTGGCCTACATAAATTGATAATAAAAAAACCACTGTCACATGGATAATCAACAAGCTCTAAAAAAAATGCCAGAAGCCAGAAAATAATTAACTCCTCACCTGTCTTGGGCTTTTTGAAAGATTTTGACTAAATCTTTTTCATTTCTAGAAAAAAAAAAGAAAATGCAACATTTCAGAAGAATGGTATTAAAATATTTGAAATCAAAAAGTTTTTTTTTCCTTGAGTGAATATCATTTTGCAACAGATTTCAAATAAAACGTAAAAAGTACAGATCTTTTCAAAAATAAATTAGGTAATTGAGTGTAGAACTTTTAAAAATCTTACTGAAACCAGAAATGATCAAGATGGAATGTAGGCAACCCAAGGTCTAATGTCAATGCAGTAACTAAATGGGATTTTCCAGTCCCTGGGAGACCATGAAGTGATATGCACCGACTAGCACAATAAGGTTCTTGAGCTGCAAATAATGTAATATAAGAGGCAATATGTTAGGTTATATTGATGCATTAGTTATTATGATTTTTTTATTCAATAAACATTTTACTACAAAGGATAATGACAAGCTCCATTCAGAATAATTTAGATGAGCATAAACAAGACATTTTTCTGTTTAACATAAGGTGGTAAACTTCATGTTAATTTTGAAAAATATTACAGCATTTTAAGGACAAAAAGTATAAAAATACTTTGCCAGTGAAATGAATTATTCATAACTGCATATGTGTTTTGGTCCCTTCCTTTTTGCTTATATAACATTTGTTAAAATACATTGTTGCAAAATTATTTTTAGTATTGTGGGAAAAAAGACCGCCTATAATTTAACAAATTATAAATGTTTTTAAAGATGGTTCTAGCTCAGCAAAGAAGTCAATAAGCAAAGGGAGTCATTCATGTTTGCCAACACACTGAATGGTGTTTACAACATTAATTTTCTTTCTCAAATTTGATACATTATATTTATTTAAATACAGTTGACTTAAGCATAAACACAAACTATTTCGTACTTTTTTAGTAAAAATACCTAAAAATGTTTTGTTGTATGTATAATGATGAAATTTACAAAAAAGACAAAGAAAAAATTATGCACACTCCTCCACTTCAATATATCTAATGAATAAAGTTTCCATTATTTTCATCATAGCGACATTTCACATACAAGAAAATTATTAGCTTTTTTCTTCACAATTTGATTTATCCAGGAACTCCAATAGATTCCAACTTACCATTAAATATTCGGCATTTTAATTCAGCGATCTTGCTGTTTAATCCGCCCAGATCTTTTAATGACAGGCCTATTAATTCAAACAGTGATATAGAAAATATAAATTCAACCAAAACTATAATGATTAAAAATGCAAACAAATATACTTATTCAATTCAAAATTATTTAATTCTGATTAATGTGCAGTACAATGAGGTGAGTGTATTTTTTTCAATATCAGGGCAACCTGCATTTTTTATTTTATTTCTTCGTCTATGAATGTAAGAGAAAAAGCTGATAAAAACTACACTACCAGAAAGGTAAGTTTCATGCTATTTTAAAAATACTCAATTCTGTGAACATTACTCAAGCTGTCTTGCGGTTCTTTCAAAAAAAACTTTCTAAATTTCATTCCTGTTAGAGTGGATCGGTTAGTAAGAGGTAAGCGGTAGTTTTCCTAACACCTTACAGTGAAACATGTAGCAAGAATTTATGTTACAGATAAATAAACTTCACAAAAAACTATTGTGCCATCAACCAATTGCTTATTTTTCTGATCAAATATTTGACTTCATATGCAATTAATTAGAAATACAAAGAGTATATAAAGGATAAAATAATTTTACATAGGGCCAATTATTAATGAAATGTACAGGTACTATTTCATTTCATAAAAAAATATTCTATTGAAATTTAATGCATTATAATATTCACCCCAATGTTACAGCATGTGGCTGCACTAAATTCATACGTTTATTATGATACTATGATACTGTAATTTTTATTTAGGCATAGTCAATGTCAGAGTAGTATATCAGTTGTAAATATTAAATTCTCAATTCACCTATGATTAACTGTTTATGCTATGAATCAGAGTAATAATACAATTCATTTTGATATTTTTCTTCTATGTATTACAAACATAACACGGATTATAGTATGGAGCTCAATCACACATTTAAATAAATATTATGATACTTTTACAATTACTAATACTATTAGATATTCTAAAAATTTGCACATCTTAGGACAAATATGTATGACATTTCATCTGTTTAATCCAAAACATGTGACAAAATCCAATAAACTTCAAAATTTTGCAGAATAAATCATTACACTATTTTACAGAAGTTCTACTTTTACAGCCTGATACAGTTTATAGAAAATATAACGAATCAAAAGTAGAAAACAAGTAAAAAAAAAGGGTGACAAGACATAAAGGGTTAATTTCTAAAATACTAACCAAACGGTTCAAAAACTTCTTTCACCACAGGCACTAAATATGTCCCTTCCTGGAAAAGTAAAAACAGGACATTAATAATAGACTGACTGTTGGAAAAAATATTTTACTTTCGATTAAAATTTGCTTATCGTCTATGAGTGTCAAGCAAATATTTTTAGTGGATTTAAGCAAAGTATTAAACACCTATACTTAACGCTCAATTTTTCACAATGTTTTTTATTGGCCTCATCTTCAATTACATATTATTGATGAGGATTTGGTAGGAAAGTCAAAATATTGCTAACATACATTATCTATAAAAATAGGATAATATGCTAAAGTTTGATAAAAATACTTCCTTAATATTACACTTGTTTACATGTTGGCTAGAATGCTTAGTCATTTTGTATTTACAAGTTACCAAAGCACTGTATTTATCGAACCCTTGATAAATTTCTCAACTAATACTCATATATTTACAAATTTAGAAAAATGTATTTATATCTTTTAATAAATTAAAAGTATGGCTTATCTAACAGCTTATGATTAATTTATTATTCGCTGATGAAGACCACAAGGGCCTCTCACTTATTATAATAAAAATAAAAAGTAAAAAAAAAATACCTCTATGTGAAAATCTAATGTAATTATCCAATGTTTAGAAACAAATACAAAATAATCAGTTCTGTATTCTGACAGAAAAGAAAAACATTTTACCTTAACTTGCGAGCCAACAGCATCACCAGATGCGCCTTGAGAGCCAACGACATCACCAGATGCACCTTGAGAGCCAACGGCGTCACCAGATTCAATCTTTTGCTGATCTGTTTAAGAAAAAATGTAAAGAATTACATTTATTTTTTTAAATAAACAATGTTGTAGAAATTTCTAGAAAAACAAAAATATATGGCCAAAGAAAGTGAATGGACCAATAATTTTTAGGAACACCACTCTAGGCAATGATCAACAGTTTTCAAAGTCAGGGTATCCCTAATCAGAGATGAGGCGTGAATGTTGTTCTTAGAGAAAAATGTGTTGATGTTTTTATGCTATATACAGAGAACAAACGAACATAGAATTAAAATAATTCTAACATTCATTAGGAATGATAGCTGTATTCAATAAACTTAGTACCATAAAATAGCATTTTCTATGAACATGACTATGAACAGCAACACTCATGCCTCGTCCCTGGTCCTTTACATTCCATAACTATATCATCTTATCCTACCTTGACTGAAATTATAAACTAAAAGTGTTAATTAAAAATGTTAATAAAATTCTGACAGACTTGTGTAAAGCAATGGCTTGATCAAAACAATAATAGATCCAGTTAAGTTAAATTGTTTATGAACTCCTTTTCCCAAACATAATGCGCGGGTTCCTCAGATTGTGTAAAATAAATATTTGACTTCATATGCAATTAATTAGAAATACAAAGAGTATATAAAGGATAAAATAATTTTACATAGGGCCAATTATTAATGAAATGTACAGGTACTATTTCATTTCATAAAAAAATATTCTATTAAAATTTAATGCATTATAATATTCACCCCAATGTTACAGCATGTGGCTGCACGAAATTCATACGTTTATTATGATACTATGATACTGTAATTTTTATTTAGGCATAGTCAATGTCAGAGTAGTATATCAGTTGTAAATATTAAATTCTCAATTCACCTATGATTAACTGTTTATGCTATGAATCAGAGTAATAATACAATTCATTTTGATATTTTTCTTCTATGTATTACAAACATAACACGGATTATAGTATGGAGCTCAATCATACATTTAAATAAATATTATGATACTTTTACAATTACTAATACTTTTAGATATTCTAAAAATTTGCACATCTTAGGACAAGGAGACTCATAAGAGTAAAAGCTAGAATAAAAAAAAAAAGCCATATAACAATATGATATAGAAGATTAAAAAACATGGCAGCTATTAATTAAAGGCCAATATATACATTTAAACTTATTTTCTTGCTGCAGTTCCATGTTAAATTAAACGGCATTAAATGATTAACCTTGAATGCTTGAGTAGATTCACTGCAGTCAAGTGAAGCCTGAAGCAATATCAGATTGCTTGATAAGGCTTGAATTAAAACAATATTTTATATATTAGATTTTTGGTTTACTTTTTGAAGCATACTGAAAGCTTTTTCTTGATATTTGATGAGCAAATTACAAAGAACAGCCTCAAAGTTTAAATAAGCCTGTGTATTTAATAAAAAAAAGACAATAACAAAAACAGTTTTTTTTTGGGTTTTTTTTGACATCAGTGTTTTTGTTATTGCTATTGTGTTACGGATCTTTTGTACCACTCCTGTAACAGTTGCAGAAGCTGAAAGAAACCAACCATTATGCAAGAGGGATTGAACTACCAATTGAGCCTGATTTGGTGAAAATATTAATTTTGCTATATCCAACTAAATGATTTTTTAAAAAACAATAATACAAATGGGTAATATCACTAGAAAGTGACAATAATTATTTTACAAACGTGTACAATTAAACAGTTTTATAGTTTAATTTAAAAAATAAACTTAAAATACATTTTTTTTTCAAATAACAGAATAAAAAACTATCTAAATATACTTTAGAGGATTTTGCCCAGGGGCCAGTGGCTGCCCTGTCTAGGTTGTTAAGACAAGGCCCAAAATTTCTGTCGGCGGGCCTGGCCTGTTCATAGTTACTATATCATATTTTTAAAATAGCGTCAATAAGAAAAATTATACCCTTTTACAAAAAAGAGCTTTTTGGGTAATTAAAAACTAAAACTACGTCAAACCTCATTTGTACGTACCATCAGCCAACAGGTACGTTTTTTACATGTATTTAATTAAGTATGAAAATTGAAGCTCTAGTCAACTCTAGTGTGCTTTATGTCAGTAGTTATCAAAGTTTTGCAACTTGGGACTTACAAGTTTCTGTTTTTGCAATTTAAAAAAAAGGCTACATGTATGTGTATATATTCAAGACAGTGGCGTAGTGAGGGAGGCATCATAACTTGGGCGCTACTCACAAAGGGGCGCCAATAGTATATTTTACATATAACATTATATGGTTTTCAAATTGGGGGGGGGGGCGCTAAAAAGGTTTTGTGCCCGGGTGCGAGTTAAGCTCGCTACGCCCCTGATTCAAGATTAGGTAATTATAAACATACTTAATCTGACTGTGTTAAGATGTGCCCAGTAAGAGCCATACAGTTTCTATTAATTTCTTTTTTTTGTTAATCTCTTCTAACAATTATTACCCAGTATGACAATTTATTGATGGTAAGAAACTCGATAGTGATATCCATGGTATTTATTACATATCAATCTTACAGCAATATCATAACAAGGGAAGTAAAAACAAGAGACTTTCGATTTAATGAATTCTCTTTTTTTTTCTGCTATACTAATTAAGCCTGTTATTTTTTTTTTCCTAGTTTAAAAATATAAATGTGCATGAGGAAACAAGAGATAGAATTATGTTTTCAAAGATGGATTTAGAATGCAAGCATGGTAAGATCAGAAAAAGTAGGTCTGCAGGCGAAAGACCAAATCAGAGGCAAGTTGAATACAAACATTAAAAAAAAAAATCTAAATTTATGTTAGCTTCGATTTTTTGCAATGATTCTAAGTTGTTGTTTTTTTTTATTTGTTATATTTGTTTCAATGACTTTTAAAAATTAATATATATAGATCTGTCAAGTTGGGGTGCCAAGCTTTCATAAAATTAGCCAGCAAAAAAATTGCTGGGGTTTGGAAAATCATTGTCAAAGACAGCTGTCTGCAACATAACAATCACATACCATCTATTGAGGTGAGTAAAACATGTTTGTCCTTTGTATGAAGAAAACACTTTGTTTTTATGTAATTACTTAATAAAACAGATGTGAATAGAAACAAGATCATGATATACACTCTGGTTTGATCATATGCTTTTCTGGTTTTTCATAAATACAAGTATTATGAGCCTTACCAAAGTCAACAGAACAGGATGGAGTGAAAAAAGGGGATAGAAAATTATGCTTATATAAGTGATTAAATAAAAAAGAATAGTCAAATGGGATTTATAATTTCTGTGAGTCACAATTAACTATTATTGTTAAATAACAGTTTGAAAATTTAAAAACTACAGTTTTGTTCAATGTTTTCATCCTTAGGCTGTATCAGGGCTACCTGAGAATAGGCGTATTGAAGTAAATGAAGTGGTAACAACTTTAGCCAAGTGTACATCTATCAGTGTTAAAGATTTTAGAGAAATTTTAAAGAAAGTCAAGGGATACAAGTTTTGCCTAAGGATATTTACAATTTAAAATATAGTTTTAAAAAGTCTACCCTTGAAAAAAACCAACCAGGAATGCATAAACAGCTTTCTGAAACAGCTGAATGCTGATGATGGCAGGGCTGACTATGGGAAAGATGGTTCTAATAATTTTGGTTATTTAAGTTACCAAACAAAAAAATATGGTCTGGTTATTAGATAAATATCCAGAGGTTTTGATCATGGATATTACTTACAAGACAAACAAATGCCTATTACCATTATAACAGTGATGTGTGTAGATAATGAAGGCAAAGGTCATCCTGTGTTTCATTCTTTCATTAGTTGTGAAACCCAGGATACACTATGTAAATGCCTACAGCTTTTGAAAAATTCTTATGATAGTCAAACTACTTGTTTCTTTGTTGATAAAGATTTTTCAGAAATAGCTTCATTAAATACTGTTTTTGATAATGCTCATGTTTTACTCTGTGCCTTTCATGTAAAAACAGCAATTGAGAAAGCGCTGTCTAAAAGATCTTTATTGCCCAAGATGGCTGAAACAATTGCAGAATTATTTTTCACCATGAAAGACACTGAGTGCATTAAAAAGTTTGATGCTTTAAAAGATCAAATAAAGTCAATAGCCCCTCAAGATGTCATTGCCTACTTTGAAAATAACTGGTGGAATAAATCTGAGCTATGGGCTAGCCATTTACACCAGGACATCTTTCAATGACATGACATCAAATGCCACTATACAATTCTATTATCAGTCTTGTTAAGTATGATGGCCAGCTATTTAGTACTAGGTCTCTATCTTCCATCATTAATTCAAACAGTAGACATTATAATGTGCATATGGTGGATCCTGTTATTGACTTGATAAACAGCAATCTGACCCCTTTTGATGCACGACATGTTGTTGAACAGTACTTGACAAGTAAGAAAAATGATTACTCAATTCAGTCAAGTATAGAGAATGCATTTATTTTAGAAAGCAATAAAGGTTCTGCATTTAAAGTATTCTATAATGACTGAGTGTTCATTTTATAGAAACTTTAGCTTACCATGCAGACACATGTTTTTCCTAAGAAATTGCCATGACAAATCTCTGTATGAAACATTAGCACCTAGTCACAGATTCCAAAAAAATCTGTTGATGATGAGTCTTTCTCTAGGTGTCCTGCTCTCACTAGCACCATAATACCTAACAAAGATTTGCTCAGCAGAAAATAAACATTTGGTGGCAAATGTTCTAAGAAAATTGCTTCATATTTATCTCTGCTAGGTACAGAGGATTTTAAGCAGAAATATGAGGAACTGGAGATACTGTTTAATCTTTGGCAGAGGGTAGATGATGCAGATCAAGATACACTAAATGGTGGTGCATCTATTAGTCATCAATGTGATTTTTCTGAAATTTTTAATGAAACTACAGTTCAACTGCAATCAACACATGTTGTTCCTTTAATAGTTAGGTCAGATGATACTGTAATCTTTTCTTCCCTATCCAATGAGGTACATAACAATGTTGCACCACTAGAGTCATCAAGTTCTTCCCCTGCAGTAGATTTTTCATTTCACATTGTAAATTTAAAAAATGTAAAAGTGAAAGGAAGACCAAAAAATAAACAAAATTTTACTGTAAGGGGGAAGAGACAAGTTAAATGCCCTCTGACCTTTGACTTCAGGAGTCCTAAAAAACAACAAGAAATGTTTCTTTTTGCCTCTGTTTCTGCTAAATATCCTCCCCCTTATGAAGTTCAGCATATAAAAAGCATTAAATTATTAGGGCAGTGTTTACTCAATAATGATTTTAGTTGTCTGGAGAGTTTTTTTCCATTTGATGCATGGCAGGAGTTAAAAAGAAGAGTGCATGAGAAAAAAGAGACCCATCAGTATGCATGTTATGAATGTAGAGGAGAGTTGTGTGGTAGTTTAGTGAATATAGTAAGCTATGGTGGATGTTGTGAGAGTTTTCATTATCATTGTGCAAGTTACAATTCTAAAATGAAAGCTAAGAATTGGTTTTGTGTTAACTGTTGGAATACATAATTGCAGTTTTTTTTTCCCAGTGGCTACGGTTCTGTCCCTGTTAATGTTTTTTTTTTAATTTTTAAAAAATCATGGTCTGTGAGTTTCAATGGGTAGATTGTTTGCTTCATTAATTTTGCAAAGTTATATTGAAATGTAATAATTAAATACTTCAAAACTTTTTATCAAGTGATGAATAAACATACTCTTTATTTTTCTTAATATGGATTTACTAATGTTTTCAAAATTTGCTATGTTGCTAAGTGACTTTTAAAAAGCTTAATGAATATGTGTTGAAAATACTATACATCTATATTTTACAAAACTTAATTACGTATTGCTTAACCTGACATGTTTTAGATGCTACTATTGTATTGATATAGGCCTTGGCCCAGTAGCATAGGAAGGGTACTGTTGGTTGTGCAGCAAACTAGGAGTTGTTAAATGTTTTTGCACTTTTCAGATTGGGAGCAAAAAATGTAACTTGTACATAAAACCAGAGCTAGAAATGGCTCTGGGCTTGGTCTACTTATTCTATGATGATATATCATTTCCAGTTTGTATTAGCATTCATATCTAGACATTATATGCATATCCTTTATTTCTTTAGTTTTTATCGTCTCAAAATTTTATTAAAAAAATTCCTGTATAAAGACATCTATTAATGCTACCACCATAGAAGCTGTACTGTTTTGATATAATCATAGGCATAAAATCTTTTATTTAACACTATATTAAATGTATGTATGCTATTATATATAGCTTTACTTTGTGTATTTATAATTTCTTCATATATATGTAATATAATAACTATAATTGTCTTTGGATGATGTAAAATTTTACTTTTACTGCTATCATTTACATATAACATATCAATCATAAATAAAAAAAATCTACACATATTAAAGGCTGCATTGTATCATCTTTCCAGAATGAAAAATATAATTTTTTATAAATTGTGTGTAGAGATCATGTGTAGTTTAATACATTTAATTGAATAAAAATGTTTACATTAATCTAAACTAAAGTATCTATAGTTAAAAAAGTTGTTGATTAATTATAGCATAGGCATAGTTTGCAATTATTTCTTACATTGGTTTATTTCTATAACAACAAAAAATAGCCTCAGGAATATAGTGGTTAAAGAGATTGACTTAATTTTACTAAGGAGAGGGGGGTGTTACTGAAAGTTTGATATTGATGACAAGGGCTTCTAAAAAGTCATAAAATGTGTAGTTGATGGACAGCCAAAATTGAGGAGAGTGTGTATTGAAGAAGGGGAAAATTATTCATGAGAGTTGTATAATTATGTGAAGAATTATTCAATTATAACTTTTTAACTATTTTGTGGATATTACAAAAGAAGGGAGTAAAATTGTTATGCTAATCATATAAAAGCCATTTAATTAAAAATACATTATTAATTGAATTTTTGTTTATTACAGCATTCATATTTCTACCCTCTCTCAGACATTGTCAATTGTTCATGTCCACTCAGTGGCACTCACTCTTGACCACTGACAAGAAATTCACACACAACTTTCAATAGTTTTTGTTTGTTTTCCCATTTCAACATCACACTTGTTAGAAGACCAAACGTGACCATTATATTAGGGTATAATGAACTGACATATATAAATTATATTAGGGTATAAGGAACTTGACATATATAATTTTTTTTTTTTTCAGGATTAGGGTTAGGGATAGGGTTAGAGATAGATATCAATTTGCACAAAAATCCCCGGAAACAGAAAAAAAAATAAACGTTTGGTCGACCGTACATATGCTAGTAGTCGACCAAACGTTTGGTCAAGTAACAAGTGCCTTTCAACATTCATATAAATAAACCTATTTAGAAAAAACCGCGGACCGATTAACTATAAATTGAATGATTCATAGTAATCTTGGACTAGAAAATAAGCTTTTCCGATGGAGTAAAGAAGATTTGCTGCTTTACAGTCTGAACCATATGTCTTACTTGTGACTGCGTTCGTTTTGGTCAATTCTTTTCTGACTTCACTGGCTATTCCATCCAGTGGATGTAGATGACAGTGTAGCTCAAGCAGCTCAGTTTCAAGTACAACATTAAGTTGTGAAATAGCTGCATGATTAGCTGATGCTCTGTCAGTGAGGGTTGAAACAATTTTCCCACAGATTCGCCTTTTAACAGGGTCTTTATTGACAGAGTAAAAAACACTATGTTTCAGCTAAGTCATCTAAAGTCTGCAAAATATGCTGAACGTAATCCTCTGCCTTACCTCCAGGTAGTTCTGCAATGCTAGCAGTCAAAATATTATTTTTTGTGCCAAAATGAATTTGGTTAATATGGCTACCTTTCAAAGAAGTAGCATCAAAAGCCAAAGTTGCACAGTCAGCCACAATCAAAGTATCAACAAGCTGAAGATCTGCAATAGCGCCCATTTCCCTGCTCATCTGAGCAATTGTTGATGCATTTGGCAGACTTTCAATTGTAACATTTGGACATAATGATGCACAAGCCGTTATGACCTTAGAAATAGAGTTTACTGGTACATTGCATTCAATGCAGCTGTAAATGATCAGCCGAATTTTAGAATGGAATTGCTTCTTGTTGTCTTTAGTAGACAAAACCTTCTTTAACTCTAATATTTCTTCGGTCAAAGACTCTATCTTTTCTCCATGCTGTAGACAGTGTAGTCATGGCTCTCAATTTTGGTTTGTAGCTCTGCTGCATACATTTTGCCGGTGGCAATTTCTTTTTTCAATTTTGTGTTTTCCTTAAGAAGGAACTGACACTTCAAGTGTGACTTCTTCAAAGATTTATGAAGACTTGAGAGCACTTCTTCCAGTTGTTTTGCTTTTAATTGATACCTTGAAATTCTGGAGGTTTTTCTTTTAATTAAATCATTTACCCTCTTGACTTGGTAAGTTTTTTTTTTATTCTTATCCTTTCATTTCAAATCTTCGTTCGAATTTTAATTTTCTATTCACAGCCAACAGTTCACTGTTAGTCTGTCTTTTGTATTTGCATGACTGGCAGTCTCTTTCAATCCTGGTTTTAACAGGAGAAATGAAGGGAGGATGCTTAGGCTGTAATGATGGTAATGTATGTTTCCTTTCGGGAAACTTGAATTCAGAATCAAAGAACTCCACAATGTTATTCCAATTGTTATGGATATTTCTTTTATAGAGCTTTACTTGTTCATTAATTCTAGATACTTTACTTTTTACAGAAGTAATATGGCAATTACTTTCTGCCATTGTCACTACATGCTCTGCTGTTTTACTAACATTTTTTCCTAATTGCAGGAAAATGTAGAAAATAAATCCATTTGTGAATTTGCTATCTTTATGAGACTCAAGAAGATTCTCCATGTCCTTTAAATTCTTCAACTTTAAAGTATTTGTATTTTCCATTTTCCTGAAAATAAAAAAAAAGAAGTTAATGTTTTAAAAAGTTTCTGAAATAAATGTTTAACCTGAGTAAAAAATCACTACTGTTATAAGGCTCCAATGAATATTTAAAAAAATTAAATTATAGCATAATTTTATTGATATATTAGACTTATTACTTATAGTAGTTTGACATAACACACAATATATTTCTACCAGATACTACTTTGGATAAAAATATTAGTGTTTTTATATTCAGAGCACATACTAGATTAAAAAGAACTTCACTTTGTTAAAGGATGACAGTGAAAAAATATTGAATTTTAAAGATAATTATGACCAGATTAATTGTTAAGATTAACGCTGCCAGCGGGTGCCGTTATCGATAATAGGTAACTTTTATCGGCTAATAAGCGACTCGTCAGGAACACGGTTTTTTAATTTTTTGAGCAGTCAATCAACATAAAAATGATTAAATAAGATATTTAGAATATATTAACAGTTGATCGATCAATAAAAACATTGGGTCGCGACCTAATTAAAAAATAAAAGCAAAATTTATCTTACCTTATTTTGAAATGTTGATTCCTCAAAACGAAGATGGCGTAGTTAACAAAAAAATTCACACAGATTAACTTAAGGATAAGTTCTTTTAAAATTATGGCAAAGTAAAAATAAAATAATGAGTAAATTAAAGCGTTTCAGAAAATCACAGTACCACTGGTTCTAACTGTTGCCAAACATGGCTTATGTAGCATACGGAGATTTTCAAGGCTATTTCCGAGTCGTTTGGGCACGGATATCATAGTACCTATAACAAGTATACATCTTAGCCAGTGCTCGATTAAAGAAAAAAATCAGTGCCGGGGTTGAAAATAAAAATTTCTGCAGAACCGGGGGTAAATGTCTATGGTTTCATCCCCGGCAAGAATATATTAGCTAAAGCAGAGCCGGGGATGACAGTTCTCAGTGACGGGGGTTTCCCCGGCGGTAAATCGAGCCCTGATCTTAGTCATCTACTATCGAGACTTAATAGCATAGATACATATATGTATAATATAGACAGAGCCGGCTCTAGGCATAGGCGACATAGGCAGCTGCCTAGGGCGCCAAATTGCTAGAGGCGTCAAATTTTAGGAAAAAAACTTTCAAAAATTAAAAAAAAAAAATTATCATTAGGCTATGACTGTGTACACAGTGCACTTATAACCTTATATAAACAGTTACAAAAATCCAGGAACCGCTACTTCAGGAAGTGTTGAGAGTTGTCTTTTAAGAAAGTTTGAAATTGGATAAATCCAATCAAAGCAACATCACTGTTCCAATCTAGGCAACTACGACCTACTTTTGTTTGCCATCGTGTAGTTCAGATACAGATCAACTTACTTCTACTATCGCTCATTAACTTACAAGAAGCATCAACAAGCAATGTGCAACGCAAATATTATTTTTATTTATTAAGGAATCCTACCTTTGCACTGGTCACTTTGCTTTTCTAAATTTAAATCAATCTTCGCCAAAACTTGTTTCATTCGATATATTTAAACAACATTTCAAAATAAGAACTTAAACTAGATCACTCGATAGTATCCGGTAAGAATAGCACTACTAACATTGAGCAAATCAACAATAATGTATTTATGCGCCGATAATTCAGTGTTCTATTAGTGCCCTGTAGTATATACCTGTTCGATCAGCAGTATTTTTTAAATTTTGTATTGCATACAATTTTGACCAAGAAGTTATATACCTTTGCTTGTTACCAAATACACAAGTTTGGAGCTTTTTAATTTTAAAAGTAAATTGCGAATGCGCAAAAAATTGTCAGTGGACGAAAATTTGGAAGGCGTTACTGGAACCAAAACCCGAGCAGATGTTCAAGCGATTGCTGGGAAAATATCGGATTTCAAATTTCTCGTTGGTGTTGTAATATGGCACAAAGTACTTTATGAAGTCAATGTCACTAGCAAAATGCTACAAGGTGTAGCACTTGACTTATCAGAGGCTGTCAAGCAACTCAAGAAAACTGAAGAATTTTTACGTAGATGGCGTTCTGATGAAGGTTTTTTGGAAGCCATTACTGGTGCTAAAGAATTAGCAAAAGAAATTGATTTGGAGAACACAACTTTCCCAGCAACCATGGAAATAAGAGTTCGGAAACAGAAGCGTTTGTTTAATTATGAATCACCAGATGAACCTGTGATAAATCGACAGGAAAATTTCAAAATCAAGTTTTTCTTTGCGGTTTTGGATACAGCTATACAGTCTGTTGCAGAACGGTTTCATCAGCTGGATGATCACAATTCTAATTTTGGATTTCTGTAAAACATCAATAGTCTTTCAAAAGAATTGCCAAAGAATTTACTGAAAAAATGCCAAGATTTAGAGAGAGTATTAACACATGGCAATAGCAAAGATATCGATGGTATACAACTCTGTGATGAACTTATCTGTATTTTTAATCGGACGGAAGGAGAAGGAATAACTACTTCATATCAACTCCTGCAATGTGTCTGCAAAGCTGGATTATGTGAAATTGTTTTCAATTTGACTGTTGCATTGAGAATTTTGCTGACACTTCCAGTAACGGTTGCATCAGGAGAACGCAGTTTTTCAAAACTTAAAATCATAAAAAATTATCTGAGAACGACGATGACTCAGAATCGTTTTGTTAGTCTTTCAATTTTGTCGATTGAAAAAGAAATTGCAGCAGACATTGATCTCGAATTAGTTTTCAAGAATTTGTAGATGCAAAAGCAAGACGAGTTAAATATAAAATATAAACTAAAGAATACACAAAGTGACAAGGAACTTGAAGTTGGACTTATTTTTACTAGGCTACACATGCACCTAAATCATATGATAGTAACAGCATGACTGCATAAACTAAATTTTAGCATTTGTTTGTCATATCATACTACAATAATAAAGATACCCTTTTACAAAGAAGAGCTCTTTGTCTATTTATAAACTAAAACTAGGACAAACTTGGGGTGCACGTAGGATCAGCCTCAGCCTTTGGGCGAGAAAAAGGTTGGGGACCACTGGTCTATGGCAGAGGTTTTCAACCTTTTTTACCCTGCGGACCCCACAGACATTCCAAGCTCGGGTGGCGGACCCCCTGGCCTTAACTTTTCGTACCTTAGGTTGGACCCTAATATGTCTTATTAAGTTTACGGATGCAATCTACTTAAATTCTGATAACGCACTTGCTACGGCACCAGCAAGACAGAACTCGTATTATTTTTGTCCAAGTACCAGCCATAGATATTGCTTCACACCCTAACCCTATCCCTTTCCCTATCCCTAACCCTATCCCTAACCCTATCCATAACCCTAATCCTAATCCTAACCCAATATTTAAATATTTTAAAAAATAATTTTTTTAAATAGCAACTTTTGATGATTATAGGTCAGTGACTTTCATACGCTAACTTGCTGGTGCCGTAGCCAGTGCGTTCTGATAAACGGTAGGCCTAGCCAAAGTTACGCGCACATCAAGTAAAAGTCATTTTACATACGGTAATAGCTATCTATCCAAATAATGAAACACTCACGTGACTCACCGAATATTTATTCCACTGGTATGTCCGTTACACTGTTTTCTGTTCAGTGGTAATGCTGTGTCTGTTTTGCACTATAGAGTTTGTCCAAACATGGTGGTATGCGTGATAAACAAATGCGTATTTCATGTTCAATGTCCAGTCTGGACATGTACTTGGTCTTCATCGCAGTCACAGCAGAGAATGCAGTTTCGCACAAGTACGTCGTAGAAAATTGTAGCAGGACATTGATGGCTTTATCTGACAGCAGCGAGTACTCCTCTCATAGAATTTCTTCGGTTTACTGGCAAGTTCCGAATGCATTGTGGTCATCGTTCGATTATGTTTGCAAGCACACGACACAAAGAGGTTGGTCAGCATCGGTCCCCCCTGCGGTGAAGCCGAATGATATATATGCTGCATTATACTTGCGCCGAATGATATATATTCTGGATTATACTTTCTTTTTCGTTCGTCTTTGGTTGCTTGATCATCAGAATCTTCCATGTTCTGGTCAGTTTTGCTCTTCAGAAATTTATCCATGCTACTAGGTGTCATAACTATTCGTATTATTAGTTATACATTGTGCGTTGTTGTGATGATAAGTGTCTGTCTTCACTTCTCTGGTAGCGATTTACACTTTATCCAAGCGTGTACTTATTCACAGACATCACAAATAAATGACTTAAACTGCCAAGTCCTATTCATGTACTTTATGTGGTATTACACAAAATATAATTTCAAAATATAAATAGCTTGAAACTATACACTCCAAGGTACATATTCACTGAAACATCACTACTCTATCCTGTGGGCTGCCTATTTTTTTCGAACTGTATGTCTGTAACACTCTGTTCTCCTACTGCCTTATCTTTCTCTCTTCCAATCTCTATACCTATCAAACGATCTGCTAACTTCTTTTATAAGACCCTAATTACTGCGTCTTCTCACCTATGTTGTTTCTGATTGGTCCGTCACTCATTGGGGATATTCTGTTATTTCAGTCAAAACAGCAGTAACCCTGAACCTTTTTATTTTAGTGACAAACTAATTAATTAACTCTCATCCATGACCCAATGATACATATTCTTGAAAATACAATGTTTGACCTATATTCTTGTAAATAGGCCTACAATTCTCCACCTAGAAACTCTGGGACACTGATTCTTTGTAACATTTATCAAGCCCATGTGGAAGTTCGCCGCCATACATACGATACCAGACATTAGATAATTAGCTTATCACACAACATTTATCTCTTGAAAACACAAGGGCGCTAAGCCTTGCTTTTAATTCCAGCCTAACCAGGTCATCTTTTCCCCAGGTATGTGTCACTTAAAAATACAAACTCTCTCTAAACATGACCGACATTGTAATCTCATAGTACCTATGGCGAATTTCCGCCCTTCCAAAGTATGTTATAAAAACATTGCAGAATGATCAACCAGACTATTTATCAACAATACACACGCTGTCGCACTTGCGGATGTTTTAACAGTGACGCCATAGCTCAGAAAATAAGAAATATTGCCAAGATGACATGACTCAAAAACTCACTACACAAGGACATGTAGTACGCACTCTAGTTCATATTTCAGACGTAGCATAAGCAAGTAGGCTACTAGCAGAGTTTTCAATTCTGCATATTGTTGTCTGTGCCTGAAATATTGGCATAGCTTGTATTTTTTTTTTCTAAATGCTGACCAATCAACCAAACCGAGAAATAATTTATACGAGAAAATCCCTAATTTCATTGACTTGCTCACGGACCCCTTTGAAGCTCCCCACGGACCCCTGGGGGTCCGCGGACCACAGGTTGAAAACCTCTGGTCTATGGTACACAGCGGTGCTGACTTGGCATACTGTTAAAATAGTAAAAAAAATAATGTAATCAATAAAATGGCTTACCTTTTGAGTCCACTGGGGCTAACATCTTAGACAACTTTGTAAAATTATTAGGGGCAATTCACTTTCACAATTTATTAGGATCCCCAGATTTTCCACCTCTTGAATGATCTGATTAGAAAGAACATGAAAACTTAAGAAGGGTGTGATATTTTAGGCATAAATTACACTTTTTACTGTATACTGATTGTTAAATTATATAAATCTATATTTGTATAATTCAAAAAATTTTAGACGCTATTTTCTAATTAGGACTGTTAGACAAAAAATCAAAAAAATGCATTTTACTGTTATACAAATACGCTCTTACAATCATAATACATAGACTACATCAATTTACCTCCTCGCTAACACATATCTTTTCTCTGTCCTCCATGTCCAACAGACAAGGGTTTACTGATCCAATCTATAAGTTGTATTCTGTTAATGTTGGTCAGCTGATCTGAGTTATTTTGACACACATGGCTTGGCACGAGAATGCTCAATAAGTGTGTTTTTAGTGAGCTTTCCTGTCCGAAATTGACATGGCATTCACCCATGACCTTTAATCCTATTTTTTAAAGAATTTATGTCACAGTCTTAAAAAAAAAGAACAATAATTAAACATTTCCAGACTAATAGTTTTTCTTTATTCAAACCATAATTTTAAGAAATATTTATCTTCTAGCTTGATTAATATTTGGTGGGACGGATGGCCGAGTGGTGTAGATACTCGACTGTCGACCAGAGAGTCCTGGGTTCGATCCTCGGTGAGGCCCATGGAATTTTTCCAGGTGAAATTTGGTGCAAAGTCATCCCACAAGTCCACCCAGCTTTAAATGGGTACCTGACTTCAAGTTGGGGAAGTAAAGGCGGCTGGGCGTTGTGCTAACCACACAATCCCTTCATATGCCGAGGTTATAGAAACAGATGAATTCTACACTTCATCTGCCCCGAAGGGAACTTTACTTACTTTTTTTTTTATTAATATTTAGCATCTCATTTAGAAAGTTTGGAAAATAAAAGAAATACAAACATAAAGAGCGAGTGGTTTAGGGCTATTTTTTAGTCGTTTTAAACGTGCATAGTTAATAAGAATTAAATAAAAACATCATTAACTGAAGTACGAGTGGCTGACCGGTGTAGAGCGTTCATCACTAGTTCCTTCGGAGTGAACCAAATAAAATGATGAAAGTCCAGGAAGATATGGCAATAATCTTTTTTTTTTAGTTTTTTTTTCTCATGAAGTTATTGCTAATAAAATAAGGACTAACGGAGTGCAGTGGTACATCGATATATGAATTTAATGTGATCCATATCGTTTCTCGTAAGTCAATTTTCTCTTATCTCAATGCAGAGGCGTAGCGAGGGGTGGGCAAGGCAACTCGCGCCCTGGGCATTTTACCTTTTTAATATTTTTAGCGCCCCCCCCCCAATTCGAAAACCATATAATATTATATGTAAAATATTACATTTGGCGCCCCTGAACCTCGGCGCCCGGGGACATATGTACCCCCCGCCCATCCCCTAGCTACGCCTATATCTCAATGCTATTTTTCCAATTGAAGTGGTATAAATCCGTTCTAGTCGTCAAAATACCACGCAAGTTGTTTTTGTCACATGTTTTTGAATAAGGAAAATGAATTTATGATAACAAATAGTGCATAGAAGAAAAGGTAAAAAAAATCTGTTGTATTAATCTACTTGTTATAATGAAAAATGCTGGCTGAAATGAACAGTGGAAGAGACAGGCGAAGGGGCTTGGAAATTATTGTAACACCCTTGGTTGGTATACACTCTCACACCTTGCTCATGTTTTTCTATGTGCGTATGTTAGTCAGTAATAGTATGGCAGATAGACTGTTACGGCGTGCCAATAAGATGTTACAGTGTGTTTGGTAGACCGGTATGGTGCGTTAGTTAGAATGTTATGGTGTGTATGTTAGACTGTTATGGTGAGGGTAGAATGTTATATCGTGCAAGTGGATGTTACATTGGTTTTGGTAGACCGGTATGGTGTGTTTATTCGATTGTTATGGTATCTCTGATAGACTGTTGCAGGATGATAGGTAGACTGTTTTAGCATACTAGGTAGACGGTAATGGTGTGTTTGGTAAACTTTTACGGTGCGTATGTTAGACTGTTATGGTGTGTCTGATAGACTGTTATTGTGACTGTTGCAATGTGACAGGTAGATTTTTATGAAGTGTTGGGTGAAATTTAACGGTGCGAATGTTAGACTATTTTGATGAGTCAAATAGAATATTACATAATGCTTGGTAGATGGTAGATGTTACAATTATGGATTGTTGGTTTTTAAAAACCGGCGGCGAGAAACCGGTTTTTCGACGAAACTCGAAGCATTCCACAACCGGTTTTTTTTTGGGGGGGGGGGGGCTTTAAAAGCTGGTTCTAGTTAACTTAACAATTAGCAAAAAATGTGGATACATTCCACTAAATTACAGAGTACTCTGGGAAACTGACTTTCAATTGAATTCCCTCCTTAGTCCAACCTGTGTACATTGTCATTGATAGAAATATATTGTTGAGCGATACGAGAGAGAATGCGTGACCCAATGTTTCAGGGGTAATTTGAGGATTGTATGGAGAAGGGGGGGGGAAGGGTATATACACATAGAGAGATTTACTGCATCCAATGTATCCTCGACCTGGAAGGAGGGCTAAATTCAAGTCGTTAACTAATTCAACAGAACAACCGATGATTTTTATAGCGCATGAATACGAATCGAAAGAGGCATCTCATTGAAACGGAAAGGGGGGAGAGGGAAATAAATAAGCGGTATTTCCTTAGCTCATTACTAAACAATAGACAGAATTAGGCTCTATCGTAAGTCTAGGAAAACTACCGTCGTTGTCTCAGCACTCTGAAAGCCGTCAGCTAGTTCTCGGGCTAGGAGCCTGACCTGGTCCATCCCATTCTTTACCCGGCTAAAGCCGCATTGCTTCTGGGTTATGAGTCTTTTTACCACTAGGTGCCACGTCAACTTTCTGTTTACCATGCGTTCCGCTACCTTCCCAATACACGAGGTGAGAGAAATAGGCCTGTAGCTTTCGCATCCTTCGCGTCTTTCCCTATCTTCAGTACCGGCACTATGACAGCTTCCCTCCACCTTTGAGTGAGGACCCCAAATACCCACGTGCGTTGATAAACTGGAGGAGCTTTTCTTTTCCCTTTACCCCGAGGTGTGTACCAATTTCATATCTGATCTGGTAGCTGCCTGGGGCTTTTCTCATGCGACACTTCCTGACGGCTTAAGCCCATTCATAAACAAAGATTTTGCGGACCAAAGCCTTTTCTTTGACCTATCAGACTTCATCATTAGTGCCTTAAACAAAGCACTCCTATATCTCGACGAACCGACCGCTGCAAAGTAATTTTTAAGCCTTCTTGGTATCACTAGCTGTCAGGCTAATTTGCATCGGAGCGGGAGTTGTAACCGCTCCAATATTAGGGTGGCCCGAAAAATCCAACTTCGTGCCACATACCGGGGCACATTTTTGTGTGTTCCTTTTGCCTTAGGTTAAATACTGTTAAAATTTTACAACTAAATTCCAAGTAGAAGGGGATGCTCACATTTCTCGTTGTTTTACCTTTTACGGCATTTTACTCGATTTTTTTTCACTTATGACCTATTCCATGCTGACCTACTTCTCATTTTAGATACATGACTTCCTGTTGTTATTATGAACATTGTGCAGACAGAAAATCAACAAATATTTCTTACAGTTTCTTTATTATTCTACACACAGTAGGCTACAATTTAACAGGTAAAATTTAGCAATTTGCAAGATTGATCCGTCTTTTCAAAAAAATGAAGCTTGCTACACTGAACAACTAGACACATTATTCGACATTGCTTCTGTTAATGCCTTGGACAAAAATTCACCTAATCCTTTGCAACGGACAAGAATTGAGGAAGGCCGTGCATTTCATGAGTGGTGAAGATAAAGAGATGGCAGCACAGCAGGAACGAGTCCATCACAAACAACAGAAACAGCTACTTTGTAAACAGAAAGAGGAAAAACGACAGCAACAAACTATAGAAGGTGAATCAGGTGAAAATGAAACAGAGCTGTGAATCCTCCAATAAATTTGAAGTTCTAGATCAGTGGTTCCCAAACTTTTTTGTCCCATGGACCCCTTTTATAGTCCAAACTTGCCCACGGACCCCCAAGTGAAAAAGCTGCATACATTCATAGTATGAAAATTATAAATTAAAAAAAAAACAATTTGTTGAAAAAGTATTTATTGAAATTATAAGTTTCGTTTAAAATAAAAAAAAAACAATGATGTGGATAAACTTGATGAGATGATATGAGTGTATTTATGTCCAGCTCAATGTTTGTGAGTAGTGACTGAAAATCCCCACGAGCACAAATTTCTGGTTGGTTTTTGTTGTTGTTTTGTATGTGTGTGTGTGTGTGTGATGAAGTTCATAACGGCACTGAATCAACGTTCTACCAAATAGTAAGACGGAAAAGCATACAACAACTTCTGTACAATAACTCATAATGCAGGATATAAAATTGGGATCTGTTTTGTAACCAGAATGTGGTACCCTTGTTTAAAGATTGTTTTAATTTCATCTTTTGTGAATATTTCAATAAGCTGCTCCTGTATTAGTAAGGATTCATCTGTGTCCCAGCGTGCACGGGCTCTACGCCAAGTCGGGAATATCCAAGTGAAAAATGTCTTCAAATCTTTGGCTCAGGTCTGCATGAAGAACCGTTAAGTGTTGGCAGTAAGCAAGCTGATCTTCAACTTTATTTTGCAATTTCGAAATATTTCGAATCTGAAAACATTATCCTCTTTCCAAGTTTTGTTTGCACAGAAAAGTTTTGCCACAAACGCAGCCATTACGCTTTAAGTTGAAATTAAATTTAATTTGTTACCTTGTAGGTTCAAATTAGTTCCGTTAAATTTGTCAAATGAATCACTCATAAAGGCTATGCTAAATTGTGTCGCAAATCCATGAATTCCAACACTAAATCAAAAAGCGCAAATAGTCGATTTAACATGCACCTTTAGATAACCAACGTACTCCAGTGTGAAGTAGTAAACGATTACAGTCTTCGTCATTTTTCAAACAAAGTTGAGAAAACAATATCTAATTTTAGACATTCCTTCTGATTGTATTAACTGCTTTAATGACATAATCTAGTGATCTATGCAAAAGTTCAATAAACATTTTTGCAACCAAATGATGTCAATGAATGACACAATGCACTAAAAATACATTAGGTGCAGCTTGTTTTAAGTATGCCAGACAGCCTCTTTATCTTCCTATCATTGCCGGAGCACAGTCAGTAGCAACAGAAATGGTATTAGTCAACGGTATAGCTTTTACATTGAACAATCTTTTTAATTCTGTAAATAACGTTTTACCTTTTGTTTCCAAACATTTAGCAAATAACAATTCTTGACAAAATTTTTCTTCTTTTACAAATCTTACATAAGTTAAAGTAAAGATTCGTTTCCTGGTATAGTGGACTCGTCAAGCTGTATAGAAAATTCAGATGTTTTTAAGTAATAACATAAAGAATTTTCTACGGACTGAGCCAATTCGTCAATCCTTCTGTGTACTATGTTATTACTCTGTGGAATTATTTTTATAATGTGGAAAGCTGGTTCGTGTAACACGGTGCGTATTACCTCACTTGCAGCTGGTAAAATAAGTTCTTCACCAATAGTATGCAGCTTTCCGGACCTTGCAATCAATAAAGAAATGTTACAAGAAGCAGCAATCAGTCCATTATCATCTCGCTTAGATGTTGTCCCTATGAGTTGTTGCAGTGACGGTATTTAATAATATTTTTCTTTGACTGTTTGAAAAAAAAAACGTTAATTCCTTGTCCTTTTTGTCTAAGACTGAGAACATTAGTTTATACACTTTGTATCAGCATAACATAGAACTAAATTTGATATACAACTCTTTTAATGTTTATGTTTATATTGTAGACAAGTTAGTGCGTGTAGCGGCATCATTTCATTCCTGTATATGGTATAAACGTGTTTTCGGCCATCTGTCTCATACCGTGCCATGCTTGTTATTAACTTAGTGTACTTCTAGTTTATTTAATTTTTTATTTCAGTTTCCATAATAATAAAAATAGATCATAATTTTACTATTTTACATTAAACCTTTCGCGGACCCCCTAAAGTTGTTCAGGGACCCCCAAATGAATTTTTATCTTCCACGGACCCCCTGAATGAGGCCAGGGACCCCTGGGGGTCCGTAGGGACCACTTTGGGAACCACTGTTCTAGATGAATATGAACTAAGTCCAAGCTCAACTAAAAAACGGACAAACATGACGGAGATTGGGTATCATACTTCCTTATTCACTAAGCATGTCACCAGTGCCTTGGATCGCAACCAAAGCTTTGCAATTGATGATTCCTATTGCTGCAGCGCTGGGACATGATCCTTCATCTTTGACAGTTTCACGAAGCACAATACAAAGAGCCAGAAAGGAAGCCAAGTGTAAACAAGCAGCAGATATAAAGGTTTCATTCAAGCCTGACTATCCTCTAGTTCTACACTGGGATGGAAAAATCTTACCTGAAATCCTGGGTCTTGGAGAAGTTGACCGCTTGCCAGTGCTGGTTTCTGGTAATGGCAGTGAAAAATTACTAGGTGTCCCTAAACTAACATCAGGGACAGGACAGAATGCTGCTGATGCTATTTATGGTCAGTTAGAACAGTGGGCACTGATAGAAAACATCCAGGCTATGAGCTTCGACACCACTTCTGTCAACACTGATCATTTCAATGGAGCTTGTGTACTGCTTGAGAATTGTAGTGGTCGAGAACTATTGTGGCTGGTATATCGTCATCATGTTCTTGAGCTGGTATTAGCAAAGACATTCAGTTTGTGTTGCGGTCCCTCTAACTCACCAAACATATCTATCTTCAAAAGATTTAAAGAAGTTTGGGGACGCATAAAGCTTGACAACTATAGTAAGTTGGAACTGCCTTCAAGCACTGATGTTTTCCGAGAAAACACGGTGAGCTTCCTGACAAATTTCGTTGACTTGAAGTCCCAGGTCAGAGATGATTATGAAGAACTTATTGAACTGACAATGATCATCTTAGGAGATCCAACAAAAACGATTCACTGGAGAGCACAAGGCCCTGTATGTCATGCTAGGTAGATGGCTAAGCTGATCTATGCCATCAAAATTTACATCTTCCGTCATCAGAGAGAAAGGTTCAGTCTTACATCCAAGGAAGAAATACAACTCGAACGATTTGTATAGTTTGGAAACTTGTACACAAAGTCCTGGACTCAAGCACCCTGTGAAGCGGAAACACCCGGAGGAGATCTTTTGCTCTGGAAGGACCTGCAGCAATATCAATCTGTTGATCACGACATCAGTATTGAAGCACAAAAAATTCTCTAGAATCACATGTGGTATCTGTCTGATGAGACTGTCAGCCTGGCATTGTTTTCCAATGAAGTGTCATCAATTGAGAAACAGAAAATAGTAACAGGTTTTGGAATATAACCTGTGAGCGACATGTTCGAGGTGATCCATCATTGCTCCAAAATGAAGGCGTTCACAGAACCAGCTTACAAAGCTACTGTCATTGTATAGTTGTGTACTACGCACACAGGTGTGTGTATGTTTGGAGCTTGGCCAACCAGGTCAACATTAGGTCACGGGGTCAAGATTCTAGATATTTAAAGAACATAAATAAGATGTTTATTGTAAATAGTATTGGGTAAGAATGTGAAAGAGAGAGAGCGCGACGTAAAATGTTCGAGTTGGATGCAAGTAAATTATATAAAGACGATGTTTAGTTGAGAAGTAAGTCAGTCAATCGAGTCAGTTCAGAAGTTCAGTTCAGTTGAGTACAGAGAGAGAGAGAGTATTCGAGTACAGTTCAGAAGTCAGTTCATTGAGTTGAGGAGATTATCAGTCATTGTGAATTATATTGGATTTATTCTATTCATATTTTATGGTGTTGCTAATAAATTATATGAACCATGGACATGAATTGAGTTTCTCATTATAAACCAGTTCATACAAATAACATCCTTTACAGCTACACATAGGCAACTCCTTTCTAGTTCTTCCTCCAGAACAGTGGAATGTTAATATTGAATACCAGAAAGGTAAGCAGCGCATTAATGACTTGCGTGTGGTCAACGATACTGCAGAACGTGGAGTTAAACTTTTTGAGGAATATATTAGACGCTGACAAAAAACGAGGAAGAAAAGCAATCTATTTTGCAAGTTGTTGAAGCCAACAGAAAAGTCATCCCTACACAAACTACCAAGAATTCTGCCATCTGTGCTGTTTCGGTATAGACAATATTTAGACAATGTACTCTGATTCTTCAGCACTCTACAATTTACATTTTATGTTGACATTTTGGTTACTTAACAGTTACATTGCAGTAATGGCATGATTTGAAGATGTAATTAAAAAATTCACCGAAAATGCGTTTTTTTAAAATTAATATAGCAAAACTTTGTAACTCTAGAGCATTCCCTTCCAATAGCAGTAGGAAGCTGAAATTGTTGTAAGTTACTAAGTAAGACAAATGGAACTCAACAAGAGGGTGCCCCGTTAGCTAAGAGAAACTTTATTTTTTACCATATGATTTTGGGCCACCCTACCCAGTATTGGTCAGGTTTTGCAGAGGTTTCCACGCCTTTTGGCATTCCCTCAAATCCAGCTTCTCGCTAGTATCAGTCCATTCCTGAATTTCGGCCTCGCAGACGCCCTTTTTACCTGCTCATATTAAACATTTATTGAGATAAAACCTTTAATTGCGAATGCAACGGGCAACTATTAGTTATTTTATAATTAACCAACTTAAATCCTCTTAAAATACAAGAAAAGTTATCATTTTTTCCCCACATTGAAAAAGGTGCCATTACGCCGTACCGGTGCGTACCGCACAAAAACACATTAAGTTCCTACCAATGTGTATTCAAACACATTAAGTTCCTACCAATATGTATTCAAACACATTATATTCCTACCAATATATATTAAACAGATTATGTTCCTACCAATATGTATTCAAACACATATTCCTACCAATATGTATTCAAACACATTATATTCCTACCAATATGTATTAAACAGATTGTTCCTACCAATATGTATTCAAACACATTATATTCCTACCAATATGTATTAAACAGATTGTTCCTACCAATATGTATTCAAACACATTATGGAGCCTACAATGTAATTAACTTCATTATAAACTGCATAGTTGTGATTATGTCCCACTACCATGGTTTTTAATATTTGACGGTAGCAACCCTTCCCCTCTGACCCACTCAAGCCCACCGGCGCAGCTTGCCTTTTTTGGCCGAGGAGTAGGGCACACTACAACCTCCCCCCCCCCTGTTTGGTGGCAGAATTTCGTCCCCCCCCCCTGCGTTGCCAATCTGGTCTTTCGGCTATAGGTCTACAACTCTACATACAACCTGCTTGTCTGAAAAGTTTTAAAACTTTTTTATTCTCTTATGCCGTCAGATATAGCGGGCACACCAAACTCTCTACTTTGTAAGCATGGCAGACTAGCGCCAATAAAACAAGTAGTGGAGGCATTGTCTTGCGAACACCCATCCCGCAAACTTTGAACCACACCCACCCGCCAAAGAATGTTCCATACCCATCCTACCCCGTAAAATTCTGTCACATCCCCACCCGTCCCAACACATACAAACCCGTTCAAGCTGGAATAAACAAAACCTCATGGTAACGTTTTAATCAGGGCTGTGTCGATATCGTCTTCGGTAATTTGTCTTGTGTCGTCTTTACTACTTCGTCCGGAGTCAGTGTCGGCGTCAGTACTTTATCAGGAGTCAGTGTCGGTGCAAATACATGCCCCAATAAAATGAGGGGGAGAATACTACAACTTTAATTAAATATGCTAGTTCAGAACAACGTTAGACAAATCATAGGCAATATTTAATATAAAGCTTTCATCAAGTTATTTATTTTCTTTTTAAATAAATACGTGTTAAATCAGTTACATGGGGATGTTATTTTTTCCAAAGCGAGATTTACAACAGAACATCAACTTATCAAAATTAACAGAATTTTGATTTATAGCAGATCGGAAGGCTCCTGGCAATGTTCACTTTGTCATTCACACAATCAGTTTGTATCTCTCTTTTCTCTATCTATATCCATGTCGGAGAAAAACACACACAAACCTATTCAAGTCATTTTGAACCTCAAAGACTGAGCTGTTTTATATACTCTTACAATCAGAGATAACTCGCCACTAACTAAAGCTATTCCTGATGTTCCTAGTGTTTGTGTGATTTTTCAATATCACCTTGTTACATGTACAACTGATACTCCTTTCAGCGTGCTACTAAATCACAGATCACAGGTGTAGATTCATGCGTTCTTTGCATATTTATTGCATAGTAGAGAGCTGCACGGGATTGGAATGAAATTTATCGGGAGTTCCATGGGATTGGTTTTGTTTTTGCGGGAGTCCCGTGGGTTTGGGTTTTGTTTTTGCGGGAGTCACGTGGGTTTGGGTTTTGTTTGAGTGAGACTCTCGCAGACTTCTGATGAATCAATCAAATAGCTCGGATGATCTTGGGATGATGTGTGATGTATGATACACACCTAGTTCAGGCCTTTCTTTGACATTCTTGGTATTTAGGTCAAAACGTCATTAGAATAATATAACCTACACATTTTGACGATTCAGGCGATACCATTTGCGGCTAGGTTAGACAGGTTAATTCTCATACTACCGAAAGTTGAAAATCGTCATTTTTGTAAAACACATACCCCACCCCCAATATTAATTATTTTCAATATAATAATGATACTTATTGTGACGAGCTAGAGTAGATTTAGAGACAGATACTATCCCCTTCGACGTTTTAATATGTTAGATAACTAAGAGTTAGGAGTAATACCAATAAGGGTGACTAGGCGACAGACGACAAAGGTGTGAAGACCGAGAGGCGACGTCGGACAGGCTAGTAGGGTTAACAATGACGGCCAGGTGATGCTCCTAGAAAGATTAGATAGGTAGGAAAATACTGAAGGGATTGTAACGTACTTAGGGTAATTAGGGCACGGACGTTGGGGTATAAATAGGGGCTGGTTTCGGACATTAGTTAATTAAGAGAAGTTAGGAGAAGTTTGTAGTCATGAGGAGGCAGAGGAGTTAGAGAAAGGGATAGTTACGAGTCATAGTGAGGAGAAGTTCGTAGTTATGAGGATTTTTAGAGATCTCTAGTTAGTCAGAGTTGAGGCGGAATGAATTATTGAAGTGTATTCATATATGGACTTTTGTATTCTAATGAATTTCTAATGTACATTTATTTAAATAAATCGTTGTACTAACATTGCCTCGAATTTGATTGGTTTTTGAGTTGTGACAAAGGAGCGAGCAAATAAGAGTGAAACAGACAGACATTCACTTGTCACTAGATGGAGCAGCATTTTGACAATGCTGAATACATAAAAATTTCTAAGTACTGCATACACTAAGCAACGAACAATGAGTAAATAGACAAATTCTTCGCTGTTTAGCTGACATTGATGAGGGGTTATTGAAGAGTGTAATAGAGATATTGGAACCTTTTGAAACAGCATCAAAATGCTTGTCAGTTGACAAAAATCCATCTATTCATTTAGTTTTTTCAACCAAATTGAAACTACAACAGCATCTGAAACCAAAATACCAAGACAGTACCATAATAAAAAATTTTTAGGAAACATTTAAATTCAGCATTGGAATTATATTTTTCAATTCAACAAATTCATTTCACTGCAGCTATACTAGATCCTCGTTTTAAATCCAATTTTGCAATTCTTGCACCTGAAGAGTATTCACTCGCAACAACTAATTTGAAGGTCATGGTAAACAGCGTTTCAGAAGACATTATTGCTACTTCTGCCAATGATCAGTTATCTCCTCCACGTAAAAAAAGAAATATTGAAGATTCTTTCTTTGGAGACCTCTACACTGCACCTGAAACCAATCTTTTAGAGGTATTTGCACATTAATGCTTGATGAATTAATTTTTTTAGTTTTTTTTTTATACATTTCTAACTTTTTTTTACACTTTACATATCAGGGTAAGCATATAAATAAGATATTTGATTGCCTTTCTCACTAATTTAGTGATACGTTTTATACAATGGATTAATATAACAAAATACATTACACATATTTAGGTCGAAGCTTATTTAGCAAGTACAGAAAAGTGTGAAAGTTTACTAGAGTATTGGAGGGACTAATCAACTGCATGGAAACATCTCTCAGAAGTTGTGCAGCAAATTCTGAGCATACCGGCATCATCAACCTCATCTGAAAGGACATTTTCTTCGGCTGGTCGCGTTCTTGAAGAAAGGCGGTCACAGCTGGCTCCAGAGAGTGTTACTGGCATCTCATTTTTACATGGACTTAAATTGTAGAACTGTTTATTTTACCTATTATCTTAAATGTTTTTCATGTATGTTTTTCGGGAGGATTTCTATAAACAAAATTTTAAACCATTATTTATGAGTTATAGAATATTTTTTTTGATGGTAGCGGGTGGGGTTGGGAAAAATTTTCGCGGGAGCGGGTGGGGTTGGGAAAATGTTTCGCGGGTGGGACTGGGGGGATTTCTTTTGGGAGCGGGTGGGACTGGTTTTGAAAACGCGGGAGTGGATGGGACTGGGTGCGATTTTGACTCCCGTGCAGCTCTCTCGTACATATCTAATTACGGTTGAAACTTGATCTGTATGAAAAACGTCCGGTGTGCTATCAAAAAGTATGCTAAAGTACTTTGCATTGTTGGTGTCAGAAACGAGTTTTCTTGTCACGTGTTTTGCCAAAAGAGAAATGAACTCGTTTTGTGTTTTAGGTGCCATGTATGAACATATTACCTGACTGTCTGTTCTTTGCTGGAGTCTGACAATATGTACATGGCCAGCATAATATCAATGGAAGCTATCGTCTTTCGACAGCTTCCATTGATATTATGCTGTCGTCGACGTCCTTTCATATAATTTGACAAAGCCATAAATAAATAATAAGAAAAATATAAGAAAAATTACTCACCAAAAGAGCTGTACTCGTCCAGACAATATTTTTGACAAATTCGAAATATGTGACGTCATAACGGTCACATTACCTGTGTTGGTTGGGTTTTTATCACAATTCCTTTTTCTGACTATTTTCGCACCTTAGCCTGGCTGAAAAATTTTGTTGGAGGTGACATTGTGTCACCCTCCATATGCTGTCACCCAGGGCGGTCCGCCCCCCTCGCCCCACTTTAGCTACGCCACTGCCGCCACTCGTTTTGTTTAGTAAAGCTCATCACTAGCCTTAATTCTATGACGTTTATTTTGTATTCATCTTAGCTCATGTCAGCACCACATTCATATAGTTTTGTTCTAGCCTGCTGGTAAAAATTTAAGAACCCCCATTTAGCCCGCGACTTTAAAAACCTTTGCCCACCCATGGTATAGCTTTCACTGTCTAATTGTTATTGTCTAGTAGTGTCTAGTGGTTGAGGTCTGTTTAAAACTTTCTAGTTGTTCAGTGTATGAAAAAACCTCCACGAACTTAAAACGTGAGAACAAAAACCTCAAAATAATTGTTCAAGTCATTTATCCGAACTACAATAATTGTTTTCAATTATTTTAAGACTTTTTTTTTTATTATTGTTACTTTCTGTTGCTGGTTTTGCAGGTGGATTTGTAAGTAAATCATATTTAAACTTAATTTAGTACCTGTTAATGTTAAGTTGATTTTTATTTTTATTTTTTTTTTAGTGAAAATACAAAAAAAAAAAAGACACAATCACCAAAAATGCTATAGTTATTTTAGAGGAAAAAGATAAAGATTCTATTCTCTTTTTGAAATAATAAAACAAATTAAAGACCATATATTTATAAGCATTTACGTTTATCTTAAAATTGAGTATGTGGTGATGCAGGAACGGATTAATTAACGTTCAATAATTTAAATAGAAAAAAAATAATATAAAAGTGGTAAATCCAAGACTTGGCAACCATGCTTTGACTGTTTTAAGACCAAACATAAAAAAACATATGTTGTTAATATGTTGTTTTATTATCTATTATCTTTTTATCAATTATATCTGTCTACTCATCAATCTACATTTCTACAATTTATTGAAATATTTATCACATCTATAAATAAAATTATCAGCTATGACTCCTCTATCTATCGTTTATTTATTAAATATCGTATGTTTCTGTATTTTCTTTTATTGTTATATGTTTCTGTCATTTATTGAAAGTCGTATTTTCCCCTCATTTATTGAAAGTCGTATATTTCCGTATTTGTTTGATTTCGTATGTTTCCGTAATTGTTGAATGTCGTATATGTTTCTGTATTTTTGAATGTCGTATGTTTTAAATAATCACTGGTTTTTTAAAATGTTATTTTCGTTTTCTACGTTTAGATGACATCTTACATATTAAATATTAACGCAATAATTTTTTTTTCGTAGGTTTCTCCCCAAATACTAATTTATAGCTAATAAACAGATGACCTTTTGAGGACTACAACTGATTTTCCAGTATTTAATTAAATACATGTACACATTAATATGATACTCCTGTTGCCTCCACCGTCTTTTGTTAAAAACTTCGACCAGATTTAAAATGTATTAAACAGTAGAATCAATCAATAAACTATGTTTTAAATCTTCTTTCTCTTGTACTCTTTTCTTTAAACAGTTTTTACACAATTCACTTTCATTTTAATAGACTATTACCTTTTGAGAGTTCATATTAATTACATTTCATCACTTAACAAAGAATAAATATTTTTTTAAAATAAACTTTTACCTACATTCATATGCCATGCAATATGTATCTCTCTCTTTAAAAATTATATCATATGTATTTATGTCAGTTTTTCTGTCTGTAAACGTTTTCTTAATACAGCACACAATGATTTCAAACTAGCAATATACAGTTTTGGTATTATAATATATATATATATATATATTATATATATAAATAAACTGCGGAAAAAAAGAAAAAAAAGAAGATATTTAACTAACAAGAACCATGTTTCAAAAATGTAAAATACACATGTATCACAAAGGAAGTTTTAGATAGAATAGAATATGTTGTCATATCAGAGAACACACACGAAAAAAACAACAACAAAAAATGTCCAGTTTAATCATCAATACCGTTAATAGTAATGGGGCGAAGGGGTGCTAGGCTATCTGCCCAGGTGGCAGTTACTTTGGCACCAGCAATGGGCGGCATTTTTAGCACGTTATTATTTTTGGCACTAATGCTAGTTACGCTGTTGATTATCAAAAGCTTCATTACACAACACATAAGCAATATACACCTATGCTTTTTGGTTATTATGAGACGTCGCGTAGTCATCTCTCTCTATATTTATAAATCTGAAATTCTGCCAGTCTTAATTTATATGCCTTAATTTTTCTTAACACTGAACATTTTGCGTTCAAATTTGGTATATACTTCTAATATACCATAAATCTATATATGTAAAAATATTTTGTGTCGAAACATATCCAAAATAAAACAAATATAAGCGATTTGAGGGTGTATGTGTTTTTTTTAAAATTATATCCCCTATTTATTTTATAAAACCATTCATTTATTTTACAAGGGAAAATATTGGTTCTTGATCATTGTTCAAGTGAGATAGGCTACAATGCATTATTTTTTCTTGAATATATTATATATTATTACTATGTATTAAAAATGACAATAAAGACATTGCTAAAAAAACAGTTTTATTTAATTTCTGAGACATAAATAATTTCTTACAAGTTCGAATTTTAATTTTAAATTTCAAATAGTAACAAATATTTAATTAATGAAAGTATGCCGATGTTGTTTCTGTGTCTTAGTCACAATAATCCAACCAGGCTCATTAGGAAGTCAATTTCAAAGACACGTGTCTACTTATTTAAATAGCACTAAGGAAAGCACATCTATACGTAATATAATCGCTCAAACTTGATAATGACAACCACAAGAAAAGGCAAAATATCCAGAATGCTTGGTGGCGTAAATTACATTAAACCGTTCACGTAGGACAGTAATAGGCCTACTGTGGTGGTGTAGGCCTATATTACAAAGGACAATTCACTTAGGAATATGATACTGTGGTAGTGAAACTAAGCAGTACGATTACATTCTTTTATAAAAGTGTCAAGCGACCTCGAGCAACTAACACACTCAAACAGTGCCGAGTTAAGTCCCCGTAACGTCCTAATTACCAACCATTTGTGTGGCATATCCATCCCCCCCCCCCCCTCAGAATATAAATTGAACCAATTAGACAGTCCCATTAAAAAAAAAAATCTTGTTCGCCTATCATTAAAATGGCATGGAAATCAGTGTTAAAATGGATGATTTTAATAATCTAAATGATAAATTCGCTATGCTCCTTTGATGCCCTATGCACGCACTTTTACTGATTATAGGGTTAATCCAGTATGGCACACAAACATAAAACAAAGGTATTCAATTGCATTCTGTTGATTTCATGTTAACTCCTGATCTTATACCATCTGGCACACGCACACTGACACACGAGTAAGAACTTACCCATAATATATACAATACAGGGACGAGGCGTGAGTGTTGCCGGTCTAACTCTTAGAGAAAAATTGACTGATGTTATTATAGCTATATACAAAGCACAAACAAACAAAGATCTATATATTTACATTAAATACAAATAGGTTACTTAATACTGTTACAACTCTTAAAAATTCTGTTTATAAAATCAAAACATAACACAGGCCGGCGTGGGTTCCAAGAGTATTTACTAATATCTATAAAAACAACAACAACGGCAACATGGCCACTCTCTTGCCGGCTTCTACGTCACTGTCACTACTGCGTCATCGCGTTCACTTTGTAGACTGTACGGTGCGCACCGAGAGGGTCGTAACACTGCCCCCCCTCTTAAATCTGTCCGTCCCGGACAGGTCAGTTCTCACAACAGTATCTTTACAGTCTGTCCACATGAACCAGAGCTCTGTTCTCAGCGTGACCGTTGATGCTAGCTAGGAGCATGTCTTTTGTCAGGCTGTGAAGGTTGATTATCCCCGTGGTGGGGCGGGGAGGATCGTGTTCGTCCCCATAGAAATCTGGCTGTTCACCAGGTAGGTTTTCTCGCAGGTGCAGGCGTTCGGGATACTGACCTCCATTGATGAGGCCCAACAAAATAAAGCTCTTGTTGTTGCAGAATAACATGACGATGACGAAACACACGTTGTAGCAGTAACGAAATGTTTTGCGTTTGACAGAGCTAGGATGAATGTATACTGAACTGACCAGATTAAAGTCAATGGCCAGGTTCATCTCTGTCCTGCCTCGTTCTCCTCTGCTCCGATGCACTCTGCTGGTCTCCTCGCTCTTCTCTACCTTTCGTCTCTGTTCCCCAGGTGGCTCATATCGGTTCACCAGTGTCTCAGGTGGCTCTTCATGAGTCACCAGCTCCTCAGGGGGCACTTTATGGGTCACCAACTCCTCCGGTGGCTCTTCATGGGTCACCAACGTCTCAGGTGGCTCATCACAGGTCACCAGCGTCTCAGGTGGATCATCACAGGTCACCAACGTCTCAGGTGGCTCGTCACAGGTCACCAACGTCTCCGGTGGCTCATCACAGGTCACCAACATCTCAGGTGGTTCATCACAGGTCACCGAATCTTTCTTGTTATCGAAGCGCGGCAGATTGTGCACGAAATTAAGACCTGTAGGGATCTTGCCGTTGCAGTGCCAAAACGTTGGCACTAGCATCAGCTCCACTGTTGTGGATTTCCATGCATTCGTGGCTTTTGTTTAGTTGTGGTTTATTGTTCTTGACTTTGTTTTTATCAGACTCTGTTAAGTTGTCTGGATATTCAAGGTAACCAGGGCAGCGGTTGCAACAAGCTTTCAGACATTCTGCAGACCGATCATTCTCACAGGGGCTCAGATCGCTGGGCGGCTCTTCTTGGATTAGTTCCTTCTCATGCGCTACGTTTTGGATGACTACATCATCAGGTATCACGTCGTGGGTGACCACATCCTTAGGTGTCACTTCATGGATGACCACATCCTCGGGTACCACTTCATGGATGACCACATCCTCAGGTACCACTTCCTGGATGACCACATCCTCAGGTACCACTTCATGGATGACCACATCCTCAGGTACCACTTCCTGGATGACCACATCCTCAGGTACCACTCCCTGGATGACCACATCCTCAGGTACCACTTCATGGATGACCACATCCTCAGGTACCACTTCCTGGATGACCACATCCTCAGATAAAACTGGCCGCATGTCTAAGTCTGTTTCAATGATTAACTTTGTCTGTCTCTGAGTCATGTTTTCTTTTGTTGTCGTTTCATTTACTACTTTCACTTTTGGTAATTCAATCTTTGCTTTCTCGATGTCACCTTTTATTTCACTTCTTAATGTTAAATGAAATTCTTTCATTTCATTCCGGCCTTCTTTCATTTCTTTTCTTAACTTTGCGATTTCAGACTCAAAACAGTGGCTCTCCGGGTCCATTCCCTCATCAATAAGAGCTTCATGAAGTCTATTAAACAGTTGCTGTTTGTTGCCGTCAGTTGGAAGGTCCCTTTCTTCTAATTCTTCCTTCAACTCTCTAACTAAAAGTTCGTTTAATTTCTTACCGAACATTTTAAGACTGTCCCGCCTTTGACACCAATGTTACAACTCTTAAAAATTCTGTTTATAAAATCAAAACATAACACAGGCCGGCGTGGGTTCCAAGAGTTTTTACTAATATCTATAAAAACAACAACAACGGCAACATGACCACTCTCTTGCCGGCTTCTACGTCACTGTCACTACTGCGTCATCGCGTTCACTTTGTAGACTGTACGGTGCGCACCGAGAGGGTCGTAACAATACTATATATAAAACAGCTGAGAGACAAACAGGCAGGTTTCCGTCAAAACAGGTCATGCACAGACCAGATTGCAACGCTCCGCATCATAGTTGAGCAGTCCCTGAAGTGGAACTCGCCGCTATCAACTTTATTGACTTTGAGAAAGCGTTCGACAGTGTAGATCGAGAAATCCTCTGGAAACTTCTTCAACATTATGGTGTCCCCTTAAAAATAGTTAAACTGATCGAGAAATCATATGAGGGCATGTCCTGCAGAGTTATCCATGGAGGGCAGCTAACAGACAGCTTCCAGGTACGAACAGGAGTCAGACAAGGATGCTTGCTTTCCCCATTCCTTTACCTACTTGCTATAGACTGAATTATGAAGAAATCCACCGGGGAAAGAAGAAATGGAATCCAATGGACTTTGCTAAAACAGCTGGAAGACCTGGACTTTACAGATGACCTTGCTCTCCTTACACATAGCTATCAACAGATGCAAGAGAAAACAAATCTTGTGAATGCCACTGCAAAGGAGGTAGGCCTTAGCATACACACATCTAAAACCAAGATCCTGAAAATTAACTCCGCCAGCACGAATGCAGTCACCCTAAACGGAAGTAAACTGGAGGAAGTAGAGTCCTTTACTTATCTGGGTAGCATCATAGATCAGCAGGGTGGAACAGATGCAGATGTCAAAGCAAGGATCGGAAAAGCAAGAGCCGCCTTTATCCAGCTCAAGAACATCTGGAATTCCAAAGAGCTGTCTCTGAACACCAAAATTCGCCTGTTCAATACCGGTCCTATTAGACCTGGAGGATTACGAAGACCACCACTAAGAGAGTCCAGGCCTTTATCAACAGCTGCCTTAGGAAAGTTCTCCAAATACGATGGCCTGACACCATCACCAATGCCAGCCTCTTAGAACGAACCGGCCAAGCTTCAATAGAAGAGGAGATCATGAAGAGAATGTGGGGATAAGGGGTTATACAAAAACCGACTTTAAAAAAAACCGGTTGTCGAAAGTCAATTCCTCAAAAAACCGGCGAAAACCGGTTTTCGGTTTTACAATAAAATAAGTGAAATAAACGATTTTTATAGCATTCTTGCAATAATTATTTTCAATGTATACCGTATTTAATTGACGGGCATGAAAATGAATAAAGTTTAATGTAATTATGTCAACAAATTTTTTAAAGTAAAACAATAAATACAAGAAAAAAATTATCAATATGACAGTAAAAATATTACTACTGCCTACTGGGTACATATATTAATATTCCTTTAAATTGCATTTTGACTTATTATATTTCTATCATGACCTTTGAACTGCTAAACTTTGATTATTATTGTAATCAGTGCAATTTATATTTTTAGAGCATTTTCGAAAAAAAATGCTCTATTGTCCTCGTTTTGTCTGTCTGTCTGTCTGTCTGTCTGTCTGTCATCACCCTAGATCTCAACAACCATAAGTCCTAGACCCATGATGTATATATCATTTTGTAGGTCTTGGCCTGCCATGTGTACATCAAAAGTTCATTTCGCGATAGGACCTCTGAGAGCCGGGCTTCAGGGCTCCTAAGGGGCTTATATATTATATATACACCTTGTACGTTCAATAACCCATTCATTTGGTGCGAAATACTGCAGCACGTAGTTTCACCAAGATTTATTAAGAAACTCATCAAATGAAATAGTAAGCTTGTGTTCTGAGTTTAATTGAAAGTATCAGAGCTATGCAACAATTGACGGAGTTTTCGGACGATTAAATGACTACAATTTCGAATGTTTTCAATTATGAGTCCTATTTCAGTAACCACAAACCACTTGTAGTTAGATTTAAGAGAAAATAATTTTTTTTTCAAAAATAAAGAAACGTCTTTATAATTTTTTTTTTACAGATATATGCATTACACAATTGAATTTATAAACATTTCCAAAATTTACAAATATTTACTGAAAGCTAACAAACGTACTAATACATAACATGAAAATGCGCTAACACGTTCTGTGTCCAGAATGGAACAGGCTTAATTGCTTGTTTTACTCTATTTTCTTAGTATAGTAACTGTTTGATACTGAAACCATTCTTTTGAAAATTACAATAATGTCATAAGTTATAGTTGCGGATATTATTCTTTTTTATGTTTGATAATGTACATGTTCTTCAATGTAATAAACTTTTAGGAAATTTTTCCAAAATGTAGGGGGGGGGGCAAATAAACTTTCAGGAAATGCCCCCCCCCCTTGAATACGCCCATGGCCCCTAATGTAAGTTAGCTGTAAATAAATGTAGTTTAAAGACGGCTTTTAAGTTCGGTATTTTTCTATATGATACGCAAATTGTTATGACAATAAGCTTTCGACTTTCGTGGTAACCCCCCCCCCCCCCACTCTTCATTTTTGAATTCGTTCCTTCCCAACGTTTTATTTGGACGGTTCACTGAACTACATATATGTATAACATATATGTATTATAACACGCATGCGCAGTCTGTTGTTTATTAGGGTCAGTTTTCTTCAATAACGCCCCCCTCGCATGCTGATAATTGTTTTATTTACTTCCATGGGCCATGATCATGTGATTTCAGAACATCACCTCGCAAATTTAATGAACTCTAAAATATAGACTTATAGCTATATTATAAATAATAAAGGTAATATCTTATTTTAGAGACAGAATAGTCTTAAAGATATTAGTATGACAGTGAGTAAGATATGAAAATTGAGCCGCAAATCTGTTTCATTTACTTGCTAATAAATAAATCAACTATTAAAATTAGTGACTTAATCTTGACTCTATGTCTATGGAAGTCATGCTCTCAGTCTCACCAGCTGGGGTTCAATCAACTTCAACTTGTTTAGTTTACTTGTGATTTCCATTCACTTTTTTTCTGAGGTGTAGTGACATAATCATTCAGTTCTTCCGTTTCTGTGTATGACAAATAAAGAGAAGACTATATACTTAAATGACTTACTATCTATCTAGTGATGTCATAATCACCATATATTGGCATTATATTATTATTCGTAAAACAAGTTATGTATACAAATAATAGTTAAATGACTCAAATGTGTAAAATAGGCATAACTGACTGGCCTCATGCAGGAATGGATATTAGTGTGATAAAGCTCTCAACTGTTGACCTCAGGGTCTCGGATTCAATCTCCAGTGGGAACAAGGTAATTATTCAGATCATGGTGAAAGTTCCCCCCATGTTTCGCTATGGTGGGGATGAAAGAAGGACACCACAAAGAAATAAACATCTCATTTTTACATGGACTTCACGGACTGCCTCTTGTGTCCTACTTGTAGGATTATATGTGCAGCAAATAAATAAATAAAATAAATTTCTCTTTGGTAAAAGTATTTTGTGATTATTTTTATTAAATAACCATACCATTTTGTTTTATTGGGATAAAATTAATAAGAAATTTAATGACTTTCTCATCATTAAGAGACGTCAAAACTATGATGTTATTTTCTCTTTTTGAGCTGCAGGTAGTTATTAGTATTGTATTATTATCTATAAATTCGGTACATTATCATTAACCATATTTTATATTTACAGAATGATTTTCAACACAATTGCTTGTTATAACTATAAATAAAGCCATGGCTAAATCAAATGGATTAAGTCATATCCTAGCTGAGCTTTCGACACTTGATGAACTAAGTACATTTATGACAAGATCAACAAGGTTAAAGGTATTTCAACTAATTGCAACTTTCACTTAGTTTTACTTTGGTTTTTTGTATCAATTCTACATATTTCATATTAATCTCATTTTTTTATGTTTGTTTTTAAACAAGAGTTAACATATTAATAATGTATGTTTTGCTGAAAAATATTGAAACATTAAATAATTGCTACAATAAAATAAATATAAACAGCAGATTTAAAATTTGAAAATTATTCATCTTCATCATTGCCCGTCACTCCTATCGGAGTATGGACCACCAACTAAAAATCTCCAGCGACTTCTGTCCTGAGCCATTTTCTCCAGCTGCTTCCAGCTGAACCCCATCCTGGTGATGTCCGCTTCAAATTCTCGCCTCCAGGTGTTTCTTGGCCGGCCTCTCTTTCTTTTTCCTTGAGAATTCTATCTCGATGCTTGCCTAGTGATGTTACTTGCTGGCTTTCTTAATGTGTGGCTTATCCAGCCCCATCTCCTCTTCCTGATATCTTCTTCCATTGAAGCTTGGCCGGTTTGTTCTAAATGGTGTCAGGCCTTCGTATTTGAAGAACTTTCCCTAAGGCAGCTGTTGATAAAGGTCTGGACTGTCATAGTGGTGGTCTTTGTTATCCTCCAGGTCTCAGCTCCATACAATAGGACTGACTTTACATTGGTATTGAACAGGCGAATTTTGGTGTTCAGGGACAGCTCTTTGAAATTTCAGATGTTCTTGAGCTGGATAAAGGCAGCTCTTTTCTGATCCTTGTTTTGACATCCGCATCTGTTCCACCCTGCTTATCTACGATGCTACCCAGATAGGTAAAGGGCTCTACTTCCTCCATCTGACTTCCGTTTAGGGTGACTGCATTAGTGCTGGTGGAGTTAATTTTCAAGATCTTGAAAATTATTATTAAACAGTTTTTTCCTTTTACAAGTTTTGTAATAGACTATTAATTGCAGTTTATTTTGTTCATAATGTTTTTTTTAGCTGTCCTGCTAATATTATGGCTTATACTTTATTATACTTTCTATGTAGATATGTGAAGTCCCTGTAATGATGAGATGTTTATTGTTAAGATCCTATAAGAATGTAGTGTCCTTCTTTCATCCCCACCATGACCTATAGTCACATAGTGCAATGGCTATGAAGGCACCACTGTAGACATGGAGGGAGCTTTCACCATGACCTGAATAATTCTTTGGTTCTCACTGGATATTGAATCCAGGACCCTTAGGTCAACAAATCAGTCACATTAATGCATGGCCATCCGTCCTCTTTTCAATGTAGATAGATAACTCTGTATTTAAATTTTTTTCTTTTTTGGAAAATAAATCTTGAACCCCAATGTTTATTTTTACATAGGGTAGACATTGATAAGATGTAAAGGTGATGATTTTGATAAGATTTTCAGTTATTAGTGTAGACATATTTGTAACAGTGGTGTATTTGTAATAGTGTAAACATCATATTATCATTATGAGTCGAGATATTGGATTTCCATATTAGTATATGATATGTAGTCTTAATTTTATTGTGCTGTTGGGTTATATATTTTTACCTTGCCATAAAATAATTATAATAAATAATAAATAAATTGTTAACCCACTTCATTTTTATGACATGTACTTTTGATACTTACTTTTTTAACTGTGAACCTTTTTTTTTTAGTTTACTTGTGTTGCTGTATGTAAAAAGTACATTGCCTTGGGCTCCAATACAGGAGGTGTCTACTTGTTTAGCAGAGATACATTAAAATACCTACAAGTATTATTTGCTGATACAGTGAGTGATTAGTAATTTTAATGATTATACTGCTTACATATCATTGATCTCTAACAGGGCTGGACAAACTTTGCTTTATGGGCTTAAAGTGTGGCCTGTTTGGCTGTTTAACCCTTTAGACCTTGAACCCTGTGACAAAAAACAAATCCCAAATCTTGATGTAAGAAAGATAATTCTGTCAAAATAACGGGTTCTTTGATTAAATAATTCATTAAAAAGAAGCCTTACATAATATAACTTAAAAGCCTTTACAAACAAAAAACAAAGAGATGGGAAACACATCTTTAGAGATTATAATTAATATGCTTATTAATAACTGAACTCCAAAAAATCTATAAATTGTGGCATCACCCGATAGCGTATTTTTCTATAACTTTACATATTAATATCCCTATACTGGCTTATTTTATTCATTATTTCCTTAAAATCTTCACCTGAATAACTATTATTTATAAAAACGCAAATTAATATGCAATTAAAAGCCATATCAATATTTTTATAATGTTCATTTCAAACTGTATCTTCAAGTTATTTCTCTAAATATGCATGAAATTTCATCCATTTTATCCAAAACATGTGACAAAATCCACTAACTTCAAAAATTCTCAGAAAAATAAATTATTTACCTGTTTTTAAATTGTAAACACCAAAAATAAATTGTTTTCCAATCTATGCAGAAGTGAAACTTTACAGCTTAATATAGTTTATAAAAAATATGGAATCAAAAGTAGCCGAACAAGTAAAAAAAATCTGCGTGCAATCAGCGACTACAAGACAGAAAGGGTTAATCTGACCTATGTATAGCTCTGCTTCTATAAGCAAGGAAACTTCAGCAGGTGCTCATTACTCTGCATATAAATCCTCCACCCATTCACTCTTGATCTAGCCTTTTTATATTATTTATTTTGATGCAAAATTGTAGGGACTAGATGGGACTCCCATTTTCATTGTTTATCAGGGGCCCCATAAATCCTGGCTGTCACTCAGGTGATACCTTAAGAGGCTTGATTTATTTTTTTTTGCCTAAAAAGGTATCGCTCACTTGCTGATATTTTTAAGAATACACATCTTACAACGAAAAAACTCGCACAAAGACTTATAAAAAATTTTAAAAATTCGATCAAAAAGTATTTTATTCAATAAAAATTATCCATCATTCATCAAACATATAATCTCCTACTTCTGTAGATTTATTTACTTCTTTCTCTTAATTGTTCTAAAATGTCAGTGTTTGTCTCATATGTCACAATTAGTGTCTTCTTCTACTGCCAAGTGTTTCTTCCTATGACCATGGCAACACATTTCCTGTTTCTTTAAAAAAATAAAAGTCCCCCTAACCCTAAGGACAACCTTAAACTGCCTGCCTTTACTTGTGTTTAAGCTGGGGAAAGGAGGGGGGGGTAATAATATATATGACCTATATTAAAATAAAAGTATTTTACATATTTTAAAAGCTGAGTTCTTTATCTTTATATGTGTCATTGTGTAAGTTTGTACTTTATAACTTGTGAACTCTTTCCACCTATCACCAATATGGTTTAAGTAAAATTATGTCATTTTATAACTGTGTTGTTTCATTTTTAGGAGTCTAGTCAAGTTGTTTGTTTAAGTCTATCCCCTTCTGATCATCATATTGGATTCGCCTTAAGGTAATAATATGGAAATTAAAAAAAAAAATCTTCATTCAGACTCTGACAGTTGTCATTATATATGTTAAGTGCAAAATTAAATATCTCTGACAGTTGTCATTATATATGTTAAGTGCTAAATTAAATATCTCTGACAGTTGTCATTATATATGTTAAGTGCAAAATTAAATATCTCTGACAGTTGTCATTATATATGTTAAGTGCTAAATTAAATATCTCTGACAGTTGTCATTATATATGTTAAGTGCAAAATTAAATATCTCTGACAGTTGTCATTATATATGTTAAGTGCAAAATTAAATATCTCTGACAGTTGTCATTATATATGTTAAGTGCTAAATTAAATATCTCTGACAGTTGTCATTATATATGTTAAGTGCAAAATTAAATATCTCTGACAGTTGTCATTATATATGTTAAGTGCTAAATTAAATATCTCTGACAGTTGTCATTATATATGTTAAGTGCTAAATTAAATATCTCTGACAGTTGTCATTATATATGTTAAGTGCAAAATTAAATATCTCTGACAGTTGTCATTATATATGTTAAGTGCAAAATTAAATATCTCTGACAGTTGTCATTATATATGTTAAGTGCTAAATTAAATATCTCTGACAGTTGTCATTATATATGTTAAGTGCTAAATTAAATATCTCTGACAGTTGTCATTTTATATGTTAAGTGCTAAATTAAATATCTCTGACAGTTGTCATTATATATGTTAAGTGCTAAATTAAATATCTCTGACAGTTGTCATTATATATGTTAAGTGCTAAATTAAATATCTCTGACAGTTGTCATTATATATGTTAAGTGCTAAATTAAATATCTCTAAAGATGTTGTCCTTGGGCCCTACTAGAAACAAAAGGTTATCTCTAATTACAATTTTTTTGTAATGTGACATGAATTTTTTTTCATCTAACAAAATATCTTCATATTTGATTCATTAGCTCTGGACATGTGGCAGTTTATGAGCTTAATATTGAGAAGAGGACAAAACCAGAGAGAGTTAGGCTCACACAAGACCATGTTGGGAGCACAATCAAATCTTTAGTATGGGACTCTTTCAGTTCTAAGTTATTTGTTGGTGACAGCTCTGGAAAGCTGTCCATTGTTTATGTGCCTTCAATTAAGGTATTTAAAAATAAATCTGTTAATACTTTTAAAAAATGTCCATTGTAATCATGTAGAATATGAACATGACAAGCAATGAGGCATGGGATGTATTTAATTAATAAAGTAAAAGTTGCCTGAAAGATATGAGGATTACAGGGAAGATGAAATGTGTAACCTAGTAACCTTGAATTCTTATGGATAAGGCTGGCTTTTCTTTCTCTAACTGATTTTAATTATACTAGGTAAAATTAGGACCATAAATTTAAAGCATTTACGTTTATCTTAAAATTGAGTATGTGGTGATGTAGGAACGGATTAATTAACTTTCAATAATTAAATAGAAAAAAAAATATAAAGTGGTAAATCCATGTTAAATGCCTGAAAAATCCTTCAGGTCATCAGTTACCCATTGTGCTGCATGACCACTTTGTCCCCTGTAAAATATAATACTAAAGAGATACTAGATACTATTAAATATTTATAATTTTACTTACCAGCCATTTTTGAATAAGTAACAATTTAACATATTTGTTTCAGAATGATACATATACCACTATATTCTCATTGCTGAATACTAAATTAATTATTATGTCTTCTAGGGTAAAACATTATTTTCTGGACCTTCAGAAGTTATTGCCTACTTAGATGCATGTATTTATCAGATGGAATGGTGGAATGAAAAGCTACTTGTCTCCACATTTACACATACTCATCTATTTGACAACATCAAGTAAGTTTAGGTTAAATGTCAATGAAAAATAGGTAAACATTCATTAGCTTCCTAAATATTTTTTTCTGATTCAATTTTTTGTTAATTATTTTCAGAAAAGAAAATTATACAAAAAATGTCTCATTTGTGCAGTTATTTCAAGCTTTTATTTCATTTTCTTTAGTGCATTGTAATTGTCTTTACTATCATTTTTTTTATTGACCTGGTTTTGACAATGCAACAATAGTTAAGCACATTTCAAAGTGATATTGAAAAAGTTATGACATTAGTTTTCTTGCTTTCAAAGGAAGAAAACTGATAACAATATTCTATTATCTGATTTTTACAAATTTGTGATATTGACGACTAATTAACAGTTATCAAAGATAATATTTAAAATTAATTAAGATGTAGAAAAATAAAGACATTTTTAGTATCTATAAAATATATATTTTATAGCTGTCATTTTTAGCTTAACTTTCTTTTATAGATTTTTAAAAATGCATTTTCCAGAGATGTGCTAATTTTTTGAACTGAGGCCACAATAGGTTATAAATTTGATAGAAGGGTCCAAGTAACAATTAATACTAATTAAAAAATTTTAATTACACCTTACCTAAAGGAATGTTTGTTCTTTTAATCAGCCCTCTTAAAAAAAAGACAACAAAAAAACAGGTAGTTAAAATTATTTGGCAACAATAAAAGTTGCAGTTTTTTAGACAAAATTTATCTATACTTTATTTAATCAGGAAAACTTGCCACTATTTTTGGCGTTCTTTTTTTAAACTGTTTTATGAATTCAAAAATTTGTCATACAAATGATAATATCACAAATATATTTAAGCTGGCTGGATATATTTTTTTTTTTAAATTTTCATAAAAGAAAGAACATTTCATCTGGACACTTTAATTACATACAAATTTTAATATAAATTTTCATATTATCAAAGGTGAAAAAATGCTATTTAATTTTCATCACCTCATAGCATGAGTCGCAAGGTCATGAGGCATAAGATTTTTGTAGGTCGTCCCAGAAAGTAAAAATGGGGTTCTAACACCCTCAACAAGTACTATATTCTTCACATTGGGTTTGCTTAGAGTTTTTTTACTCTCTGTAAAAGTAATAACAAAATATAGGAATTTTAAAAATTATTTAAAATTATTTATAAAATAATGATCAGTATGTAAATAAAATTTAATTCTCAACTTATTTTACTTAATCTGTAATAAAATTTCATAAAGCAAATGTAATACAATTAAGTTAATAGTTAAATATTTCTTTTCTTTAAATTCATTAAATTATTCCTGTGACATCGCCTTACTTGTCTGAACAGCAGAACTGTAGGAACATGTTGCTGCCACAGATCGCAGTCCAGCTTAAATAAAAAAAACAAAGAATATTTCAAATATTAAAAGTGAATTCAATTTTTTTTAATTAAGGCTGCAGTATTATCTCAAATGGAAGTGTGCTCAATGTCAAGCTTCTAAGTGTAAATGAAATTAATTTACAGTATATACTCGCATACAAGCCTACATCGCATATAAGCCGACCCTCTAAAACAGCTTTGAAATTACCATTTTTTTGCAAAAACCTGCATATAAGCCGACCATACAATTGTCTAATTTTACTTCATATTGTTTGCACACCAGGTAGATAATGTGATGTGCATTTGTTTGAGTGTTTTATTTCTAAGAAATCATACTGTGCACCAATGACGTCGGCTTCACCGCTAGCTCTAGTTTGGTTACGGCTCACCAGTGGTGCACACATAACCACGCGGTCATGTCAGTCTCACTTTATTCTATGCATTTGCGTATGGAGTATGTTTGATTACATTTCTAGAGAGAGTTCCTGTATTATTAGATTATAAATATATAGAATAGGAAAACACAGTGTGCCAAGACAGAAATCTATGTTTGTATAGTATTTCTGTTTAGTGATTTTCTTAATGGTATGCCATTTTTGACTTCAAACATGAATTCTCCATGGTAATATTCATACTCAGTATAATTATCAGCTATGCATACATTAAATTCTTTGAAATGACACCTCTCTATATATATATAAATATACATATATAAATTAGTACTCTGTACACACAACCAAATAAAGAGTCAGATAGCTATGAAAATGTGTGGCTGAAAAATTAGTGTCTGTCCTTGTGTGCATTTTTTATGTGCATATAAGCCAACCCCCTGATCTCAGTATTGTATTTTTAAGTTCTAATCTCGGCTTATATGCGAGTATATATGGTAAGTGGTGCAACTTGCACTGCAAGAAACTAAACTGTAAGGAAGCTTTTATTGAAGTGATAAAAAAAATTTTCATAGTTACTAACTCAAATAATGTATGCATAATGATGCTTGTTCTTTTAGTAATAGATTTTCTTTTTTAAAAAAGGACACAGCAGCTTTGAAAAATAGACCTTAATTTTAAAATGAACCGAGTGGTGTGGCTTAGAGTGCTTGATTGTCAATTGAAGGGTCCCTGGTTCCATAGTAAGAACCTCATGATTTGTTCAGGCCCTGATGAGAGTTCAGAAGTACACCCAGGTATTAATGGAGACCTGACATGTGTTGCTGGGTGTTGTGCTAGCCACACAATCCCTCAATATGAAAACTCTACCCAAGATGAAAGTCAGAATGCAAGTACTCTATAAATGTACTTATGTACTGGTACTTGGTAAAACAAGTACCAAGTACCCCATCTCTGATGACTATGTCTATGAATATAGTCTCTATAGTTATAGATTACATAGTTTTTATTAGTGACCAGATTTTTATGAGGTCACAACAGATGTATGTCAGAAATATGAAGGTTCAACTAGTGTATTGGAATAAATAATTTACAGCAAAAAGGTGTACAGTATTATGAAAATGAAGAGTTGAAAGTTCAATTTGAAAAATAAAAATGTGTCACTAGACTTCTGAATTCCCATAATAATAGTTTACTTTTTTTCGCAATTAACATAAAACAATCATTTTCCGCATTATATATAAGTTATAATTACTATTAATATTATTACAAAGCTAAGAATAGCAATTTAAAAATCCATATGTTAAGCTGAATAATATCATTATGAACAAAGAGTATGACTTGGAATCAGAATGAATGTAAGAAAATGTATGCATTTTGTCAGAAAAACATGACAGGGTGGGATATTTCCTTACTATTCTGGCATATTATTGACCCTTCCAGGACACAGGGACCAATGTTGCAATAGTGGGACATGTGGAGACCATAGCTTAAGTTTTCACATTTTTTTAATAAATTATTAATTAGTATATTTGAATATAATAAAATATCTGATGTTGTACACTAAGTAATATCTTATTTGAAATATTTTTATAGAGTTAGTGTTTTATTAGAAATTAATGCATAATTAAAAATTTTATCGTAAATTGATGCCATAGCCGCCATAGGTGAATTTTATATTCCATCTGCCCTGATAAATCACCTCTAAGCTCAGTAGTCTAAAGAGTATCAAATCATTACTATTAGTGATGAAATTACTTATTTGTATATGCCCATATTATGATTAACTATATATTCATATTAAATGATATTAAATTATTTATATTAATTTTTTTAACTTTTAATCCATTTTCTGAATTTTCATGAGTTTGAACTGATTTAAAAAATATATTTTAATTAAGATTATACCGAAGCTATATATAATAGCAATAACCAATAAGCTAATAGCAGCAAAAGAACTATCAAATACAACATGACAATAAAGCCCTAAACTTGTTTAATAGCCTTTAGACGTTAAGTGTGTGAAGTCCACTGAAGTTGAACGGTCGGCATTCCATTCAATTCATATATATAAATTTAAGATTATATTTTACATAATAAAGTCTAAATGTATTAAATATAACGATAACACGAAATAAGAAAGAGCTATATGATTGAATTTTCATAATCTTAATAAATCTATTTTGGATAAAACATATTTTTATAAAATAAATTACGTGTGAAAATTGAAACAGAGCTCCTTCGTACTAGCGCTGCCATTGTTGTTGTACTTCGAACTGAACTTTGGCCTAAGATTTGAACTCTGACCAGTAAACAAACTGATCACTAATCTATATAAGAGAATCTGACATGAATATTATAATAATTGTGTACATAAGATGAAACATTGCGCTTAAAAAACTACTAATAATTTATGCCAAATTTGACACAGGTTTCACACAGATTGAAATATACAATAACTTGTCAGTTAGGTAAATTCGCTACTGGTTTTAAAGAAGCTAATAGAGATGCCAATTTAGGCAATTTAGCTTTTTTCGAAAAAAAATCACTTTTTTTAATGCAAATATTTGACTTTGATACCTGCGCCACATAAGTTAGATATAAGGATTCATTTGAAAAAAAAACACATTTAAAAAAAATAATACTCTAAAAAAATTTTGCAGATCTTCTATAAAATAATCTTGTTAAACAGTTGCTTGTAAATGAAATTCACTCCTCGCACGATCGACTTTGTTAGAGTTCTTTCTCTTTGACTTTGGTGGAGTGTCTGAAGTTACCAACTGTCCTCCTTTAACTTAGAGAGGACAGTCCTCCTTTTTTTAATGTGACAAATTTTCATTTCGAATTTTGTGTTGCATCTAAGACTAAAGAAGTGCCAGGCATCAAAATAGATTACCTTTGTCTTTGAAGAAATTGTAATGACTATAAATAAGCATCAGACAGAAAAATATTCATTTTAAAAAAGAATATCATATAAACATAATTAAATATACATGTACAGTTTTATACAATTTATCATGTGTGCTCTTTTCATTGTAAAAAAGTTGTCATCTTTAGAATACTCTTACATGTCTTAAATAGTTAAAATCGAAGAGATGTTAAAATACTTGATATGTGTTGCTTCAAAAACTAACACAAAATCGAGAGTTGGCATCTTTATATATATATTTGACTAGCAATTTCGTCTTATTCATCTTAGTATTGCTGTATGGTAAAAAAAAAATGTCTGCTCCCCTTAAACCCTGGGAACGGCCAGGAGTTAACTACCAAAACACTATTCAGTTTCCAGTCAACAATATGTCAGCGTATGTATGGGATATATTTTGTGATAGTTGAATGGCTGATAGGAACGTTTGCTGAATGATTTGAACAAATATAAATAACCCAAATATATATAATTAGCAGGCTAGGCTGTATTATACTGTATAGTATTAGTATAGTACTGTATTGTCTAGTAAAATTGCAATTAATTTTAATGATTATATATATTTATTATTATACTCTAGCCGTCTCAAAGGGCAAAACTGTAATGAAGAATGTTAATAGTTGAATGGAAATCCATAATAATCCAATTTTAAATAAGACACAAAGGAGTTAAAATACATTCATAAATGATAAATATATTTGTACCAGTACCATGTTTACTGATTCTTGAAAACACTCCTATTATTAGTTGGGCAGTGTGGAAAAATAAATAATTTAATGAATATGATAAAAATAATGTATACCCAAAATGACTAGGACTAGTATATGGTGACCAGAAATCCCAATTTACCAGGGACACGTTTCAGAATTACACCATTTATCCCAGAATGGTCCGAAAATGTCTCATAAAGGTAGGAAATATCCCAGCCTGCCCCATGTTTTTTTTTTTTACAAATACCATTCTGATTCTTAGTAAAACTTTTTGTCTATTATCATGTCAGATCGTAAAGTATATTTACTCAAATTTACTGAGAAATCATGTTTATGGAGATCCAGGGAGGGATTATTATATTTTAAGTGCGTTAAGCATTTCTCCACTATGCAGTAAACAACCCCCTATTCCTTATCAAGGGGACTTATTTTTTGTATTTTTAATAATACACTTTATAAAAGAATTCTTTGAAAAAAAGAATGATAAAGTAAGTGAGCTAAGATCTTCACAGTTTCTAGATAAACAGACAAAGTTTATTGTAAAGAAACAAAAGAACATTTTAAAAACAAAATGGAAATTTTTTTTAAGTCCCACCAGACGTCGACGCATTATAAAGTCGCAAAACTGATCGAACTCAGATTATTCTATTAACCTATATGTCCATCGAAAACATTTTCAGTAATATTATTAATGTCAGCTTCTTCTAAAACATCAGCATTTCCATCATAATCAAAGCTTATTACAGACTTAAACATGAGTAAAATGTCATCAATTTTATAGAATTAGACAAAAATAATGTATTATTTTACTTTTAGTAGGTTTTTTAAATGGCAAAAATTATTTTGATAGTCTCCAGATTTTAATAAATATGTTTTTCACTTTTTTCTTTATTTAAATGTTTAATATTAAACCTCTGTAGCAATCAGAATACTGGATGTAAACAGTAAAATCATCTATATTATATAATTCTACATTCATGTTGTAATCCTTATTTAATACATTTTTATTATTACTTAAACAAGCTAACCCAAAGTCAGAGGAAGTGTGAGATATACTTGCAGAGGATACATTGTTCGGGATGGTCAAAGTGAAAGGGGCCCATGAAGCCCAGCGTGTCCCCAAACTTTTTATTTTATATGAAAATATCATCTTATTTTATTATTGTTTAATTATAAAGCATGAGTAGTAGACATGGCAAGACTAAATTATTATCATGTTAATCAGAGTTTCACCAGGAAAAGTTCAGAAAAGCACCTTTGCTTAGCAAACATTAAATGTTATTGTTATTTTGTGTGTAAGACCCTGTAAGGATGAGATGAAATCTCTTATATCCTGTAAACCGCCACGGTGCCCTTCTTTCATCCCCACCATAGCCGATAGTGCAATGGCCATGGAGGCATCATGAGAGATATAGCTGGGACTTAAGTCATGACCTGAAATATTCATTGGTCCTCACCGGAGATCGAACCAGGGACTCTCAGGTCGACAGTTGAGGGTTTTACCGCACAACCATCTGTCACCCTTATAATGAATTGCCTACCTAAGTGGGAAAATTTTTAAGGGTTTGTAGTGCCCTTCTTTCATCCCCACCACAGCTGGGAGTGTAATGGCCATTGAGGCACCACGGAAGACATGAAGACCTGAAAATTTTCCTTGTTCCTCACTCCCCTTCTTGTTGGGTGTAGCATCAGTTATCGTCAAATTTAGTTTAAAACTGCACATTTTAAATTTTTTTTTTTGTTTCAATATATTTCTTGCTATTCATTATTTACTAATTTAAAGTGTCAGTGTAATTATACTATTGTCAGACCTAGGCCTAAAAATAATCAAAGCTACACATATAAACCATATGTATGTGTGTAGAATTTGTATCAGGGCCTATACGTGTTCCTTACCAGGGTCTGAAATTTATCTCTGGGACAGTAAAACTAGGGTATAAATCAAAAAAATATTTTTGTATGGTAAATTTATGCTAACTTGATTTTACTTTTACTGAATAGTAAATTAATTTTTTAATGGGAGTGAACTATTATCTTATGTAAAAACTATATTGAGCTTATTAAATTGCAATCTTCCTTTGTAAAAAGGCATATTATGTATGTAAAACAAGCAATTAAGCCTGTTCCATTCTGGACACAGGACGTGTTAGCGCATTTTCGTGTTATGTATCAGTACGTTTGTTAGCTTTCAGTAAATATTTGCAAATTTTGGAAATGTTTATAAATTCAATTGTGTAATGCATATATCTGTAAAAAAAATATTATAAAGACATTTCTTTATATTTGAAAAAAAATTATTTTCTCTTAAATCTAACTACAAGTGGTTTGTGGTTACTGAAATAGGACTCATAATTGAAAACATTCGAAATTGTAGACATTTAATCATCCGAAAACTCTGTCGTTGCATAGCTCTGATACTTTCAATTAAACTCAGAACACAAGCTTACTATTTCATTTGATGAGTTTCTTAATAAATCTTGGTGAAACTACGTGCTGCAGTATTTCGCACCAAATGAATGGGTTATTGAACGTACAAGGTGTAGAATGGGGCCATATATATAATATATAAGCCCCTTAGGAGCCCTGAAGCCCGGCCCTCAGAGGTCCTATCGCGAAATGAACTTTTGATGTACATAAGGCAGGCCAAGACCTACAGAATGATATATACATCATGGGTCTAGGACTTATGGTTGCTGAGATATAGGGCCCTCCTTTATTAATATAGCTTATATAGTAAAATACTTTATAAGGCCCCTTTTATGGCCCTCAGAGGTCAGATCGCGAAATGGAAAAAAGTCATTTCTTGGCAGGCCTACAAAATGATATATACATCATGGGTCTAGGACTTATGGTTGTTGAGATCTAGGGTGATGACAGACAGACAGACAAAACAGGGACAATAGAGCATTTTTTTTTCGAAAATGCTCTAAAAATTAATGTTTAGATAAGTAATAAAAAGCAAAGTTTAAACATTAAACAATTGTATACATAAGTAATTATATCACAAAATTTAACAAAAACTCTTTAGGTAGAGAGTTTTTTTTTTTGTAAATCAACTAATTTAATGTTAACAGCATGGATGTAGATAAGTGAAGTTTCACTGTATTTATCAATGTACAGTAGCCGGCATAAAAAGGGTTAAAACATTTCTATTGTTAAGATATCATATAACAATATGGAAGGTGATAGTTTTTTTTATAGATGACATTCTATTCTGATGGTAAATCTTAAGCTTCATTTAACTGTCAATGCTAATTTAACCCAGTTATACTTAAAGGAAATCACAACATATGAAGGACAAAACATAGTTCACTTAGTGCACACTGTTTCTTATTTATATTTAGCGCTCAACTTTCAAATCTGCTCAAACAGTAAGCTGTCTGTTTTTATAAAACTCATTATTAAGTTTTTTTTGTAGCTGGTTCACCAATTTGTCTATTATTATCTTTAGCTCTTGTGTTCAAAATAATAAACATCATTGGCATAAACATTTATTCCATTTTTAAATTTGTAGAATTTCTTTAAGCAATTGCAGTTTCAAGACAGACATTTTTGATATATAGATTATTAGGAGCAGAAGATTTGTTGCAATCAAAGGATCAGTTAACAAACTTAAACAAAGACTGATAGACTTTCACAATAAGTAGTATTAATTAGTCTAAATCAGTGATGGCTTTTTCTATTTAGGATGATTTTTTTTAAATAGCTTTGTCTGATAAAAAATTTCATATCTTCATTTTAAGTCGATATCTTACGATATTGAAATTACAAGTTTTTTTTATTTGTGTTATTACTAACTTAATAAATAACAATAATTGTTATCTAAATTAGAATAATATTTACACAATCTAACAGTTCACCTATTTCCCAAGAGCGCCTTACTGCTGGTTTAGGGAACTTACCAGCAGCCAGTGTTTCTTTTACTTCACCACCGCCTGTTCCTCCACGACCTAGTCAACAACCAACTTTTAACAACAGACCTCTTGGATATGGAGGCTATGGAGGATATAATAATTTCAGTGGTTATAATAATTATTCAAGTCCTTATGGATTTGGTGGATACAGTGGACTATATTCCAATCCATACTCTAGCCTTAATTATAATCGAATGGGAGAAGCAAGGAGTGGATTTGCACAACATGCAGAGGAAAGTTCTCGCCCTGCATTTGAATCCATTGAAACAATAGTATATGCGGTAAATATTATTAAATTTCATTATAGTGTCATTATGATAAACTTCTCATGTTTTTTTTTTACGTGTTTCAGTACAAACTTATCACTTAACAGATTTTTTGTAGCTAATTTTTCTTACTTTTTGCTGATTTTTTATATTGCATTTAATTTTGTATTGACTTATAAATAATAAGTATTTCTTTTGATTTATGTCCTTTCAAATAAAATTACCATTAATGCAATTTAATTTGTTAACTACTTAGCTATAAAATAATTCATATTGATATTTCAGTCTAAGTGTTGCCTCATTATAAAAAAAATTCTTGTCGTCTTTTTACATGTAATAGCTCAATAGGTAGTTAGTTTTATCCATGTATTCTTTTTTTCTTAAAGGCTTCAGTCTGATTTAATTTAGCAGCTTAGAGAATAAACAGAATCTTGCATTTTATCATTACCACTTTAGTGTATAGATTATTTAAAGTTTAATACTTTAAATTTATTCCATAGTGAAAATTTATTCCTTAAAGCAGTAGTTTAATTCCATTCATTTGAGAGATTAATTTTTTTTTTATTTCATAAGGTGAATTCTGTTGGCATGATGCTGGACTCTACATTTCAAGCTGTGTACAATTCTTTCAGAGCAGTTATTGGAGTTGCTGATAATTTCACACGATTGAAATCTCAACTCTTGCAAGTTTTTTTCTTCTGTTGCTTTTATAAGAACTTTGAGATATATTTATAGGTTTGTTTTGGATTCCTATATAGATTATTATTCTAATGGGCTTTGGTAGTTTACAAGTGCTACAATCTAAACTATCTTTAAAAGTAAGTTTACTACCTCATTTAAACTTTTAGATGATTGATTTATGGCAAATATTTTTATAGAAAACTTTTGGAAATTTTACGGTTGAGTCCTAAAGGAGAAGCTGACAGACTTTGGAAAATAGCTTCATCGGAGATGGCAACCATATCTCATGGTAATGGTCCCAAAAAGAGTTCTTGGCCTATTCTACTTTTTTGGTATCATTATGGGAGGACCATACTTGATATGGAAATTGATATCTGCATTTTCTAATGAAAAGGGTATTTAATAATTATTATTTTTTAATTACTATTTAAAATTAAAAGGCAAGATATCTTTTTATATGTGTTATCTTCTGATTTTTAACAACCTAAATGTATAGTGTTAAAACCACAAATGAGTTTCATTTTAGTTACCTTTTAGAATTAATACCATTTCAATATTAGCTAAAATTCTATACATTTAATATTTATTTAATCTTTTTTACAGAAATGGTGAGTTGGGCTAATGGAGAAGATGATCATTTTGTTGCCAGGGGGAAACTACAGCTTTCAGGGCCAAGGCTCTGAAGAATTATCATTTACTGCTGGTCAAAACATTATCATAGCTCCTAAAGGTTTGATCATTGTGCTATTTTTTAAAAACATTTTAATGTAGGCTTACCCTCTTTTGATTTTTGTTAAATAGTAGGAATTCTATAACATATTTTTATAGTACATTAAACAATAAGGTTAAAGAAAAATGTTCTTTTTTTTATGTCTTTGTCATAATAATCTGTCCACTTTTATAGAATTGCAACCTCAGGTTCGTGGGTGGCTTTTAGCTTCAGTGGATGGTCAGAAAACAGGCATGGTTCCAGCTAATTATGTCAGCATTCTTGGGAAAAGAAAAGGTTCCAGGCACACGAATCAAACTCAGCAGCCTTTAGTAAACTCAGACAGTAGTAGTACCCTGGTTCAGGAATCACAATCAATCCAACAAGGGTCAAATTTACCAGAATCACAGCTTGAATCTGCTTTTTGTGAAAATTCAAAACAACCTACATACCTAGATGAATTAGGTCAAGAAGTCAGCAACAAGTCAGCAGTTGACATATTAGATGAAATGGATAAATAACACATAATAAAAAATACTTGTTTGATAACTGTGATATTAAATGTAATATTCTAACTAAAAATCTATGTAGTACTAAAAGACAGCTATTAACTTGTCAGTTTTGGTCAGTGCTCTCACAATTTATTTATTTTTTACTATTTAATGCCAGTTCCAACACTTGTATCAGTTAAATCAAGTTAGTGAAGGAATAAACCTTGACCATGTTTATAACTATTAAACGGTACAATAAAAGTAGGAATGAAATAACGTTCAAATGAAGAAGAATGTGAAATATGTAGAATCATTTATATTTTTCTATCAATAAGCATGTTTATTAGTCTTGGTACAGATATTATCTGATTACTCTGTTGTTGAAGAATGTGTTGTTTCCATGAACAAATTCTTTAATTCAGAGCTAGATTGGCCTTTTTTTCTAAAAGAGGTAATTTAACAGTCTAGGTTTAAGCAAAGTATATTGTAAATAAATCAATTTAATTGTAATGCTGTGCTGTTAATATTTGCTATCTAATGCATTGTTAAAAAGAACAATGTTAATAATGTTTACCATTTTTATACCTAGTGCAAAAAATTTTAATACAATTAAATCAGAAATTTTATTTCAAAGGGGGATTAAATTAAACATTCAAAATTGTTAATCTTTCAGGGAGCTGGGCTAGCCACTTTAGCCTAAAATGTACATATGAAAAAAAAAAGGTCTTGAATGAAATAAATATATTTTTTAAATGCATTTAGCTGAAAATGCATTTTTGAAAAAAAAATGTGTTAAAAAATTAATGCTGCAAATTTTGTTCAATAAATTCTTTTTTTTTTCTACTATGTTTTACTGCCTATGAAAAAAAATTAAGTTTCAAGAATGGAAGAGTCTCACACTGTTTAGTATACTTGGCTTTACTAATACAGTATACATGTTTCCAAAGGACCAAACATTTGGAAAGATTCTCAAATTACATGATATTGTGGCTGTATATGATACTTGATCATTTTGGTTCTTTTATTGAGAGTTGAATACTAATTGTATGATCATTGAATGGGTGAGGTACATCTTTTTGTCAATAAACTGTTAATGTGTGTTTTTCTTGTATTGGCTGTTTTATTAATATCGACTTTCTCCATTAAATTTTTGTAAATAATATTTAGCTTCAAAAAATGTGTAATATTTAAACTACAGGCGTCCAGCAAATCTGAATTAAAAGTCTGTTCATTTATTTTCATTTTTACAGTTAGTTAAAAAAATGCTTCCCACGCATCATAGCTATATTGTTATTTCAAAGTACTTGAAAAATATTTTAAATATGTTTAGATGACTTAATTAAAAAAAAATGTTAATGAAATCAGAATTAAAAAAAAACCCAAAAAACATTTTCAGAGTAAATTTTTCTTACTTAAACCCTCTTTTGATCAACTGGAAGTAATTTTCCTCAAAACCAATTCAGTTAAAAATCACTGTAGTTTATGCAGAAAAGAAAATCAGATATTGGGAATAAAGTATTTTTCAATATTATGATTTCTTATGAAAATCGTGTTGTCCCTATTAAATAAATAGCTTGTCCAGTTTTCTATAAAACTGGAATCAGAATCTAGATAAATATATCCACAGGACATTATCTGCTGTTACAGTATCCTAGAGATAAAATCCTAAAATACATCACACTAAAAGATGCATTTCAGAAAAACTAAGCTGTATATGTTCTTAACTAGTTAAATGGCTTTATTATCAATAGTAGGTAAGAGCAGTGGATATAATACTTAAAAAGATAATTACATGTATTAGTTTATCAAAGTTTTATTTAAATATCTGAAAATATGTACAAAGTAAATTTAAACAGTGATAAATCTATTCAGAGATTTTACAGAAATGTAACCATTAGTTTGAAGCAGGCTGTTTTAGTTATATGGATAATGACATCTGAAAATTACACTTTTGAAGGTGTTCCAAAAAGTTTTTGCAAGCATAGAACTTCAGAAAATATAATAATCTAAGAATAGCGAGTTCTTATCAATAAAACATCCAACTGGTGAGTAAAAATTTGGTTTGGATTACCTAATTACAGTATTTTAAATTAGTTTTGTTTTTTATAAGAGCAATTATTTTTCCAGTGTAAAATTCAGTACGGTATGATGATACATTAAATTTAACAATTATATAATTTATAAGTGTAAAATAATTCTGGAGCTGTTACCATGTATTTAAAATTACACTGGAAATATCTTTAAACAAAATAAAGATTTATTTCTGCACTTAGAATATTGACAAAATTAAGAGTTGTACTCGACTTAGTAAAACAGTTTTCTTCTTTTAAAGGTCATTTTCATCCATTTATCACATTGCTGAGGACTACACCAAACCAAACATATAATTTTAACACACACCATAATTCTAGATCCAGTATCATCAATTCATTCAAGTAGATGCTTAATTAGTTATATGTTAAATACATGCATTGATGAAGGTGTAAGTCTCATTTTTGAATAACATGAGCAAAAAACTAAATACTGAACTTAGCATGACGCCATAAACGATAGAGCATTAAAATTAATGAATTCTAAAAGGAAAAAGAGCAGGCTTTCTTGAAGTGTTCAAAAAATCTAAATGGGCTTTTATTTCAATAGTTTTGTAATTTAGGATATTGCATTTTCTACTGTAAATTATCAGTCATTTCTATACAATGCATTAGGAAAAAGGATTTAGCCCTAAATGCTTTTGTATTTTTATATGTAGGTCATAAAATTTTGCTTTTTATCATACCATTATAGTGCAAATAACTTTTCAACGATCACAATTTTATTGGTATAATTTTACCTTTAAAGGAATTTAACATTCCTTTCAAATATATAACGTAAAAATAGTGCAACAAATTTCCTCACTCCACCACTCAAAATTTTGGATTGCCTAAGCAGGTTACAAATAATAGTTCATAAATGTTTTATGCTTTGAAACAATGAAAGGGAAAACAAACATGACAAATGCATAATTGTAAAGTTCTTGCTAATGACTTCAAGGAGCCAGCTCAAATTTTCTTTTGATAGGGCCCATAGTCACATTGAATTTTCAGATAAAAAGCACACTAAACTGACCAAAAAGTGTACTTTGACCCCCCCCCCCCCCATATGCACAGTAAACTAAAAAATTGAACCCTCCCTCCCTACCTAACGAAATACCCTGAGATGACCACTCACTAGTACAAAGTTTAGCTGGGGGCCCTAGAAAGTTATTATTCCCTGTCCCTCCCCAATGAGATATGTCAACATATGATCTGAAAACAATTTTATACTAAACTTTGCATTTTACTAAAAGCTTTTTTTTTTTAAGTTTTATGTTTTATTCAATTAGAACTATTGTAATCAACATTATTATTTTTGGCACATTCTCCACACCTCTGCTTAAAATTGCAGTAGTTTGCAAAAGCATGTAAAAACAGCACACAAATAAAAACAACTAAAAATAACGTTTCTTTTATATCATTTTTAATATCCAGTCTTTACAAAACGAATTCTTGGAAATTCAAAAGTAACATCCTTGCCAGTGAGCTTTCTTATAAACTGATGTAAATGTATCCAGCTAAAGAAAGAAAAATTTCTTAACACCCCCACTTAGCATGAAATAAGTAAAAAAGCCAAAAATAGATACAATTAATTTTTAAATTATCTATATTGTAATATCTCTTACAAATAACCAACTATCACAACAATAAAGTAGTAGATAAATATATTAATATACCTTGTGCTCAACATTATTTTGCTGACTTTTATCCAGATGAACTTTTAATTATTTTGGAACCATCCAGCTTTACACGAATACGCTAAGCCAATTTCAGCAGGGTAGCATAAATCCTCAAGAATAGCATCATGAACGGCAGTTAAGGTGCGGTTAAAAGAAAAAAGAGTAAAATAAGATACTTTGGTCCGATATCCACTTAGATATGCAGTGCTTGGCTGTTTTTGCTTTCCCTAACCTTTTTTTTTTTTTTAGATATACATTTTTACATTTGTCATTTGAAAACAGAAACATGGAATTGTTAGTCTGTAAATCACACATTTAAATTCTGAACAAAATGTGTAATATTACTTAGAAAAGTTCTTGATCATGTTTATTTTAAGGCTGGATAAGCAACATGCATTACAGAAAGGAACATTGAATGGCCAAAAACATAAGTATATAAAATATTAATTTATAACCAAGCCAAGGCATTAAATATGTATAACTGATGGGTAAAAATACTCGCCTTCTTGGTCTCTTTTGTTTGTTTTTCTCCCTCTTGCTCTTTCTAGTTGGCTTAGGTAAAATTCTTCTCTGTTTAGAAGATAAATAAAATGCATATACTTGTGCAGATAAAAAACATACATGTGAAAACCTCCCAGGGAAGTAATTATACCATATCAAAGATAGAAAAATTTAATAAGAGCACATCAAGAGATATAATCACACATACAGAGTCTACAGTCTCATTTTAGCTAATTAAAAAATTACCTGAGCAATGAAGACAACAGGTTTGCCGTTAAATTTCTTCTCTAGTTCACGAACAAGGCGAGTCTGTATCTTTTGGTATGCCTTCAATTGTGGCACTGGGACAAAATGATAATAGCTTTTTTCCCTGCATGTCAATCTCCTAAATGACAAAAAAATAAGATCATAAAATAATAGCTAACAACAAAAATAAAAAAGATTGATGAAAACATACCTTCACTATACATGATAAACTATTAAGATATTGGACAAACAAGTTTGAAATCCAGTGAATGGCTATTATGAAATTTATGAGATCTCACAATTTATCTATTATATTAAAAATTTGTTATGGAAACTAGGAGGATGTGGCGGCATCCCTTTTTTGTCATGTGCCTTTCATTCCTTATAGGTACAAATACAAGATTATTTAAGTACTTTTCAGAATGACGCAAGTTTCAAAGTTAAAATATTTTCTTTTTTTTTAATCACGTACAAAATTGAAATAGAAATTTAACAAGGGAGTTTGTACATGTCTGTACATCTGATTTACTCTCCTAGCATTAGAACTTCATATGTGATATGTATTAAATATTCCATCTATAGATTAAAAGAAATAATTTTTTTTAATTTTCTTATTACATCCTCATCACTCCCATGTGGGGAAGCCAAACTCCCATTATAATATTTTCTTATTAAACCCATAACTAAAAAGAAGTCAGTTTTAAAAAGAAAATTTAAAAGTTCATTTCAGAGTAACTAAACATTTTTAATATTAACATTATTTTACTGCAGAAATAAAAGTGACTTCTTGTAGTAGGGCAAACCATACAATTACTTTTGCTGGGGCTGCTTGTTTATTATAATAGGATGCCTACCACACCATGAACAGCACAATCTTGGTTAGTATTGATATCTTATTTTGGTCACTGGTTTTGGGTTACACCAATTAAATGAATTCTATGTACTGGGACATACTTTACCTGCATAATGAAAATTTCCCACCCATATACTAAATACACAAACATAAAAAAAAATTCCCTACCATACTCTAGTCAAAAAGCATTAAAAGTTGCCAATATTAGTCAGTTAACTGAAGCTTAACTTTGTAAAGCTTTTCCGTACTATATCAGCTGAAAAATATCGTACTCCATAACAGAGATTGGATATTAAGCTAGTTCATACCAATCAAAATGCCTCTGCACTGCTAGGGTTATATATGAGGTACTACCAGTGTTATGTGTTTCAGTACTAAAATTATAAGTCTTAAATTATCACTGAAAAAAACAGGGCTAAGATGTGGCTGTTAGTCTAGTAGTCTGTTCAAGCAGTAAATTACTTCAAATGTTTTATGCTATTTCATGTTGCAGGAACATTATATCAATATTTATCAAGCCAACTGCGTCACAAAGAATTTTAATAAAATACAATGCTAAGCAATAAATATAATATGTACTCACTTTAGCACCAGTGATGGACAGCTCAAAGAGAGAAGCTTTTAAATCAGAGTTCATTTCTAGCTCCAAAAGAGCCTAATGGAATTCAAAACAAATTATTATCATGTGAGTTACATAAGTAGTACTTAAATATCCAGCAAATATAAAAAAATAATTTTGTGAGTTTGGATAAAAGGGTGTGTCTTTTGTTGACAGAAAAGTATTTATATAGCTCTGGACACTCTGGTCCATACAATTTTTTTTCAGTATCTTAAAGCCATTCTCATTCTGCCACACAAGGCCAGATACTCAACTAAGTGTACTTCAAATTTAAAGATATTCTGATTGTTTACTTAAGTTAAAATGCATTATTTAATTAATGAATATTTCACTTACCACTGAAGCAAAACTTAAAAATAACAATGTATCAAGGTTATGTTTATAAACCATAAAAAACAGTGTTGTCTAATCTAGTCAATTCAACCAAAAAAAAAAAAGGTATAGGAAAAGTACAATTATGTTAACATGTTTCATTATTACCTACCTGGCTAATTGCAGACTCAAATTCATCAGGCTTTTCGCCCTGAGGCTTAATAATTTTAGCGCTCGCCGAATACATCTGCAGATAAAAACAAAAAAAAACCTCTCTTACAGGGTAACCACAGTGGTAAATGATATGGTTGCTGATACAAATCAAATGAAATCGAAATAAATCGATAGGTTTTATATTATATAATGGGATAATACAAAAATGATATTCTATTAAGTTTAAATACTATAACTGTATCTGTCTTAAAGAAAAATCTTATGTTAAAAATCCAAAAATGTTGGTAATGTTTAGGTAAAAATAATATAGCAACCTTAAAGGCGACCGTCTACCGGAAAAGGAAGTTCCGATCAGCTCCGTAAACCTAAAAATGACAACACGAAATAATTTACTATAAATATTATAACTTTAGACACCAATTACAAATCAGAAAATTATTTTTATATTACAAAAGATGTGTATAAGCAAAATGCGAATTTAGGCCTAGGCGCACTAGGCGCGCGCCTAGGGCCCCAGATAATTTAGGGGTCCCAAAAACCTGGTTTTATAAAAGAAATAAAAAATCCGGTTGCTGTGAGGGTTTTGGGAATTCCACAAATCTATAAATAGTCTTTCAGACTGGTAAACAATGCGAGTTGTCGAACGTGGTTGAATGTGTCTTGCTTGCTGTGACGTATTAATAAAGTTGGAGCTAGTGTTCGAAGTGAAAGTAACGTACGGAACGTACCAGTAGTTGGCGCACCTTACGTCACAGATTTTAAATTAATAATTCTAATTCAAATTTTAATTAAATTTTTTGCACATTGCAATAACTAATTGTTACTTGCCAGTTTATTACACTATTTTGATAATTTTGTTCTTGCTACCCACTACGCTTTGTGTGGATGAATGATCATTGATCATTTTTCCTGTACTGATGTAGCTGATTGCGACACAATCGTTTCATTAAAACTATGTATATGAGACAAGACAATCTCCCTCAGGAGCAAAAAAGCGTGATATCCAAAAGAAAAGAAAAGCAGACGATGCGAAAAACGAAGGCGCCTTGTTGATATTTTTAGCGAAACGACCGGTAATCCCACCATCAGAAACTACTCAAACAGAAATAACAGCTAATGATCCAAGTCCAGTCGTCTCGGCAACAGCCAGTATGGATTATGAGCCCGAGCCAACAGACTTGCCAGAACCTGAACAGCCGGCTGAAGGTCCTATACCGGAGGTCGTGAATAGTGAAACTGCTAATGATAACAACTGGGGTGAAATTTTGACAGATATTGCTATGTGGCCAGCGAATTTGACAGAAACCATGCGTAATTATGTTTTGGATTTCAAACCAAAAAATGTTGGCGACCTTTCACGCGCCGGCATGTTGATGACAGATCATGGCAGAAAATATTTTCGTCATTTGTCTGAACATAATTTTTACATTTACTTAACCAAGGCGAATGGCCAAAAAGAAAGACGTGAATGGTTAGTGTTCAGTGAAACTAGTGGAAGCGTGTATTGTTATATATGCAAACTGTTTCCAAATAAAGCTAGTCAATTTTCAACAAACGGGTGTTCTGATTGGAAAAATATTTCCGCCAAAATTTCTGAACATGAGAATTCGTATGGCCACGTTCAAGCAATGTGCACTTTCGCTAACGCTTGAACGCAAAAGGGCGTATTGACGAACAGATGGCCAAACGGTTAGATGATGAAAGGCAATACTGGAGAGAAGTTCTACGAAGGATTGTAGCAACTGTACAGTTTCTTTCCTCTGAAGGCTTGGCCTTTCGTGGTCATGCCAACAATGACGGTAATTTTACCAGTTGCTTGAATTACTTGTCACAATTTGACCCTTTCTTAGCTAATCATATTGCAGTGTACGGTAACAAGGGAAGTGGTTCTGTCAGTTATTTGTCACATGCTACTTGTGACGAATTTATTAAAATAATGGGCAATGCTGTCAGAGATCAGTTTATATTAGAAGTAAAGAAATCGATATATTTCTCTTTGATTGTTGATTCAACACCTGATGTTATCCACGTGGACCAGCTAACTGTGGTACTCAGATATGTTCTCATTGATGGTGAAATTAAAGAACGATTTTTAACTTTTGTTGACATCTATGCTCATAACGCTCAAAATCTGGAGCAAGTGATACTAGACGTTTTGAAGAACTGGGGATTAGATATCACAAAATGCAGGGGACAGAGCTACGACAATGCTTCTAACATGTCTGGCAGATACTCAGGCTTGCAGGCTCGAATCAAGGCACACAGTCCCAATGCAGTTTACATTCCCTGCTCCAGCCATAGCATGAATCTAGTTGGTAATGCGGCTGCAGAATCGTCGCTTTCAGCAGTATCATACTTTGACTTTATTCAACATGTTTATGTTTGGTTCTCAGCATCCACACACAGGTGAAACATCCTTAAAAGTCATCTAGTCAAAAATGGATGCACCATAAAAAAAGTTTCGGACACAAGATGGTCAGCTAGAGCGGATGCATTGTTTGCATTACATCAGAACTACATTGGTATTTAGGAAGCTCTTCTTCAAGCAGCCGAAGATCGTGATCAGAAGGCAGCTGTAAGAAATAACGCTCTTGCTAATAAAATGGATCTTTTTGAAACTGCATTGATGACTGTTCTTTGGGATACAATTTTACAGCGGATGAATGCAAACAGCAAATCCCTGCAAAATTCAAATCATAAGCATTGCTTATGAACGAGGATCTCAAAGACTGTAAATATCAAGATGAAGTGAGCCGCAAGAAGAAGAAGCGAAAACCGTTTTCTGATGAAAGCAATGAACCGGAAGTTATTTTAACTGGTCGTGATAATTTTATTGTTAACACAGTAAACGCCATTTGTGATAAATTGATCACGGAACTTGATCACAGAATCGAAGCATACAAAGGTATACATGATTTGTTCAGTCTATTTTCCAAAGCAAGGTAGATGACTTGAACACAAAGATCTCGGCCTTGATCGAAGAATACAAAGACGATGTTAATTCTAATACCACTGCCTATGAAATCAAACAGTTTTTGCATTTCGCTAAAGAAGAAGGCGCTAAATCTGCGGTAGAGATGTACCAGCTATAGCAGTGGGTGGACTTCAATGTACATTTCCCAATGTGGAAACCCTTCTAAGAATCTTTCTCACCATTCCTATATCAAACGCTACTAGAGAACGGTCATTTTCTGTGTTGAAAAGGATCAAGAATTACTTGCGGAATTCCATCAGCTACCGTAGGCTGGGAGATTTGTCTATTTTATGCATTGAATCAAAGGAGACATCAGAATACGATTTCAATGCGCACATTGACACGTTCGCGAAATTGAAGAGCAGGAAAAAAGTTATATAAATGTAATAAACTGACAATTGTACGTTCTAGCTAGTATGCATAACTATGTAATATGCATGTTAAATAATACATGAGTGTTCTGACTATTGTTGTATTCTGATCATTTTTAAATGCCTTATAGGCGAGGGGGGCCCCTAATCGGTCATGCGCCTAGGGCCACAGTTTTTGTAAATACGCCTCTGCTCCCTTTGACAGTCTGGCTGAGACAGATTACATGCTACATACTTTAACTGATATCTTATTTATTTTGGACATAACTTACAAACATCTATATGGATTTCATTATCAACTAACAAGGTATGTGGCCATTGGTGTTATTGTGGTCAGTTTTTTGGTCATAGGGGCTGTAACAGCTCTGGTGATTATCAGAGATAATCAAGTGAAAGACTGGGAGGCACAAAGTAACAGTAAGTCAATCACAATATCAATCATCTCTCAGTCATCTCTCATCATCTCTCTCTCTCTCTCTCTCTCTCTCACACACATTCACTCATATATATTCAAACACAATATCAATCATCTCTCTCTCTCTAACACACATTCACTCATATATATTCAAACACATTCCCTAACATGCAATCTCTCTAATAGCTGACATAAACTCTCACACATTTAGAAGCACACTTAAGACTTACACAAATATACCTGATTTTATAAAGAAAAATGTAAGGTTCTTTGTTAAACATCTACCTCTGTCGAGGTGTCATTGAATAAAGAAAACTATTTAATCGCTTCATTTGCCACCTAACCCATATAAACAGTCTAGTCCTAGAGGCTAACTCATATAAACAGTCTAGTCCTAGAGGTTAAATCATATAAACAGTCTAGTCCTACAGGCTAAATCATATCAGTCTAGTCCTAGAGGCTAACTCATATAAACAGTCTAGTCCTAGAGGCTAAATCATAATAGCGCTTCGTTTGTTTTTTTGGTTATCATTAGAGTACTGTATGACGTCAGAGTGTCGCACCTTGGCCAACTCCATGATGTCATCAATGAACAGGAGCGTATCACCATGTGAAGATTTTTATGAGTTCGCCTGTGGCAACTGGAAGTTGAACAACCCAAACCAGCTGTGGACGATGACAGCACTAACGAACAAGAACATGGCGATATTGACTGACATAATCTGTGAGTACACTGAGAGTTTGTAAGGCGATATTGACTGACATAATCTGTGAGTACATAGATAGTTTTGTATGGCGATATTGACTGACATAATCAGTGAGTACACTGAGAGTTTGTATGGCGATATTGACTGACATAATCTGTGAGTAAATAGATAGTTTGTATGGCGATATTGACTGACACAATCTGTGACTACATGGATAGTTTGTATGGCGATATTGACTGACACAATCAGTGAGTACACTGAGTTTGTATGGCGATATTGACTGACATAATCAGTGGGTACACTGAGTTTGTATGGCGATATTGACTGACATAATCAGTGAGTACACTGAGAGTTTGTATGGCGATATTGACTGACATAATCAGTGAGTACACTGAGAGTTTGTATGGCGATATTGACTGACATAATCAGTGAGTACACTGAGAGTTTGTATGGCGATATTGACTGACATAATCAGTGAGTTCACTGAGAGTTTGTATGGCGATATTGACTGAAATAATCAGTGAGTACACTGAGAGTTTGTATGGCGATAATGACTGACTTAATCTGTGAGTACACTGAGAGTTTGTATGGCGATATTGACTGACATAATCTGTGAGTACACTGAGAGTTTGTATGGCGATATTGACTGACATAATCAGTGAGTACACTGAGAGTTTGTATGGCGATATTGACTGACATAATCAGTGAGTACACTGAGAGTTTGTATGGCGATATTGACTGACATAATCAGTGAGTACACTGAGAGTTTGTATGGCGATATTGACTGACATAATCAGTGAGTACACTGAGAGTTTGTATGGCGATATTGACTGACATAATCTGTGAGTACACTGAGAGTTTGTATGGCGATATTGACTGACATAATCTGTGAGTACACTGAGAGTTTGTATGGCGATATTGACTGACATAATCTGTGAGTACACTGAGAGTTTGTATGACGATATTGACTGACATAATCTGTGAGTACACTGAGAGTTTGTATGATGATATGGACTGACATTAAAATAAGTACACTGAGAGTTACTGATTTAGTTTTTAGAAAACTATCAGCAAGACCTGTCACGGAAAAGGCCCATGTCAAGCCACTGATATAAGATAGTGGGCATCATACTGGTACAGCCAGTACATTGCCACTGATAAGATAGTGGGTATCATAATGAAAAGTAATTTTATTTCATTGTTGTAGATAGTAACAACAATGAGCTAAATGACAAAAGATATTAAGTCACTATTTGCATTGATGGGTGAAAGCAAGGGTACTATGGTAGGTTAAAGTCAAAATGCACTCTAAGCACAACTAGAACATATTTTATGGACTTCTGACTGGGCGACATTGGAACGTGGGATGGGGGGGGGGTAAGCCGACCAGTTACAACTCCCTTATAAAATTAATAAATCGTATATATATATATATACAAATTTGAAGTTAATGTCCGTTCACTCATTAAGTAGATCTACCACCCCCAACCTGTCGCAATTCGCACACACCCTCACCCCCAGGTATGTCGATTAAAGCCCCACTTGTAATTTTAATAAAATGATTTGTTATATAGTCCTTAGACAAGTAAACCTCATGCTCGCTTCCCGACCAATGTAAAAAGAGAAAACTTTCATTCATTAGTTTACATTATATACTGTAGTGTATTGGTGGAGCGTCAATAGTGTATTGTTGAAGGTATAATGAATCCATTTATAATTAGATAAAAATAACGAGATGCTAGAAATGTTGTATCATCATTTTATTGCGCATAGTTTTGTATCGCATTTTGATAATACAGCATCATGCTGGTCACGTCTGCAACAGCTGCACTAATAGTTTCATATACATGGCACCTGTAATCAGTGTCTAGACTAGGCTGATGCACACATCTGTACACGAGACAGTGGTTGTATTTTTCAGAATTATTGTGACACTGAGTTAAATTTAATATTTAATATAGGGCTATTGATTTACTGCATTTAAAGCGTAATTAATGCGTTAAAAATACATGATTACATTTTTAACCCAAACACCTAAATGCGTTAAATTTTATCCAAACGCTGTTATTTCAAAGTTGCAGAAAAGATAAAAAATCAGTAACTAACCCAATTCTATAACCAGATCAGGCAAGATTTAAAAAAAGCATGAAAAAATACCCGAACACAGAAACTTTCACGTTTACATAAAATCATAGCAGTTATTTGAACTTGAAACAATAGGATTGTCATTTCTTATTTCAAACTTATGACCCTGAATGATACAATTAGTGAAAATCTGCAGACGCGTGTTATAGTTTGATTGTCAGGTGCCATGGTTTTGAAACAATATAACTTGTGTAAACCTGTTTTGGGACAGAGGGGGTACGGTGGTTGGGTAAGCCATAAGTAACGTCATCTTTGTGCTGCTGTGTCTAAAATGTAACGGCGGGGGGGGGGGAATAAAAAAGCGTTAATAATTAGTGAGAGATATAAATGACGTGTGTATTTTTTGGAAGTGGAGGAGGCAGGTATGTACGATAGTGGGGGTTAGGGTGAACAAGACTTACGTGAGGCGAAGTGTAGCAAAATATGACAGGGAAGGGGGGAACAGGGGTTGACAAACGTCATTAGTTCGGAAACAACGGTACAAGAAAAACACAAGTTTGGCATTGTTATTGATTTAAAAGAATATTCGCATCACTTGACGTGATTGATACATGTCAATAAAATGGTCTCAATAACTAATTCAATAGACATATATGCAAATGCTTAATAAATCTGTTGCAATTAATTATACACCTTTTGTAAATTAATCTGACTTGTTTATTATGCCAATTTTATGCTATGATATTATGATATTTGATACAAACAAGTGTATTATATTGTGTCGATTGAAATGTGCGTTAATTTGCGATAAAATGTTTAATCATGCGTTAATTTCGATCAATTTTTTAATCAAACAGCAGCTCTAATATATATATATATATATATATATATATATATATATGATAAATAAGGTGGAATTACTTAACAATGGAAAAAAAATATTCTAATGTTGTAAGAAATGTTTTTAATCTGTAAAAATAGTCAAATACATTTGAATTAAAATATTTACTTTAACTATCTGACAATGACATTTTGTTTCATCTTAAAGTCGTGACTTGGTCGATATTGTGCAATTTAAAAAAAAATATCTCACCCAACTTGTTATGGTATAACTTCAGTTTTGATTCCTTAACATTTTTTTAATATTTAAATGTCACATCTTTCAAATTTCAGCGCTAATTTTTTTTTCAATTTTTTTTCTAAGTTGTAAATAAATATTTTTTGTTGACATTTAGGTAATTTATCCGTTAACAACTCCGTTGAGCATTTGACATTTAGATTGTCATGGCAAGCCAAGTGTTATTTATTGTCATGACAGGCAAATTGTTATTTATTGCTATGACAGGCACAGCAATATTTAATTTCTTTTCAGGGAATGTTGCCATTTAACAATTTGATGATAAATTAGTTTAAAATTTTCAAGAAGTGCCAGGCAGTTGGTTAGGGAGGGAAGGGGAATTTATCTTACGTGAGACGCTATGTTAACATTAGTTTCATTCTGTTTGTCTTAATGATGCATCTGATGCACTATCACGATATGTTTTGATTTTAAATCTATGTTTTGAGATTGACAATTGAGATTTGAGAATAAATATTTTTTTTTTATAAATAGATAAGTTAGTTTTCTTTTCCAGAAAAAAAATGTCTAGTTAATGCAAGTATTAACTCTTTACAACAGTAATTTATAATGCTCGACACTTTGTAGATTTTTGTATGAAATTATTCTTTGCTACTCACTACATCTCTACATCCATTCCAGTAAAGAAAATTGATCTTATAATATATACAATCTATAACAAAAAAATTGATCTTATAATATATATATATACAATAGAATCAGGGTAAAGCTATTAAAATTATGGGAAATATTGTCAGAGCAGTTTTCATGTATTGTTCTTAATTTTACTTCAGTTCTCTCATATAATGAAATGACACATAGTCCTAGCCCTCACGTCTGACGATATATTCACTAATATAACTCGCTCTTAATTTAACACCACCGTCAGCCCATATATTACACAGTAAAGTTCCCTTAGCCCATTGGGGCAGATGAAGTGAAGAATTCATGTTTCTATAACCACGGCATATGATGGGATGGTGTAGTTAGCACAACGCCCAGCTGATTTTACTTCCCCGAATGAAGTCATTAATTCATTTAAAGCTGTGTAGACTTGTAGGATTTTTTAAACCAATGCTACCAAGATCTGGGTAAAATTACCTTGTTTCTCAGGGTTGAACCAGAGACTCTTGGGTAGAAGTCTAGCACTCTACACCGCGCGGCCACCCGTCCCTCCCATACACCTCGTTCTTAATTTTACCACTGCCCATATATTTTATGATGTCTTCAACAAGGCTACTGACAGATAATTTTGGACCCCATAAAAATTAGCTCTAAGTGGGGCGACTGTGATGACGCATACCCACAAATTTCATGTTCATTTTTTAGCAGATACTGTAACAAACTCAGCCCCTGAGAGCACGGGCCCTTAAGATGCATTAGGGCTGCACTACCATTAAAGTGGCCCTGTTTTTACAGATAATTGTCTTTCTTGACTCGCATACATAACTTCTTGGTTTAACATTGTCCACTTACAGACCTCGTTCATGGTTTAACATTGTCCACTTACAGACCTCGTTCATGGTTTAACATCAGAGTTGAACTGAAGGGATTTTTCTAGTCACCAATAAAGACTTAAATTACTCTTTAATCACGTGATTATCTTCTTCTGTGGTTATTGATCGTTATTTTTATCAGACATATCGCTTTCTTGATTTCACATTCCCCATGTATTTTAGGATGTCTTCATAGATGTTTTTTAAGATATTCCCATTAACATACCTCGTTCCTGGTTTAACATTGTCTAAATATTTGATGATGTTCCCACAGACAGACCTCGTTCCTGGTTTAACTCAAGTGTTGAGCTGAAGGTCAAGGACTACTACACCTCATGTATGGATGACAACAAACTGATCAACAAGACAGGGGCCCAGCCTTTGATTGACCTGATCAACAGTTTAAATTGGGGGGTCAACATATCTCGGTGGAACAGGGACTGGGTCTTACCCAATGACTGGGACTTGACCAAACAGATGGCAGATCTGCAAAAGTTCAATCCAGATTCATTTGTTGGTGTTTATGTTGGAAAGAATACAGAAAACACAAGCCAGAATGCTATCACGGTAAAAAGTCTTGTATTGTATAGTCCATCTTTAAAAAGTACTTCCATTGGGTTTTTAAAACTATCATTACTATGTTCTAAAATACTGCAAAACGGTTTCTCTATTGAAGCTCCAAATCAATTTGAGTTTTTTTTATGGTGGCTCATTTAGCAATAGTGTTTATAGGATGGCTCATTTAGCAATAGTGTTTATCAGATGGCTCATTTAGCAATAGTGTTTATAGGATGGCTAATTTAGCAATAGTGTTTATATGTTGGCTCATTTAGCAATAGTGTTTATATGGTGGCTCATTGAGCAATAGTGTTTATATGTTGGCTCACTTAGCAATAATGTTTATACGGTGGCTCAATAAGAAATAGTGTTTATACGGTGGCTCATTGAGAAATAGTGTTTATATGGTGGCTCATTTAGCAATAGTGTTTATATGTTAGCTCATTTAGCAATAGTGTTTATAGGATGGCTCATTTAGCAATAGTGTTTATAGGATGGCTCGTTTAGCAATAGTGTTTATATGTTGGCTCATTTAGCAATAGTGTTTATATGGTGGCTCATTGAGCAATAGTGTTTATATGGTGGCTCATTTAGCAATAATGTTTATATGATGGCTCATTAAGCAATAGTGTTTATATGGTGGCTCATTTAGCAATAATGTTTATACGGTGGCTCATTGAGTAATAGTGTTTATATGTTGGCTCATTTAGCAATAGTGTTTATAGGATGGCTCATTTAGCAATAGTTTTTATAGGATGGCTCATTTAGCAATAGTGTTTATAGGATAGCTCATTTAGCAATAGTGTTTATAGGATGGCTCATTTAGCAATAGTGTTTATAGGATGGCTCATTTAGCAATAGTGTTTATATGTTGGCTCATTTAGCAATAGTGTTTATATGGTGGCTCATTGAGCAATAGTGTTTATATGTTGGCTCATTTAGCAATAATGTTTATACGGTGGCTCATTGAGAAATAGTGTTTATACGGTGGCTCATTGAGAAATAGTGTTTATATGGTGGCACATTTAGCAATAGTGTGTATATGTTAGCTCATTTAGCAATAGTGTTTATAGGATGGCTCGTTTAGCAATAGTGTTTATATGTTGGCTCATTTAGCAAAAATGTTTATACGGTGGCTCATGGAGTAATAGTGTTTATATGTTGGCTCATTTAGCAATAGTGTTTATAGGATAGCTCATTTAGCAATAGTGTTTATAGGATGGCTCATTTAGCAATAGTGTTTATATGTTGGCTCATTTAGCAATAGTGTTTATATGGTGGCTCATTGAGCAATAGTGTTTATATGTTGGCTCATTTAGCAATAATGTTTATACGGTGGCTCATTGAGTAATAGTGTTTATATGTTGGCTCATTTAGCAATAGTGTTTATAGGATGGCTCATTTAGCAATAGTGTTTATATGTTGGCTCATTTAGCAATAGTGTTTATATGGTGGCTCATTAAGCAATAGTGTTTATATGTTGGCTCATTTAGCAATAATGTTTATACGGTGGTTCATTGAGTAATAGTGTTTATATGGTGGCTCATTTAGTGTTTATTTTTTAAGTATAATATTTTTAGTTTGTCGACGATATAAAAAAAAACTTTAAAATGAAAAAAAATAACATGTCACATGTACTATATTCATTGCCTTTAATTTTTACACTTTACTACCACATGTTTATAATGATTATTGCAAAGGCGTTAACCTCATCATGTTTCCAGATAGATTTGTTAGGCTCTGTCAATAATTGCCATATTATGTTTTCTTGCATAGATTGCTCCAGGAGTTTTTCTTTTGCCAAGCAAAGAATATTACTTAGACAATTCCACTCAAGGTCTGAAGGTATGTTTCTTCTAACGCGAGACTTAAATGGACAATTATTACTATTTGCTTTGTAAATAAATGTTGCAGTTATCGTTGTATGTGATTCAAATAAAAGATTGTCATACGCCAAAGACTAGTAATGTGTATTAACATATAAACTCCTTATTATTCTGACATATTCCACATTTTCATTTACTCTGATATGTCTCATTTTAGTGTTGCATTAAGAGACAATAAAACATATAATGGTGCATGTTCATACAGATACAAACTACATTAGCTAGTAAATGCAATAATTCACGCCCTTTAGGAAACGCGCACTACATGTGGTAGTTATGTAGCCGCAACAAGAGAAGATTGAATCAGTGCATATGCAGTGGCGTCACTATGGTTGGTGTCTCCCGGTGCAGAGAATTCAGGGTGTCAGCCCCCCCTCCCCCACATCAAGACTTCCCCCATGAGCAATGGTACATATTTCGAATAGTCCAGCATTAGACTTAAGAGTATTTACTTTGTAATACTTTAGCAATAAAAACGATAGTATTACTGACTGTATTTTAGAACGATGTATATTACTTTCATTAAAATGAGTTTGTAAACTACGTCTTCAATCTCATGAGACCACATGACTACATGCGTCCTTTTTTTAGAACGTTTGCAAATAAACTAAATTAAACCGAGCTGTTTTGAAATGTATTCATTTACCTAAGCTCCAGACGCTCTGCATGGTGGCACCCTGTGCTACTGCTCTGCATGGTGGCACCCTAGGCTACTGCTCATGTTTTAACTATGATCAGTTATAAAACCGCCCATACCCAGTTTTTTTCTGCTGTGAAATTTAGAACTGTTCATTTTGGTGTCACCCCTAAAATAGTGTCACCCTGTGCGGCCCGCACCCCCTAATGACGCCACTGCTCACATGAAATAATATTTCTCATAGTTATACGCATAGATTAAAAACGAGCAGAAAGAAGCACACCATGGAACGAACCTCTTCGGTTTTACATAAAGAAGAAAAAAATTATAATACCTAGAAAACCTAAATTCATTTGAATATATATTATCGATCAAGATATTATTTAATTATTTGATGACTCATTTATAATCAGATCACGCGGTATGCCAGCAACTTACATGGTTAATCAAATGATAACATATAGGAGAGGTTCACATTCATTTTATTTTCCAAGAGGATCAACAGAGTCAGATGAAGTGTAGAATTAATCAAATTATATACCTATTGCATCTTTATCTTTGAGGGAAATTCATGACATAACTGGCGCTAATGGGAGGCAAATTTAATTTATGTCGTGGCCCGCTAGCAGTTGGGGGAGGGAGGGCCCCACATTTGAAATTTATTTATCTTTAGCTGTATAATTGATGTTTAGGGAATCAGTAGGGAGCTAGCTGTCATTCATAGTTTGTGAGGGGATCCTGGAATGTTTATCTTACGTCTGGCATTTCCTTCATCACCGACTAATGTCAGATTCCTATTTTAAGCTAAATGCACTCTACATTGCTTAGCATTCTCTAATGATATTACAGTGCATTATGACTCATAATATCTATTTCTATAACTTAGATTTTGTCAACATATTTAGACTACATGACTTCTGTGTTTCAATTACTTGGTGCACCCAACCAGACGTACACCAGAGAAAGTATGGCTGATGTGCTGGCCTTTAAAGTCAAACTTGCTAATGTGAGCTCGGAATCATTTATGATTATGTCTTAAATATTTAAACATTTTTGTGGTTATATGTAAGAGTAATAAACGGTAGATTCTTTACAAACGAGCTATTTTGTTCAGTTAGACTAGTTAAGATTCTGCATTGCAAAAATGTCAGCTGATATTACTCTGTCTTTAGGTACGTTTTCTTATATTATTTATACGGTGAATTTTATTTGGAAAACTTTTATTTGTTGCTCTTTCAAAACTTTTGCCCTTACAGAAAGCTAAATGATATTTGATAACTTTTGTGACACACCAAACAATGTTTACAGTTTCACAATTTAATTACCTGATTATATTTTGTTTGTTTTAAGGAGCAATGTTGATGATAACTTTGTTGTAATTCATCGTTTTTTTTACATTACTGTAGAACCAATTCTTTATTCTTTTCTTCTTTTTTTTAATATATATTTTTCTCAAAAAGTGTAATGATTATGCAATTCTCCCATTCTCACTGACCCAGCTTGTGGGCTGTCATAAACTGTCAGTTTCGAAAATGTCAATGACATAGGGAGTGAGATGTCTACCTCAATCTGTGCTGAGCGGTAGTTCAATTCTGTTATATTACATAATGGATGAGATGTGTTAGTTCAATACGTAACATTACATAGCGAGTGAGATGTGGTGGTTTAAGTCTGTTTCACAACTGGATTTGTCTGTGTAATATAACAGGAAAAGGGGTGGTTGATTTTGTGTGTGTGCATTATATGAAAATTATATTTAAATGACCCCTAATCTAAACCGTACACCATACAAAATGCTTATTGGCTTATTTTATAATAATTATTTTTATCTTGATCTATTTCAGTACTACCGAACTTGATATTTTGTGTTTTTCCATGTGAATATTATTATCCAGTATATAAACATCTTCAAAATCAAAAAACCATTGTTATTAAAATTTTCCCTATGTACAATTTTTTCAGATAACATCTTCATCAAATCTTGTTACCAATCTTTCTACAATCATTGAACAATGCAATCAAGTAAATACATGATTATTTCTGCTCTTTTATTTACAGATTGTATTTATTTATTTAAAGTATACTTTTAAAGAAATATTTTAGAAAATCTAAAAGTATATATTTAATAAAATATTTTCTTTATTAGAATATCTGAGCAGAATTGTAATAAAACTTTAAAACTTTTATTTATTACACAAACTGTTTTCAATACATTCTAAATTTTTATTTGTTTAGATCAACTGGCTAAATTTAACCAATAAACTGCTGAGTGACACCAATGTCACAGTGTCAGTTTCAGAACCAGTTCGTATCACCAGCATTGACTACCTGGTGAAACTGAATGATCTCTTAGCTGTGTACAATTCTAATTATTATGGCAGAAAGTAAGATAATACATGTATATCAATATAATTCTAATAGTTGATTTTAAAATATATTATAATTAATCTATGCTAATAAAAAAAGTTATTCGGTACACTAGTTCTGGTACGAGCAAATAAAGGTAATAGTTCTTCAAATGATGCCAGTCCATTTTATTAATATTTAATTTTTTTTTGTTCACAGAACTCTTTTTAATTATTTGCTATGGCGAATGATTTCTGCTTTTGTGAATGACTTATCAGATGATTTTCGAAGTCTACAGAATTCACTTAAACTTCTTATATCAGGTAAATCTGTACAAATTTGTTCTTAAAATTAAATGCTTTGTGATCAAACATAAAGACTGTTTTTTTTTACCCACCTGAGAAGAAAAACTATCATAAAAAAAGAGAATTCAAAAGTCATTAATTTGGTATTTTATTTTACTGATTAACAATCATTAAATTTTGTTGCAAACATATAACAAAGAAACTGAGTTGTGGTTATGCCCACATAGATCAGTTATAAATTATAATATTCAGAATGGGCTTAGGTTTTTTCCATATTACAAGTGCTACCTACCGTATATACTCGCATTTAAGCCGAGTTTATTCGTCGAGGTTGCGTGGCTGTATGTTTTGCGCCATTAAGGCCTACTGCCTCCGTCTTCAGCCTGCTGTTTTTCTGGATTTGCTTCCATAGCCTTTGGTCAGCCAAGACCATCTGCAAGGCAGCAGTTGATTTAATTTCGGAGTTTTCTCTCCTAGATGTCTGCTATCCTTAGCTAACGGCCTCATCTGACCGGGTTTAGAGTTTGAGCGCTCTGTGTTCGCTTTTTGCTATCATTTCTACACCAGCTACGTAAGACCCAGCCTGGAATATGGAGCCACTGCCTGGGGAACAGCAGCCAAAACAAGTTTAAAAAAGCTGGACAAAGTTCAAAACATTGGGCTACGAATTATGACAGGAGGTATGAGGTCAACGCCAATCACAACCATGGAAAGTATAACATCTCTACAAACTACTGAAGAAAGAAGGGACAACAAAATACTCTCTCAGTACACAAAAATTGTAACATTGGAAAACCACCCGCTTAACAAGAGAGTACAAAAGTCTAACTCTACTCAAAGACTGCAAAGAACAAACTTCATTACAGCAGCCAGAAAATTAAAACAAAAATACAACCTGGATACAGTCTCCCTAAAGAAAACAAAACCTTATAGTGACTTGCCCCTTTGGGACTCCTTCCGTCCAATAACCACGAGAGACTCCCTAGCTGGAATAAAGAAAAAATCTAAATATGATACTAACACTCTCTCTGCAACGGCAATAAATGAAATAAATAAACTCTACCCCAGTTTTCTATGGATAAGAGCATTCACAGATGGTTCCTCGCAAACAAAGTGCCAAAATGGAGGTGCTGGAATCTATATAGAATGGCCAAATGGAGAAATAATAAAACATAGTATGCCCACTGGGAAAACTTCAGACTCTTTTAAAGCCGAAAAAGAAGCAATTGAAGAAGCTGTCAACATACTCACAAACTCCTCACCAAACAGCAACATAGTCATACTCACAGATGCCGAAAAAATTATACAGCCTCTGCAGGATCCTCACTACACAATTAACCCAGCTCAGAACAGCTCTTCATAAATTGACCCTAAACTCAAAGGAAACAGTTCTGCAATGGATACCAGGACACACCAAGGTAGATGGCAATGAGATTGCTGACCAATTGGCAAAATCTGGCAGCAAAGAAATACAGGTGGATGTCCCTCTGGATGCGGAAGAAATGAAGGGCTGTATAGGTGAACGGATCCAGCAGGAATGGATGAGGAATCACCCAGATCATGAAAAAAACGACCCCTATTATAATCTTCCCAGACAAGCTCAAAATATTATCTTCAGACTCAGAACTGGGCACAACAGACTAAGACAACACATGTTCCGAAGGCTAGCCATTGGAAACAGTGAGGACTGCCCATGTGGGATGTCGCCAGAGAATGCAGAACATGTTCTCCAAACATGCCCCTTACATGACACAGCTCGCAACAGGTTCTGGCCACAGATAACCTCCTTCAATCAAAAACTTTATGGGAGCGAGACGGACCTGGATGCCACCGTGCAGTTCATCATAACTATAGGCCTGGTCGTTTGAAATCATCCATAATCATATATCAAGAACAAAGAAGAAGAAGAAGCCGAGTTTAGTTAGAACTATAAAATAAAATACTGAAATTAGGGAGTCAGCTTATATGCACATAAAACAAAATGCACACAAGGACAGACACTAATTAATCTTTAAGTAATGCCAATTTTTTAGCCACACATTTACATTGCTGTCTGACTCTTTATTTGGTTGTGTGTGTGTGTGTGTGTGTATATATATATATATATACTGAGGTGTCACTTCAAAGAATTTAATGAATTCAAATGAATATACATCACATTATCTACTGATCACTTTGGTGTCACCACTGGTCCCAGGCTTGGTTGCTGATTGCCACTGGTGTGCAAACAATATGGAGTAAAATTAGAAAATTGTATGGTCGGCTTGCAAAATCTGGGCATTTTAAAGGCAGTTTTAGGTGGTCGTCTTATGTGCGATCGTGGGGCGGATGGCTGAGTGGTGTAGATACTCGACTGTCGACCTGAGAGTCCTGGGTTCGATCCTAGGTGAGAACCATGTGAATTTTCCCAGGTGAAATGTGTTTCAAAGTTGTCCCACAAGTCCACCCAGATTTAAATAGGTACCTGACTTTGAGTTGGGGAAGTAAAGGCGGCTGGGCGTTGTGCTTACCACACAATCCCTTCATATGCCGAGGTTATAGAAACAGATGAATTCTACACTTCATCTGCCCCGAAGGCCCGTTAGGGCTAAGAAGGGAACTTTACTTACTTTACTTATGTGCGATGTAGGCTTATATGCGAGTATATACAGTAAATTTATATGAATATTTTATTTATTATATTGCCATGCTTAGAAAATAAACTTTGAAATAAATCTTAATTACCCATGTCTGTCCATTAAATGGTCTTCATTCTATAGGTAGTACTTTAGCAAAGAGAAATTCAAAACTCTGCATTGCAGAGACTGATTCTGTTTTAGGGTTTGCCCTTGGAGCTTTGTATGTGCGGGAAAATTTTCCAGGAAAAAGTAAATCTGTGGTAAATAATTTTTACAAATTGTGTTTTTTTAAAACAAAGTTTAATATAAAATTACAAGCTAAAAACAAATCTATAGGTAAATGTTTGTTCATAATTTTTCTTCAATTTTACTTTAACTTATTAGGCAAAAAACATGATTGAGAACATCAGATCTGCTTTTGTAGATAATCTTTACAAATTAGAATGGCTTGATCCAGTAACCAGAGGTCATGCAGTTGATAAGGTTAGTTATTGTTACTAGTACTATTGCTGTCTGTGAAGTCCTGTAAGGATGAGATGACATCTCTTAGATCATATAAACCACTAATTGGACTGTTTTTGTAGTGTCTTTCTTTCATTCCCACCATCGCCGATAGTGCAATGATAATGGAGGCACCACAGGAGATATAGCGGGGACTTAAGCCATAACCTGAAATATTCATAGGTCCTCATCAAAGATCGAACCAGGGACTCTCAGGTCGACAGTTGAGCACTTTACCACACGACCATCCGTCTTGCCCAGTACTATTGCTGTAGAGTAGTCTAATAATAAATACCTAATTAACATAAATGAAACTCATCAATAGCTATATAAAATTAAAAGTCTTTAACAGTTTGATTCTTAAAAATCAAGAAAATTAATAAAAGAAAAAAATAAAAAAACTAGATATACCCAACAGACAAAATCGCCTGTTTGTTTGAACACAAAATTTCTTGTTAAAATTTCTCGTGGGAGAAGTGAACATATAGATCAGATGTTTTCAACCTTTTTTATGCTGCGGACCGCACAGACATTCCAAGCTCGGGTGGCGGACCCCCATAACCTCAGATTGGGCCAGAATATGTCTTGGATGCAATCTACTTAAATTATGCTAAACGGTAGGCCTAGCCTAAGTTACGCGCACAACATGTAAAAGTCATTTCACATACCGAAATAGATATCTATCCAAAAAAATGAAACAATCACCGATTATTTATTAAACTGGTATGTCTGTTACACAGAGGTATCTTTCAGTGGTAAGGCTGTGCCTGTTTTGCACTATAGAGTTTGTCCAAACATGGTGGTATGCAAGATAAACATATGCGTATTTCATGTTCAATGTCCAGTCTGGACCTGTACTTGGTAACAGTAACAGCAGAGAATGCAGTTTTGCACAAGTACGTTGTAAAAAATAATCGCTTTGTCTGACAGCAGCGAGTGTTCCTGGAAACATGCTAGCCAGAACGATAACAGTGGCAGTCTGCTGAACTGCATGTGCAGTGTCCTGTCAGGTGACAATTCGACCAATAGTTCGTGTTCGCGACCAGTTAAAACGGTTAGCCCGAATTCAAAGGGATTTCGAATTTAATCAAATGTGCTGATATCGTCATCGCGGAAATACTGATGAAAGTAATACGACAGCTGCTGTAAGTGGTTCAAAACGGTACCTGCAATGGCGCCTGTCGAAAATTCACTGTAAGAAAGTCACTTAATAACGGAAACATATCATGGGTGCCTTCTTTACATCTTCCCCTACATATGCGAAGTTTCTTTTGAAAGGTGTCGATTGTGTTTTCAGATGTTTTCAATGACAGATTTTAACTGTTAAAATGTCTGCAAGATAAGCTAGTCTGGCAACCCATGTCTCATCTGTAAAGAAGTGTGCCATCGATTCGTTATGCTGGTTTAGAAAAATGAGCAGCTCGTCTCGTAATTCATAAACACGCTGAACAACGTGACCGCATGATAGCCACCGGACTTCCGCGTGAAGTAATAAATGCTTGTGTTCGGCTTCCATTTCGTGGCACATGTTTTCAAACAAACGGTGAATGAGCGGCCTGGCTTTGATGAACATAATAATTTTAATATATGTGGAAAACGCGTGAATGACGCAGTGGGTTGATACTATATGAGGCGCTGCTTGTTTCCCTCGAGTGAATAAACCAGACTTACGACCAGTCATCGCAGCAGCGCCGTCCGTGTACATGCCAACACATAGTGTCCAGACCAGTCCTGATAAAATGAATCAAGTAAATGGAAAAGTTCTTCATCTGTTGTGCACCCCGGCAGCGGCTTGCAGAACAAAAAGTCTTCCACGAATTCACTTTACCAGCAGTATCGAACGTAAACCAACAATTGGGCTGCATTCGCAATGTCTGAACTTTCGTTAAGCTGAATTGTAAATCTGATATGCTAAAGGCCTGCAATCAGTTGGCAGCGAACATCATCAGACATGTCGGCAATTCGTCTGCTTACTGTGTTACTGAAGTTCAAACTTCAGACGAAAATATAAGGAAATACCAGCGGAGTTTTCAATTTTGCACATTGTTTTCTGTGCCTGAAACATTGGCATAGCTAGTATTTTTTGTTTAGCTAAAAGCTAACCAATTAACCAGGGGTCCGCGAATCACAGGTTGAAAACCTCTGATATAGATGGCTAGACATTGTGCAAGCCACAAAATCCTTTAACATGCTACACTTCACTTATGTCCCTTTAGTGCTAAGAGGACTTAACTTAAGATTGGATTTTAGCTTGAACTTAAAATAATTAATGAGTTTTTTAATTGAATAGGTCAATGCTATGACAAGTTTTATTGGCTATCCTGATTACATCTTAAATGCTGACCAGTTAGAGCAGCATTATGATAATGTAAGTATTTTTTTTTTCTTGAATTCTTTCTTTCTTTTTTTTTATAATAATAAAAAATGTCAATGAAGGAGATATTTTTTATTTCTCTTTTAATTCCTTATACTATGTCTTAACTGTGTTCAGGTTAAAGAAAATACATTTAATATATGTTACCTAAATAGAAAATTATAATATCAACTGACGGTAGATTTTCAAATCTAAATAACATTTATATACATCTCTTTGGTGTAATTCTTTTCTTCTTTTTCTCTTTGTGATAGTTTCCAGTAATCGAATCAACATATTTTAAAAATCGTGTGCAATTTCAGAAGTTTCTTTTTCTAGAAAACATGAAAACATTAAGAGATACACCAAAAGTTCTGTAAGTGGTTTTGACCTATTTTTAAAGGAACTACTTTAACAACAAAAACAATTTAAAAAAAAAATTTTTTTAATAATTTGTATATTTTTCAACTGATTTTAATCTTAAAAATTACACTCATAGACTCAATTACAAACAGATATTCATATCTTATGTTCTGATTAATTTTAAATTACAGGTGGAAAATGACACCACCAACAGTCAATGCCTACTACTCTAGACTAGACAACAGTATTGTATTTCCTGCTGGAGTATTACAAACACCTTTATTTTCAAAAAATTACCCAAAGTGAGTGGACATACTATAGTGAAGTATACCACTCAAATTATCTTATTCTACAGGTTCATTTATTCATGTCATAAGTAAGAAGCAAGCTTCTATTTATCGTTCGGTTTCTATTAAAAATGTATTCATTAAAAAAAAAAAATTGTTCAATGAATCTTTTGAGGTCACATGAAAGATATTTAACTCCGCCAAGGACGGTCCCAAGCCCGGCTGAAAAAGGAGGAAGGTTGGGCGTGCGGCTAGCAACCCCACCCTGTTAAAAAACCCCTTGCTACAGAAACACGAACTAAAGAAAAAACAGATATTTCAGTCCTGGGAGAAGAAGGTTCTTCATCACGAAGACTCATGAAGCTTAGTTGTGGTGAAAGCCGAAAGGAAGCCACAAAGCCGACTACCCTTCTGACAACCAGGAAAACCACTATCGGCACATGGAATGTCAGGACCATGTATGAGTCAGGAAAGATGGCTCAGATAGCAGCAGAGATGGAGGGAAACAAACTGACCATTTTAGGCATTAGCGAGACAAGGTGGACACAAGCTGGACAGAGACGACTGTTATCAGGGGAGATGCTGCTGTACTCCGGACACGAAGAGAACGATGCACCACACACACAGGGAGTTGGCCTCATGCTGTCCAAGAAAGCACAGGGGGCACTGATTGGATGGGAAGCACACGGTCCGAGGATCATTACTGCCTCCTTCCGTACCAAGAAGAAGATCAAAACTAATATAGTCCAGTGTTATGCACCAACAAACGACAGTGATGAAGACGACAAAGACCAGTTCTACAGCAGAATACAGAAGATACTTGAGACCTTCCCTGGAAAAGATGTAACCATCCTCATGGGAGATTTCAATGCAAAGATTGGGTCCGAAAACACAGGTTATGAACAAGTCATGGGCACACATGCTCTAGGAACGATGAACGAGAATGGGGAGAGATTTGCAGACCTGTGTGCACTCAATAACATGGTCATTAGAGGGAGCATATTTCCCCATAAAAGAATCCACAAGAATACATGGATATCCCCGGATAAAGTGACAGAGAATCGGATAGACCATTTTTGCATTAACAGGAAATTTAGAAGATCCCTACAAGATGTAAAAGTGAGAAGAGGGGCGGATGTAGCGTCTGATCACCATCTGGTTGTAGCGAAATTGAAACTGAAGCTGAAGAGATATGAGACAAGCACGGCAGACAGAAGAGTAAAGTACAGCATTAACCTTCTGAAAGATCCTAAGATAAAAGAACAGTTCAACTTGGTACTGAAGAACAAATATGAAGTGCTCCATGAACTGGTGGAAGAGGAATGAGTGGCAGAAAGTGAAAGAGTCATTAAGATCAGCATGCCAAGAGGTACTGGGGCCAATGAAACACCATCAAAAAGCGTGGATCACAACTGATACCCTGAATAAGATAGAGGACAGGAGGAAGAAGAAAGCAACAGTCAACAACAGTAAAACTAGATCAGCTAAAGGCAAAGCTCAAGAAGAATACACGGAAGCACACAACAAAGTGAAAAGAAGTATTAGGAAGGACAAGAAAGACTATGTGGATGGATTGGCAGCTGAAGCAGAACAGGCAGCTTACAGTGGAAACATGAAAATGTTATATGACATAACAAAGAGACTTTCAGGGAAGACCAACAAACCAGAAAGACCTGTCAAAGACAAGCAAGGGAAAGCTATTAATGAATTAGATCAGCAGTTGAATAGATGGGCTGGGCACTTTGAGAAACTCCTGAACAGACCAGCACCACTGAACCCCCCTGTCATTGAACCAGCCATAGCAGATCTGCCAATCAACTGTGACAAGCCAACCAAAGAGGAGATCAGAAAAGCCATCACTCTGATAAAAAATGGGAAAGCAGCTGGACCAGATGACATCCCAGCAGAAGCACTAAAGGCAGACCTCAATACGACAGTGGAGATGTTGTACCCACTCTTTGAAAGGATATGGGAGGAAGAAGACGTACCAACAAACTGGAAGGAAGGATATCTCATCAAGCTTCCCATAAAAGGTGACCTTAGCGACTGCAACAACTACAGGGGCATCACATTGCTATCAGTGCCAGGCAAAGTCTTCAACCGAGTCCTTTTGGAGAGGATAAAAGACACAGTCGACCCACAGCTGAGAGACGAACAGGCAGGTTTCCGTCAAAACAGGTCTTGCACAGACCAGATCGCAACGCTCCGCATCATAGTTGAGCAGTCCCTGGAGTGGAACTCGCCGCTATACATCAACTTTATTGACTTTGAGAAAGCGTTCGACAGTGTAGATAGAGAAATCCTCTGGAAACTTCTTCGACATTATGGTGTCCCCTTAAAAATAGTTAAACTGATCGAGAAATCATATGAGGGTATGTCCTGCAGAGTTATCCATGGAGGGCAGCTAACAGACAGCTTCCAGGTACGAACAGGAGTCAGACAAGGATGCTTGCTTTCCCCATTCCTTTTCCTACTGGCTATAGACTGGATTATGAAGAAATCCACCAGGGAAAGAAGAAATGGAATCCAATGGACTTTGCTAAAACAGCTGGACGACCTGGACTTTGCAGATGACCTTGCTCTCCTTACACATAGCTATCAACAGATGCAAGAGAAAACAAATCTTGTGAATGCCACTGCAAAGGAAGTCGGCCTTAGCATACACACATCTAAAACCAAGATCCTGAAAATTAACTCAACCAGCACAAATGCAGTGACCCTAAACGGAAGTAAACTGGAGGAAGTAGAGTCCTTTACTTATCTGGGTAGCATCATAGATCAGCAGGGTGGAACAGATGCAGATGTCAAAGCAAATCGGAAAAAGCAAGAGCCGCCTTTATCCAGCTCAAGAACATCTGGAATTCCAAAGAGCTGTCTCTGAACACCAAAATTCGCCTGTTCAATACCAATGTAAAGTCAGTCCTATTATATGGAGCTGAGACCTGGAGGATTACGAAGACCACCACTAAGAGAGTCCAGGCCTTTATCAACAGCTGCCTTAGGAAAGTTCTCCAAATACGATGGCCTGACACCATCACCAATGCCAGCCTCAATAGAAGAGGAGATCAGGAAGAGACGGTGGGGATGGATAGGCCACACATTACGAAAGCCGGCAAGCAACATCACTAGGCAAGCATTGAGTTGGAATCCTCAAGGAAAAAGAAAGAGAGGTCGGCCTAGAAACACCTGGAGGCGAGAATTTGAAGCGGACATCACCAGGATGGGGTTCAGCTGGAAGCAGCTAGAGAGAATGGCTCAGGACAGAAGTCGCTGGAGAACTTTAGTTGGTGGCCCATACCCCGATAGGAGTGACGGGCAATGATGATGATGATGAAAGATATTTATTAATATGTGATTAATTAAATGCTTTTTTAAAAAATAGTTCTAGTAAGTCAATAAATAGTATTAATTTAATTGAAATTTTGTGCTGTGTACAATAGATCTGTTAATTATGGAGGAATGGGCTCTACCATAGCACATGAAATTACTCATGGATTTGACAGTGTTGGTAAGTTTTAAATAAGTAATATTTTTTCTACAAGAAAAGTGATTAAAGCTATTCTAATTTTCATGCTTGAATGCATTCACTATTTGAAAGACTTTGTCACTCAAAGTAGAGTCCTTGTGTTGCTATCAAAATTGTTTGAGTTTTATTAGGATTAGATATTTATGTTTTGATCCCACAAACCATTAATAGGGTTGTATTAGTGGTGTCTTTTCTTTCATCACCATCATTGCAGAGTGTAAGTACAATGGCTATGAAGGCACAACATAGGAGGGTGATGGGATTCAATGGGATTGGACCAGTAGCCTACAGCATGTATTTCATGCTACAGATTTCAGATCAAGCTCAAACCAAATCTCCCCTCCCCCCCCCCTCCTCCCCCTTCACCAGCTGTCATTGTGTTGATATGTATGGTGTCAGTTGAAAATATTTGTCAGTAGGGATAGAGTCATTTAGATGTTATGTACCATGCTAGTTGAAAATATTTGTCAATAAAGGTAGAGTTATTTTACCATTATATATCTTTTGTTTTTTTTACTCCTAGTAAACATGTAGGTGGACTGCTATGTTGATTCATATCACAGTAGAAAATTACATTCAGCTCTTACTTAGCATTGTGAGGATAAATGATCACCTCATCATTTACTATGTTAAAATCTTAATCTACTGCTCTGGCAATTTTTAGTTCCTTTCTTAAATTACCAGTATAGCACACATTGTAGTGTCCACAGAAACTGATATGGATAAGTTTCTTACCTATTACATCATCATGCTATTTTAATTTTAAAATATCTCTGACATTTAGCCCCATCTTATAATCATTTATACCAGTAGATTGATGAGAGCATTAGTTAGGGTAATATCTATTCCATGTCAAAGTCTGAAGTATTCTGGCTCACTTTATAGGTACATTTCTTTCCTTACTTTTTCTTAAAGCTGAAAGCTTGTTCACTCTCTAAGTTTGTTAAATGGTCATATATTCAAGAGAATATTACAAAACTTTTAGCTTATGCTTTTTAACACATTATAAACATGTGAAGACTAATCTTTTGAAAAATAGTTTGATATGTTAGAGCTAATTTAATATTACATTGTAGAAACAGTAAATCAGGGCACACAAACTTATTAGCCCTCTTTGACCACATTAAACATTATTTTCTAGTTAAAACAGCCATCAGACTGATATCCATCTATATATTTAATTATAGTTTAATTTAAATATCTACCTCTCATATGACCAAATGCTGTCTACCCCTGCACTTCATTGTTTCTTTTTGTCATTTTCTCTGCAACATTCCTAAGATGATGTTGTGTAAATAACAATTCAGTAAGTCCTTTAGTTTAGTAAAGGACTAGACTTATTAACATGTGATTATATGCAAATTGATAATATTAAAAAATACTGTCACTAAGGCGCAACTACTTCAGCAAGTTTTTCTTAAATGTGAGCTTAACTTCATTGTACTCAAATAGTCCTGTCATACATTTTTTTTAAGATTCCATAAATATTTCAAGGACATAGGATGTAGTTGATTAATTCAATTCAATTATTAAAAATGAAAAGGGACTACTCTAATGTTTTTTATAATAAGAAATAAAAATATGATTTTAAAAAAATAATGACATAAATTTCTACTGGATAATTATTTGTTTTTCTTTTACTTGATTCATACATTCATTAAAAAAAAAACTGTTTTGGTTAATGATTTTTATTAAGACAAGATCTTAAAATGAATGTACTATCATCAGGCAAACAATATGATAAGTATGGCAGTACTCGACCTTGGTGGAAACCAGAGACTTTAAGTATATTTAACAACAAGAGTCAGTGTTTTGTTGATCAGTATAATGAATATCAGTTTAATGGAGAACAGGTGAGAAAAAATATACAAAACGTTTAAAATCAGAATGCAATCAAATTGAAATTGAGATTCTTAAGTTTTTAGTTTTTAAACAATTAACAACTGTTTTTCATTCTTTTATCAATATAGTTATTCTTTTTTTTTCTTTTTCACTTGAGTATAGTAATACATCAAATTCCAAAAAAAATGTTTCTGTAACTCAATAAAATTAAAAATAATTTAAGTCCCAAATGTATTTTTGTTTTATAAATTAAATTAAATGGATTGTGCTGTTCTTAATTTTTCCATATAACTATTGTTAATTTTTTTTAGGTAAAAGTAGAATATTAGAGTAGCAAATTATTTTCTAAATAAATTAAAAGAAAAAAAAACACAAGAAGCTTTTCTACAAAGGAAAACAAAAACGTGCTATACAGGTCATAATTGTGATAAAGTACTCAAAAAAATAAAAAAAAAACTATAAAAAACAAGTTGATTCCAAGTTGATTGAGTTTTGGAGGTATTCATATTGTGAGTTGTCACAAGATTGTTTTGATTTCCTATATTTGGTTTTATCAGTTAAAAGGTTTGCAGACACTTGCTGAAAATATTGCAGACAATGGGGGTATCAGAATTGCTTATTATGTGAGTAGTCGTACAGAATAATATTTTCTAGTGCATATTATATTGTTTTAGTTATACAGAAAACAAAATTAATTCAATTTCATCTCAATATATTTGTTCGTATGTATATGTTACAGGCATTTAAAAAATGGAAAGAAGAAAATGAAGAAGAGTTACCTCTTCCTGAAATTGGTTTGACTCATGATCAGCTTTTTTTCCTGTCTTTTGCTCAGGTAGTTCAGAGTTTTTTGTGTTATTTCCCTTTGTTTCAATTCTGTGTAAGAATAAGATGTTTATCTCTTAGATATTACAAACTATTAATGGAGCTTTTTAGTAATAACCTTCTTTCAACCCCACCTCAGCCAAAAGAGTTATGGCTATGAAGGCAACACAAAGGACATAGCTAAATTAATAGCTAAATACGCTTTACCCATATTAAGCTGGGTGTTACTGGGAACTATCATTCCAGCAACTCAATATCATTGACTCTTTGAGAGTCCTCACTACAATAAAGTAAATGTTTATTGAATTTTTAGAAACTTCCACTGATAAAACAGATGCATTCTTAGAATTTTGTTATATATCCTGGGTTTATCAAATTATTATAAATTTTTAATCACCAGTTCTACTGTGATAACATTTCACCAGAGATGAGACATTACTTAATTACTGTTGACAACCATGCTCTGAATAAATTTAGGTATGTTAATACAATAAGAAAACAGTAATTTTTAAATTGAGAATGGAACAACTAATGTTAATATGTGTAATATTCAAAAATTAAAGTACAGTTTGAATGTAGGTAATAATTTGTTCACACAGTAACTATAAAATGTGATGACAATCAGAAAGCATTATTTTATCAAACCATTTGTTCAATAGGAAATATATAATTCAGAGATTATATTTTGAAATAACATTTTTAAAATATCATTTGTGATTGAAAATACAATTGATTCCATTAAATTAATATTTAACTCAATGATTCTTAAAATGTGGTACATGACCCACTGGAGGGTTGCAGAAGAATTTTCAGTCATTTGTTTAAAATTAAAATTCATAGTTAAAGCATAGATAAATTCTGGATTCTTAATAACAAATCTATTTATTTTTCAATTTATAACAACACATAAGATTGATAATCTTCAAATTAAAGGGGCAAAATATATGCTTTTCTTCAAAAAAAAATATCTATGTAGCACTAAATTTAATTTTTTCCTCAGAATTATAGGTTCTCTGTCCAACTTTGAAGATTTTGGCAGTGTATTTCAATGTAATAATAAATCTGTTATGATTACGAACAAAAAATGTAAAATTTGGTAAATTGAATTGATTGAAACCATATTTAATGTTTGCTAAATGATACATTTGTATCATAAATTTATTTTGTCTCTTTAACCATTTTTATTAATCTGTTAGATGTTGTTTTGTTCCCTATATGAACTTATTAATAATTGTTATTACTTTTGTTTAATTTTTCAGAAAAAATGTCTGATTAAATTTTTCTGTATCATTGGTTATATATTTTTTTCTAAACAAAAGGTTTATGTTATATTTTTTTTATTTTGAATCACTTTAGTAATGCTAAGAGAGAAACAAAAAAATAATGCTATGATTCTCAGTAAAAGGCTATTTGTAGTGCTTCTGATTTCTTTTCCAAAGTGGATAGATGCAATAGATTACTCTGGGGAGAGGTGGCTGATTGTGTAATAAAGGCTGAGATTTCAAATGCCTAAGCTGGAAACATTAATTTTTTGTTCAATTCTAATTATTATTCAAAAAAGGAGCCATAAAAAAACAGTTGCAGTTTTAATTTAGATGTCATTGTGTAAAATATACATTTATACTCTAAACTCTTAAGTCATGGCTGCACAAACTTTTCACATTTATATTTTGGTGAGACTTTAAATTTAAATAATAAAACTTTTTTTTAAAAATCTCTCCTACCACATCAGATTGGGAGCTCCTGCTCTAAATTTTACTTGTGTCCCATGCAAAATAAAGAAATGCCCCCATATCAAAGAATATATATCTATGCCCTTACAACATTTTCCTCTTTACTCATCATGCACATTAAGGTGATGACTGATAAATTTTATCAACAAGCTGTATTGATGTATTTTTCTCTTCAGTAGGTTACTAGCTATACAGCATCATACATGTAGGTTACTAACTATACAGCATCATAAATGTAGGTTACTAGCTATACAGCATCATACATGTAGGTTACTAACTATACAGCATCATACATGTAGGTTACTAACTATACAGCATCATATATGTAGGTTACTAACTATATTGCATACATGTAGGTTACTAACTATACAGCATCATACATGTAGGTTACTAACTATATTGCATACATGTAGGTTACTAACTATACAGCATCATATATGTAGGTTACTAACTATACAGTATCATAAATGTAGGTTACTAGCTATACAAGATACATGTAGGTTACTAGCTATACAGCATCATATATGTAGGTTACTAGCTATACAGCATCATACATATAGGTTACTAACTATACAGCATCATACATGTAGGTTACTAACTATACAGCATCATATATGTAGGTTACTAACTATACAGCATCATATATGTAGGTTACTAACTATATTGCATACATGTAGGTTACTAACTATACAGCATCATATACAGGCCCGTAGCCAGAGGGGGGCTGGGGGGGGCTGAGACCCCCGCCCCGTGCATGACCTGAGCCCCCCCCCCCGTGCATGATTTGAGTTTTTGACAAAATTTTAATAATAAAGACTAAAAAACATCAATTATTTTGTTCAATAAATCAATAATAATGAAAACTTAAAAGTTTATGTTTTGGCACTCATTCAGGCTATTTATATATACTTACATATATAGTTTATCTAATTTTTGGGCATAAAAGTTTGAATCTTATTGAAGTTCACTTCTGGGTATTTTGGGCAGCATTGGCATTTGGTGCTTCAACAGCCGTGTGTGAGAGCAGTTTCTCAACCCTCACACGAATGCTCACCCCATATCGCAGATCAATGTTACAAAAGCGTCTAAGCAATCTTTTCCTGCCTGCATTTGAAAAAGCTTTAACAGACAATCTGAATGCTGAAGCATTTTTAGGTAAATTCAGTGCTAAACCCAGGCCCGTAGCCAGGTCAAACCAAGCAGGGAGGCACCAATACCCAACAAGGGGGCACATTTACGTTTTCTTTATTTTTTCCTCTTTTTCTTCTTTTTTAAACTATTATTAAATTAACATCAGATCGGAAATAAAAAAGCGAAAGTTGATTTTGCATGCTTTTCCGGCAATTTTACATCCCTCTGAGTTAAAATGAATAAATACATTCACCTTTTTAGGCCAAAGTTAATAATAATATTATAATAATGAGAAAATATGGTTGATTCATATATGAATCATGGGGAACTGTAGGGTTAAGTGGAGTGGGGCACTCAACACCTAGCGGGGGTGGCACGGCCCCCAGTGCCCCCCTTGGCTACGGGGCTGGCTAAACCACGAAGTTTGCAAATTTGAAACGTATAATAATATAAGTTCGCAACCAGTGCCGACGAGTGGGGGGGGATGGGGCAGGGGGTCCAATGCCCAGGGGCCCGGCGAGTTTTAGGGACCTGGACTGAGCTAGCCAATCATCTTTTTAAAATATTAATATCAGCCCAGGGGCCCGAAATTTCTGTCGATGGGCCTGTTCGCAACCTTGTAATAGTTTTATATATTGACAACTAGCAACTTAAATAAGTTAATAAAATAACATTGACTTCTGAATTCATTTAATACATATGTATAATAAAATAATAAAGTACAAACTCCGTGATTTCTGAGTGATGTTATTTAATTTGCAAATTTACTTTTAGCAGAATTAATTTTATTTTAAATTGAATAATTGCGACAGTTGTTGTTGATAGATCTGTTCTTTGTTTTCAATATTTTATAAGAAATACCACACTAATAGCTAAGCTTTATTCATGCATATTTGTCGTTCTTCCCGGGTTGTACGTTAGACAAACAGTATAATAATATAAATCAGGTATCTATCATGTAACAATTGTGTAGCAGAACAAATGGTCAATATATTTATGCCCTCCCCCGTTATCGCATTAAATTATCGAAATATTTTTTGTTCTAAGACCAATTTTCATCAATGAAAACAGTTTTGCCCCCCACCCCCGGGGTCAATGTTTTGCCCCCTCCCCCGTCAAAGTTGTCTAGATCCGCCGCGATCATTTCTTCGGCACCCCCCCCCCCCCCGAAAAAAATTTCTTCGCCCCCCCCGAAAATGTCTTCGGCCCCCCCCCCCCAATCCAATATTCCTGGCTACGGGCCTGATCATATATGTAGGTTACTAACTATACAGCATCATACATGTAGGTTATAATTGTCTTCTCCAGTAAGTAGATGATGGTCATAAAGTTTTTTATTTATTATAGGCTACATAAATATGTTTGTAAAAGTAATTTTTTAAGAATTTAAATTGAATACACTTCTCACTAGAAAAGTACATTTACTATATGCTGCATTAGACTGACCAATATTTCTGTCATTGCATTAGACTGTCCAGTATTTATGTCGTTACATGAGACAGACCAGTGTTTCTGTCATTGCATTAGACAACCAGTGTTTCTGTTATTTATTTAGTTACTATTTCACATTATGTCTTGTTATTTTGTCAACCTTTTTTACTTTTAAAAGTAGCAATGTTTAGGTTTTTGCTAATTTTGAGCCTAAAAAATATTACACTTGCCTATTTATTTTTCTTACATTACTTGTAATTTATGCTAATAACTACAAATATCAATATTTTCTCCTAATTTATCAAGAACAAAGTTAGTTTTGTAAATTTGCTTACATGTCTTTGATGTTTCATATTTTTTGTCATGAAGTAGATTAAGAAATTTGTATGTTTTTTTTTCAGCTTAAAAAACTATTTGAATAAAGCTTATTGTAATTACATACAGTCATTGTTTGGTTTTCAAAATAGAATGTTTCAATAGTGTCATAATTCCTGCTCATGTTATCAAGTCTATATGTATTAAGTGTCAGTGCTAACATAAACTACCTCTGCTCACACCAACATCCTTTGCTCACACATGGAAATCTAGATATAGCATCAGGAAGGGCAACCAATATTTTAGAAAATACGGTTTAGGCTGACACACAATCAAGTGTTTAGCGTTAGTCTTCATGTTTAATAGCAGTTTTGTATATTTGGTACTTATGTTTTTATGAAATAAACACAAACGCAATTAAAGTTTGAAAACTTTTAATAACAAATTTTTTAATTTAAAATCTTTATTTTGTCAATTTATTTATTTTTCATTTTTTCATTGGTTTTTCATGAACCGTTTCATTCAATTGCTTAACATACTTTTTAGACGAACAATTAAAAAATTTAACAGAAATAAGTTCTTTTAAATTATGATTGAAATTACAAACATTTTCTTCAATCAGCAATGACTCATCAATTGTTACTCTATCAACAATTTTAACAAACAATTTTTTTTTATTTGTTTGTCCTAGAAATAGTTTCAGACTATTTGCTGATCTTTTCAATGAATTGAATACTTTCCAATTTTGTAGGCAAGTAGAGGAGGTATACTCAGATGGCTTCAATAGCCCTCCTCTGTTGACATCGTTCAAAAAAACATCCAGCTTTTTCAATCTTAATTCGTCAATGTCTTTAAATTTTTCATCGACTAATATTTCTCTACAGCTGGTACACTTATTCTGATGAATGATGGAATGTGCAATTGCTCCTGCAACATAATATATTGTTGATGCTTCATCGTCATTAGGGCTTTCCGAAATTTTTAAACAATCTAAAATTGCATTACATTTTCATCCGTACCAGCTGGCAAGCTTTTAACATCATCAATGAAATCATCGATCTCGCTAATATTCAATTTTGAATGACTTAACAGAGACATCATTTTTATCTTGGTGTTGCTATCTGCAACTTGCCGAACTGAGACAAAATAATTGCCCCCTGACATTTGGCGCAACCATCCAAATCTCAACTCTATGGGGTCCGACTGCAGATGACCAAGGAGGATGAATTTCAAGTCTGTCTCACTCATCAAATATTTGCAACAATTAGCAAGAGCAGAACATGTTTGACCAACAGCCAAATAAGTCTCACGACTGAGTCCTTTTGTTTTTGCGTTTTGCCAGCTATGTAGGAAATCACGAAATTCTAAGAGAAATTCTATTTTCCAATCAGAGGAAGATTTTACTGGATCCATGTGGTAGTTTCTTTTTCTTTTCCCCTTCGAACAAGTTTTTACATTTAAAACTTCCCAGAGTTTGATGATAATACCCACAAACCAAGCTGTTGCACCCCATTCAACTTTATTTTCATGCTCCACATAATATTTTAGCATTCACAGTCGATTCGCAAAACACTGACGATAAGAGTTTGACAGACATTTTCTCAATATTTGTAGGATTCAGTACATTCGCATTCAGCTTGTATGCTTTTTTAACAACCATGTTCAGCTCCAAGTTGTAAAGATCCTCAATGTGCTGAAAATCGGCTGATGAATCAGGTGCTGCAATGTTATTGTTGCGAAATTTCGGAAAGACAAAGGATCGTCAATTCAAAAAGTTATTGTATATATTTTTTAAATTGTGGACTGCATCGAAAATTAAAAACATTGGCTGATTAGTCCATTTGTTTTCAATAGATGGTTTAATCGTGCCTCCACAAAGTTCTTGAATATAAAACTTTCTGTTAACAGCTGCATTGTCAACCGAAATGCCAATTACAGTAACCCCTGCTCGGTGCACCATTTCCATCACTTCTGTGTAACATTGATGCATTTGGCCAGCAGTCAAATTATGGATAGGGTAGAGAGCTACCATATCTCTAAATTTATGACAAAGAGATTTAACCATAAAACACAGAAGAGTAGAAGCTTGTTCGCCTTCAGCTGTCAATCCATGAAACTTGCCGGAAAAGTATTCAACACGCTTGGCCACATATATTTCATCGATTATGATTGTGCACATTCTTTCCAGCTGGTTTAATGTGCTAACACGAAGTGTGAGGTAACTTGTGTTATCAAGCCCTGTTTTTTCTTTTACTCGTCTTGTTAGTTTTTTTAAAGTGTTTATTGAAGGCAGGTTCAAAACTTCACTTTCCAATATTTTAGAGTAAGATGCAGTGCCTGATGCATATACCAGATATGACCAAATAATGGTTTGTGGTGTGTATGTTCTCGCATGTTTGTTCACCCCCACCAATTTCAACTGATCGACAAGAAATTGTATTTGTTGAAAAACAGGATTTGAATCTTCATAAAAAGTCATCATTTTTTTCAAATGTGATTTTGCTTCTTGCTTGATCTCATCAAAGGTTTCATGAAATGGAGTTTCATCAAAACATTTTAAACGAGCAAGCAAATTCAACAACTGACTCATTGTTTCCAAATTGGAAGAACAAATATTGTTTGAAAATGATTTAGATAATTGTTTTCCTTTGTGATGTAGTGATATGTCGAATGATTTTGAAATTGAAATTGATGATTTAATAAACAAAATGTTATTCTGAAATTCCAACAAATAAATATATAAATGTTCATTTTGAATATGGAGTTGATATCCAGAACGTATTTTCTCTTTACTTAATTTTTCTTTTAGATCAACTTGTTTATGACATCATTTTTATTAAACAAGTTTTCCAACTCCATCGTTTGATTTTCAACAACTTCTTGTCGAGCTGATGACGAAGACTTCATTGTTGTTCTACGGTACTTCGGAGTTGATAAGTATGATGGTGCATTCTGAAAAATACTTGGCACTGCATCCTCTTTTAATTTAATTTTTGGTCTAACAGGTTTATTGGATTCACATCTTTGCTTTGATCGAGACATGTTTGTATCTTTTACATCACTAACAAAATCACTTGGCAAGAAATGGAGCGAACACATTTTTGAATATTTCCCAGGCTGAAAATTTTGGCAGGGAATAGCTCTAATCCATTGTTCACATAATTCCAAATTGTTTAATGGATACGAATGAAAAGAAACTCCTTTACTTTCCGCTTTTTTAACACTGTCATATCCAGTTTTGCATCCGTATGCAGAACACTTATTGACCATTTTCTTAGTTATTTATTATATTTAAAATTAGATTTATAAACCAAAACAATTATTATACGTAAATTTTACCGAGAAAAAGAGAAATTTTAGAAAAACAACAGTAATAAAACAAAATAAAATCCGAATAAATGGACGAACGAAAACAAGCAAGCATGTATATAATAGTGCAACTTTGTTTAATCCTTGCGTCAGCCTAAACCGTACACGGCTAGAATGAAATTTTATTTGGTTATCTATCCTGGTGTTATATCTAGATATCCATCGCTCACAGCAACAAACTGTGCTAACATAAACAACCTCTGCTCACACCAACATCCTGTGCTCACACCAACAAACTGTGCTAACATAAACAACCTCTGCTCACACCAACATCCTGTGCTCACACCAACATCAAGGTGAATGGCGATAATGTGAAGGGTTTGATCGTCATTGAGATAATCTTGAATTTTTCATGTCCTGGTGAAAGTTCTCTCAAGTCCATTCAGCCCCAGTGGGTAGACATTATCTAGGGAAGAGTAGGCATTATGTTATATCTCTAAATATAAACAGTCAACCAGTTGAACACACCGGGCCTAGGACGACTCAATTTGGGGCCTACAACAGTAACTGCAGTCTATATATCGTGTGAAAACAACCTTGTCGCAGACATCACCAGCCTGAGCCTGTCGCTCTAGTTGGACTTGACAACGAAAATAATTATCATCAGTACCCTGGCCAATTTATGCTGTTTCAAAAAATGAACTAAATACGTTCATTAAATGAAGACAAAATAACTATTACTGAAAGTAAATAATGATATAGTGAAAGTAAAGAATGATATAGTGAGAGTAAATATATATATATATATATATATATATATATATATGTATATATGGGCGTATTCATGAGGGGGCAGGGGGGGCATTTGCCCCCCCCCCACATTTTGAAAAAATGTCATATAAGAGGGGGGCATTTGCTCCCCCCCTTACATTTAAAAAAAATGTCATAAAGTTGTTATTTGCCCCCCCCCCCTGGAAAAATACCTTGCGACGCCCATGTATATATATATATTAGTATACACATAAACACGAGGGTATCTGGCGCCCTCAAAACGATATTTTGTATAAAGTTAACATTAAAAAAACAATATTTTTTAAATATTATTATTTTAATGTAGATGGCGTTTGCCACCCACAAATGATTAAATATGTACTGTAATGACTACATGATTGAGACTCCACGAATGTAGCTTGTATTCTATCAATATTTGACTGACCAAGGAACTGGAGCTGCTACTCGCAGGTTTTAGAAAATGATGAAGACAATAATGTTGCTAGCCAATTCTAAACACTTTATGTGAACAACTGATCCATCTTATAGATCAAAGTTCCAATAATACGACATAATAAAAAAATATAAAAACTTGCGTGAGACGATGGCAGATTTTTCAACGATGCTAATTCGATTCCGATCCCTAACGTTATAGTTTCGCACACTGACACAAACACACTGACACACACACATCTATTGACAGTAAATACACATATCAAAAGGAGATAATTCAGACCCACTGACAAAATTTTTGACAGGATATACAGACAGACTCATTAACACACACGAATTTGTTAGCAGGATAGACAGACAGACTCAGTAACACACACAAATCTATTAACAGGATATACAGTAGGGTGGGGCAAACTGCTGTTGTCTCTGTCAGACAATTATAAATCGATGCTCCCTCATCTAGTGATCAATTTAACAATTCATGTTCATGTGTTATTTTCATGTCTAGGGGTCGCAACTTTGAAAAATACAGTTCTTTATGAATATTAACCCCTAAAGCGCCAACTAATATTAACGAAATGCATCTAGAATAGTTATCATATTTATGTTTGGTATAATTTTACAGCTAAATGATAACTGTTTACATTACTATTATTATGTAAGCTTTTTGAATTTTTATTTTATTTTTATTATAAATATTTGTGGGTATTACAAAAATGTGCCGCTTCTAGGCCCCGGTAAAAAAAATTCCAATGACGGTAAAATTAATGAAAAAATATACAAGACGAATGTTCACTTGTTATTATCTATTTAAAAAACGATCAAATTAAATACACAAACTTTCCCGAAAAGAATCCATCAAAAATTATTTTAATTAAATCATTTATATCCAAGAAAAGCTAAGTCGGCCTATAAAAAAGAGCACTACGTCTTAGTATCATTTCCTACGCGCAGCTATGTTGAACATGTGGTTCCAGCATCAGGAAAGTCCAAGGACATTTCCAGAGAAATTATGTCAGTGGTTACAAGCAGCAAGTCGGAACTAACTTTACAAGGAGTTGTTTGTGATGGAACACCAATAAATACTGGTAAACATAATGGTGTAATCCGACAGCTGAACTTCAGCTACGAAGGCCACTTCAATGGTTGGTTTGTTTACTGCATGCCAACGAATTGCCTTTAAGGAAGCTAATAGAAGTCGTTGATGGGAAGACCACTGGTCCAAAGACTTCAGAAGAACAGATAGCAAGCATACTGGAATTTGATCCCCAGCAGAAATCAATCATCGAATTTTCTCAAGTTTCAGGTTCTGTTGTTGAGGTTGAAGACGAGGTGATGAAAGATCTAAGTACAGATCAGCAGTATTTACTGAAAATGTGTCTGCTTATTCAAAGTGGTTGCAGCGCTGGTCAGAGTTACATCTCATATTTAGAGACTGCCCAACCTGGGACAATTAGTCATGCCAGATGGTTAACTAAAGCTAACCGAATACTCAGGTTGTATGCCTCCGAACAAAGTCCTTCTGCCGACCTTCAACGAATTGTGAAATTCATACTGAATTTTTATGCTCTATCATGGTTTTGCATCAAATCTCATCCAAGCTGCCAGGATGGAGCCAAGAACTTCTTCTTCATGATTTCACTGTACCAAAAACTTGACACAAATGACCAGGCTGTCGTGGCTGCATTGCTTCAAAACAACAGCTACTTTTGTCATCCAGAAAATATATTGTCGTACATTAGCATGGTTAACTTGGAACTGGTCGAGTTTGATTCACCTCCACTGCCTAGGGGCCATAATATCCGACGAAGGATCAAGCCAGACATTCTTGACAGATTGGCCCAGACAACGGCAGCTCTGAGCAAACTTTTGGCAAGGCAACAAACTCTCTCTGAAATAAAAAACTCGACTAATGCGCTCTCTGGTGACATCGGTCTTCCTGTATGGATGTGAAACTTGGACGCTTACTGCAGACCTTTAAAGAAGAATTAGTGCGCTGGAGATGAAATGTTTCCGCAAGCTATTGAACATCTCATACACGGAACACATAACGAATGAAGAGGTGCGCACTAAAATAACGGCTGCCATCGGCCCTCACGAAGACCTTCTCACTTCAGTCAAGAGGAGGAAACTGCAATGGTATGGACACGTTGCGAGATGTGGAGGTCTTGCAAAGACAATCATGCAAGGTACAACCAACGGCAGAAGGAAAAGAGGAAGACAAAAGAAGAGATGAGACGTCAACATCAAAGAATGGACCGGCCTGTTGTTCGTCGACTCCCAAAAGGCAGCACAGGACTAGAGAAAATGGAGGGAACTAGTTTTCGGTCAACAACGGTGCCCCAATGATCCACCCACGGGTTAAGGGATAGTCAAGTCCTCAATGCTGCAGGACACCACTGCCGAAGATATTGCCAGTTACGGCCAGGTGATTCTACCTCACTTTCCATGCCATTCGCAAGATGTTGAAAGAAACATCAAGGATGTCACAGCAGTTTGTGGCAAAGTATACGGACATGTTAGACGCCATGGTGCTATTATTCAAAGGAAGAAATCAAGATCGGACGTGCCAACAATAGAAACAAAGGCAGACTTTCTGCACTAATTTCACATAGGAACGGCCGTACTGTTGCAAATAACTTTGTTTTTATTATTGTACTAGAGATTGTTGTTGTTGAATATGTTGTGTTTGATTTTAAGAACCATTAACATTGTTAATAATTTTATCTGTTCAGCGGCGTTATATTTTTCAGAACACATTTAATTGCGTTTTTTTAAAGACAGAGTTGCTAGAAAACGGTTATAAAGAAAATAAAACTGTTTTTGTCTACGCTTTTACTTTCATATGGGTCACTGATTTTGGTTTGTCTGAGACCTTTACTCCAAAATTTGTCAGTTTTTGCCCCACCCTAATATACAGACTCATTGCGCCATACATCTACTGGTAGGACATTTTGAAAGACTCACTGACGCACGCATTTACTGACAGAATATTCTGAAAGACTCACTGACGCACACATTTACTGACAGGATATTCCGAAAGACTCACTGACACATACATACATATACTGATGGGAGAAACCGAAACTCTCACAGACATAAACATCTATTGAAATAAGACATACATATTTTCACATTGACACACAAATATATTGACATGAGACATACATACTCACTCATTGTCAATGGCGTAGCTAAGGGGGGGGGGCGAGGGGGCGGACCGCCCCGTGTGACAGCATATGGAGGGTGACACTATGTCACCCCCAACAAAGTTTTTCAGCCAGGCTAAGGTGCGAAAATAATCTGAAAATAGAATGTTTATAAAAACCCAACCAATACAGGAAATGTGACCGGACGTTTCGTATACAGATCAAATGTCAACCACAATTAGATATGTACATATCAGCGGTGGAACAGTTGAAGTGCGGGAGTCATTCCTTGGATTTTTTCATCTGAAAGGTAAAACAGCTACTGCATTGACTGGCGATATCCTCGAGAAACTAGAAAACGAAGGACTGGATATTCATTTATGTCGCGGTAATGCAGCAAGCATAGCTGGAATCCACGGTGGTGTGCAACAAAAGATCGAAGACTAGGAATCCGTCTTGCGTAACGTTTTTTGGAAGTCTTGAGGCGCTTTACACATTATTTGCTCTGTCGACCGATCATTGGGATTTACTAGAGAAATACACAGGTCTAACTATGAAGAGACTTCCACAAATCGCTGGATACACAGGTCTAGCAGTGAAGAGACTGTCCACAACTCGCTGGAGTGCACATGCTGATGCAGTGGAGCAAGTTATTCAGAAGTTTAACCAGTTTGTGGAAGCCATTGAAGCTCTGTGTGATGTCGAAGGAAGCGTCGAGACAAGAGGCGCTGCGCACAATCTGTTGCAGCTTATATACGACTTTTCTTTCATTTAGTTCTTGTTTTTCTGAGGTGATGTTTTACAAGAAGTCGACTTAGCACAGAAGTACATGAAAACACAAGATATTACTGTGGACATGGTTGCAACCAAACTAAGGGCTCTCAAGGCCTTTGTGGAAGAGCATCGTACGAAGGTTGTTGACAATGCCGTCCAGCAGGCACTGGAGAAATGTGAAGAACTTGATATCCCTACAGAGAAGAGAATCATAAGGAAGAGAAGATTACCAGGAGAGTAGGCAAGAGATGCTGGATTGTCATTGCAGCAGAAGACCAAGTGAGCAATGTTAGATTGTCTGGACCGTTTTCATATGAAGTTAGATACGAGAGGAAAGGCAGTGAATAACATTTTGCTGACTTTTTCTGCCGTTCAGCCAGACCATATTATTTGTGCCAACGACGAAGAAATACAGTTGTCTGTTACCAAGCTCACAACCGTGTATGATGAGCTGAAGAAGACCTTTGTCTAGAAATTCCACGTTTAAGGCAACACGTACAAGCAGCCCAAATAAACTTGGAGGAAACCAAGCACTAGATTGTACTGCAACTCCTACGATTTATCATCAAGTGGGATTTTTCTGAATCATTAACATATCTTACGCTGACTCTAAGATTCTTTCTGACAATATGTGTTTCTGTGGCATCGTGTGAAAGAAGTTTCTCCAAAATGAAACTTATAAAACATTTCCTGCGGTCAACCATGAGCCAGTCGAGATTGTGAGATTGTAGAATATGGCTGTTCTGTCCATTGAACACGAACTTACAAGACAAATAGATTTTAACGATGTCATTGACCTGTTTGCCACAATGAAAACAAGAAGACATTCCTTCTAGGACCATAGTGTCGAAGGACATTCTTTTGGGATGTGCATTTAGATGTTCTGAAAGTGAACAGTAGCATTTTAAAAATCTTTGGATTTGAACTATTTGTTTTATGGTATTGGTTTCGGATTTTGTCTTGAAACATACATGTAAGCAGTAACGTACCGGTCAGTAGAGCCTAGAGGTAGAGTATTTATGAATATTTAGCTACACCTAACCATTTAGCAAAGGGTCGTGTGGGGTCATTGGGGTGACATTTGAGTGGACCGCCGTGAGTTGACGAAACCATTAAACATTGTACAGTCACATTACATCCTTAGAATAACGGAGATGAAGTACTTTGTTATTGTTTTACTTGGGTACTTGTACTCGTACTTATGTATTTTATAGTCACAGTCTTTCTAGAAATTAACACAAAACGTGTGTGCATGTACTTGTAATCGTACTTGCACTTTGATTTCATGTACTCGTACTTGTACGGTCATTCCTGGAACATCTATGACGAACAATAATTCGCGTCAAAAGACACCATGGGGATGTTGTTAGCTAAAAGCAAAGAAACATCTCTTAAGTGCTAATGTCACATGACATCGATACATCTCTATACTTATAAGACGCATTTGTTGTCTGTCTGTCTGTCTGTCTGTCTATTCCCTTATAACTCAAGATCCAGACAAACAAATAACGTGAAATTTATTACACATACACATAATTACATGGGGAGGTTATAGGACAGGTTTCGTTTCATCTCGATGGGTAGTTTAATTGTAATTAATTTTTTTTTATTTTAGTATTTTACTATATTAAAGTAATCTCGACGGTGCCATAAATAAAATTCCTCTGTGACGTCATTTCCCGATGATCGAATAGAACTTGCGCGCTGGTGCTGTATTGTGCCTTTGTGATGCAAAGAATTGTTTTTTCATGATCTCTGATTTGTACAGTTTGAGGAAGGTAAAGGAATGAAGAAGGATTTTAGAAGAAGTGTGAAGCCATAATAATAAGTATATATATATATATATATATATATATATATATATATATATATATATATATATATATATATATATATATATAGAGAGAGAGAGAGAGATTGAGGGGGAGGGAGAGAGATAAAGAGAGAGAGATAAAGAGAGAGAGAGAAGGGGCAGGGGGGAGAGAGAGGAAAGGAGGGTAGGAGGGAGGGAGGGAGGGGGAGAGAGGAGGGAGGATGGACAGGGGGAGAAAAGGAGGGGGAGAGAGGGAGATGGGAGAGGGAGCAGGGGGGAGAGGGAGCAGGGGGAGAGGGAGCAGGGGGAGAGGGAGAGAGAAAGGAAGGGAGGGAGAGAGGGGGTAGGGAGAGAGAGAGGGAGGGAGGGAGAGAGAGGGTGAGAGAGAGGGAGGGAGAGAGATAAAGAGTGGGGGGGCAGGGAGGGAGAGAGAGGGAATGAGGGAGGGAGGACGGGGGAGAGAGGGGGAGGGAGAGAGAGGGATGGAAAGGGGAGGGAGGGAGAAAGGAGGGAGAGAGGGGTTAGGGGAGGGGGAGAGAGGGAGGGAAGGAGAGAGGGAGAGGATGGGAGAAATGGGAGGAAGAGATAAAGAGAAAGAGGGGGCAGGGAGGGAGAGAGAGGGAAGGAGGATGGAGGAGGATGGACGGGGGGAGAGAAGGAGGGGGAGAGGGAGAGAGGGAGATGGGAGAGGGACGGAGAGAGATGGGAGAGAGGGAGGGAGAGGGAGGGAGGGAGAAAGGGAGGGAGGGAAAGGGAGAGAGGGGGAGGGAGGGAGGGAGAGAGAGGAAGGGAGAGACCTGACTTGTTGGCAGTGTGGGTCTGACTGGTTGGCTTGGCAGTGTGGACTTGGCTTGTTGTCAGTGTGGACCTGACTTGTTGGCAGTGTGGACCTGACTTGTTGGCAGTGTGGGCCTGACTTGTTGGCAGTGTGGACCTGACTTGTTGGCAGTGTGGGCCTTACTTGTTGGCAGTGTGGGCCTGACTTGTTGTCAGTGTGGACCTGACTTGTTGTCAGTGTGGGCCTGACTTGTTGACAGTGTGGACCTGACTTGTTGGCAGTGTGGGCCTGACTTGTTGGCAGTGTAGATCTGACTTGTTGGCAGTGTGGGCCTGACTTGTTGACAGTGTGGGCCTGACTTGTTGTCAGTGTGGACCTGACTTGTTGTCAGTATGGACCTGACTTGTTGGCAGTGTGGGCCTGACTTGTTGGCAGTGTGGACCTGGCATGTTGACAGTGTGAACCTGGCTTGTTGTCAGTGTGGGTCTGACTTGTTGAGCGTGTGGACCTGACTTGTTGGCAGTGTGGACCTGACTTGTTGTCAGTGTGGGTCTGACTTGTTGGCAGTGTGGGCCTGACTTGTTGACAGTGTGGACCTGACTTGTTGGCAGTGTGGACCTGGCTTGTTGGCAGTGTGGACCTGACTTGTTGGCAGTGTGGGCCTGACTGTGTTCAGTGTGGACCTGACTTGTGTTCAGTGTGGACCTGACTTGTTGTCAGTGTGGACCTGACTTGTTGTCAGTGTGGACCTGACTTGTTGGCAGTGTGGACCTGACTTGTTGGCAGTGTAGACCTGACTTGTTGTCAGTGTGGACCTGGCTTGTTGGCAGTGTGGGTCTGACTTTTTGGCAGTGTGGACCTGACTTGTTGGCAGTGTGGGTCTGACTTGTTGGCAGTGTGGGTCTGACTTGTTGGCAGTGTGGGTCTGACTTGTTGGCAGTGTGGACCTGACCTGTTGGCAGTGTGGGTCTGACTTGTTGGCAGTGTGGACCTGACTTGTTGGCAGTGTGGGTCTGACTTGTTGGTAGTGTGGACCTGACTTGTTGTCAGTGTGGGTCTGACTTGTTGGCAGTGTGGGTCTGACTTGTTGGCAGTGTGGACCTGACCTGTTGGCAATGTGGGTCTGACTTGTTGGCAGTGTGGACCTGACTTGTTGGCAGTGTGGGTCTGACTTGTTGGCAGTGTGGGTCTGACTTGTTGGCAGTGTGGGTCTGACTTGTTGGCAGTGTTGGTCTGACTTGTTGTCAGTGTGGACCTGACTTGTTGGCAGTGTGGGTCTGACTTGTTGGCAGTGTGGACGTGACTTGTTGGCAGTGTGGGCCTACAAGAATTTGGAATTCATCCCTAGCTTTTCCCTTATATATATATAAGACCTATTGAGCAGTTAAATAATTGAGACTTTTTTTAAAACAAAATATTATTAATTAAGCTTTACATTCTAATTGGGTTTTGTCATAATAAAAGTTTTGACCTGGAATGGGGGGCGGGGAGGAGGCTTTAGCGATGGAGACTCAAAGCAACCAACATGTTAGCCAATGCATAATACCGGCTGTGTTAACAAAATGCATTGTTCTCTTATGAGTATGACATAGTGACATTTAAAATTCAGACCTACTGAAGATGAACAAATATTGTCGTATCTTGCACAAAACGTAGGACAAGAGATGTAGTAACAACCAGGTAGCAACAGCATGTCTTCAACACGTTATCAACCTTCTGACTATCTAATTACAACCAAATCAAAACAGGATGTCTTCAACACGATATCAACCTTCTGACTATAATAACAATCAAATCACAACATGATGTCTTCAACACGATATCAACCTTCTGACTATCTAATAACAATCAAATCACAACATGATGTCTTCAACACGATATCAACCTTCTGACTATCTAATAACAATCAAATCACAACAGCATGTCTTCAACACGATATCAACCTTCTGACTATCTAATTACAACCAAATCGTATAAACAATTATGTTGAAGAAACAAATCTGCCTGGAGGCCAGCAGCTGAAAAGCTTCAATGACGAAACAAAACTGGAGTAGCTGTGAGAGAGAACTACAATCTGGTCAAATTAACAGAAATACTCACTCCAAATGTTTTTACTGTCGGAATCTTTACTTGTGTTAAACCTATTCCGTGATACTTTTTGTCTAAGAAACTCTGTGTTGTAGACTGGGATCCTGATATTTTGTACGATCATGAAATCACTGAAACAACTTAATCTCTGGACCAGAAGATGCTCCAAAACATGCTTTGTAAATGGGATAAAATCACTTTATAAACATAGTGTCGACAGGCTGTGTATAATAAATATTTTCCAACTAATTTCTCCAGCAGGGTACAAGCACCTGAATGTACACCTGTGTTGATTGAAATAGTATCAGAACAGAGTGCCACACTTTTGTCATATGAAATGTTCCAATCTTATAAAGCTTGTTCAATGATACAATATTACAGTGGGTGTTCTGAATGTCGGCAAACTTATTTTATATTTTAACTTAATAATCCCCCCCCCCAACCAAATAACGATGTGTATTATGAATGATGACTCATAAAATTAACAAATAATAAAATATTGATAACATTTTCAACCTAATTATTAAAATAGAAGAGATAAATATGAAAAACGTATAAAAAATGTGGATTCGAGTAACCTTACAAACTTAAACTGCGTTGAGCAACCCCTAACATCAACAGATTGTCTTCAGAATTTTCCTATATATTTTTTTCATTAAAATGAACCAAATAAAAGGTTGAGAATGAGAGCATTAACAAAAAAAGTTTTTTTACAATGCATTTGTTGGTCACCCTAGTGTACTTGTAAGTTTTTAATTTGTCTTTGACAGGCTAAGAATATGATAGAGAACATTAGATCTGCTTTTATTGATAATTTGAACAACGTAGAGTGGCTTGATCCAATTACCAGAGTTGTAACTATTGAAAAGGTTCCATATTTTGAGAAATTTATTTTTGTTTCATCTGTTGATTATATATATAACAATACGTACTGTGGGCGTGTCAGTGGGGTCGCTATACGAAATAAATTATAAAGTAATAAAAGGTTGGGGTCGCTAGACGAAATAGATTAAAAAGAAATAAGAGTAACCTATTTGAGGTTGTCTAAACAATAATAATTTAAAAAGAAATAAAACATTGCCAGAAAAGTAAAGAATAACTCTTTGAATCTTCTGGAAACATGTAAATAATTTGGAAGAAATGATTACAAATTACAAACGTGACACGTTTCGTCACTTTATACGCCAATATAGGCCCTTTAGATTACAAGACCTAGGCTCACAGTAACGCCTACTCTACAGAGCTTGCAAGTGTATGAATTGATACATTATCATTTCAGAAACAATCTTGCTTTTTACTGGACCATTAGACTAGAATCTGCATATCAGCCACACAATTTGGTGTATTTATAAGGTACCTCATCACCTGTAGCTCCTGCTACAGTAGGGTTTATTATTTTAAATATTACCTGATATCTCTCATTGTCTCTCTCAATCTCTGTCTATTTAAGATGGCTCTTATTTTCAGGTCAAAGTTTTAAAATTGACGACAAATAAGTTGCAAGCGTTGCACAGGTAAAATTGAATGAAAGGTAGATAACACCTGACATCATCTATTTCTTTACCCTAACAAAAGTCTCGTCCCTTTAATGGTGTCGGGACTACACATTATCACGTGACACTCAGCCTTATCGCAATCACATAATACAGTGGTTCTGAAATCTTTTTTAAAATGAGTGTCATGTGGTCTGAACAATTTAATTAGAAGACCTGAGCAACAATCTCATAAATATTGAATGAGTCATTGCCCGTTGTATTAAGGGAGTTATTGCTCGTAGTATTGAGAGAGTTATTACCCGTAGTATGACATTTTGATATATTATTTGGGAGATTAACAAAAAAGATTACAAACTTTTGTTTTTTAGTTTTCCAGATGATTTAATTATACATTCATTTACCATTCAGCGAACTTTTTGCATATAAATGGTATTAACACTGACATCAGATTTTTGAAGATCTGATAAAAATGAACTATTTCAAGTTGCAGTTACCACCCACGACAGTAAACGCCTATTACAGTGTTTTTGACAGTAGTATCACCCACGACAGTAAACGCCTATTACAGTGTTTTTGACAGTAGTATCACCCACGACAGTAAACGCCTATTACAGTGTTGTTGACAACAGTATCACCCAATACAGTAAACGCCTATTACAGTGTTGTTGACAACAGTAAACGCCTATTACAGTGTTGTTGACAACAGTAAACGCCTATTACAGTGTTGTTGACAACAGTATCATTTTCCCTGCTGGAATTTTACAAGCACCTTTTTTTTTCAAAAACTTTCCAAAGTGAGTCAACAATTTTCATTTTTTTTTGTCGGTTTTCATTTTCTTGGGTGACATATAAAGTCTCTATCAAGAGTGACATTCATTGATTTGGTGGTATAACGATAGCTTTAGGTATACCCCTACAACTTTAGAACCACTGATAAGTAGGTAAATTTTAGTTAGTTAGTCAAGTTTAAAAGTTCATAAGGCCAGGGCCACGTTTATACATTTTGTTAAAAGTTCAGGGTTAGATCTTTGGTAGAGTAAGGTTAACAGTACAAGTCAGATTCTATAAAATTTCCAGTGACCCAGGTAGGAAAGTTAGATCCAAAAGACATTAGCCATTGTCTAAGGTGTCAAGGAAAGCACCACTGTCTCTTAAGCCAAAGCAGGACAACGAACTTTCTTTATATCAAGTTAATACTAGTCAGTGACCTTAACCGTAGGTAACAGTAAACTTAGTTGCAGGTAACAAAAGGATGCTAACCTTAGAATGGGTATTCGGCTGCACCAATCACCAATCGCTAGGCTGGAAAAAGAGTCCTAATTATGTAAATGGGTTAAAAGGTGCTCATTGTATACTAAATAAGTCAAAAGATGAACAAGGGAGATAAGTACAATTAATACAGGAAAACATTGTCTTGAAAAATGGCGAGGTTATCTGCCCAGAAGTGACCAGAAAAGTGTATAACTGGTAGAGAAAAAAAAAAGTATCATTTTTCGTAAAATAAAGTGAATTGTTGATTGATGTGAACTACAAATGTGAGGGATCAGATGGGTTTTAAACAGAGCAGTAACTGACAACATCCGAGCTGATAACGAAATATACAGAGAACACATATATAGTGAGAACACTCATATACAGTGATCATTCTGAAACGTTTTAAAAAATTCGTGATTTCAGTGTTCTATGACTTATTGGTTCAACTTAATTTGGTGATATTTTTACCTGATCCAGGATGAAATATGGAAATATGTGATTAACTCTACAGCCTACCAGTGCATTGGTCGCGCATCTCGATGATTTATTTTTGCCATTTAAAAAATAAATGTTGTTTCCTGCATTATAAATTCAATATTATTTTTAGCAATAAATTAAGCGATGCAAATGAAATCTAGAATGGTTTGATTTCGTATTTTTATCTTTTTATTCGACCTTTCACACTACAATTTGTTTGTATTTTGAGAAGCTGAATTGATGTCTTATATTTAAGAAGGAAGTCATCTAATTTTTTTTATATATTTCATTAAAAAAAAAACTTTTATAATTCATAGGTTGTCAAACAAATTACTCTGATTAGTAGTGCATTAAGTTTAAAAGATGCTTCAAAAATAAACATAAAAGTCTACCTAGACCAACGTCGATTATATTTCTTGAACGCTTGTTACACTGACAGACCCTTGTGCCCTACACCAGATGTAATATATTTGGCTGGTAATCGTGCCCGGCTATCATTAGCATGTTATATTTTATATTGGTTTAAAATAGATCTTTAAATGTAGCCATCACTTAATCTGTACTCAATTAACCCTGTTTATTCTCCCCTCCTTGTTTCATATTGTTTTCCCCGTCATATTTTGGATTCTCTCTTCCGCCCCCCCCTTCCCACTGACAATCTAGTATATAGTTGCAATTGAATTCAGAATACACTTTCCATCAACTCTGTATTGTGTATTCACTTTCCATCTCCTACCACAAACCCCCCCATGCGTACATATTCTGTATTATGTACGTCCCTCTCCCTATTGTATATTCGTTCATCTCTATCTATTTTCTTTCACCATTCCCTAATAAATATTCTATTTTCATCCGAGACCTTCAGGTTACCAGTCGTGTGATTTACTCCACACGGCCACCTGTCCCGTCATTGTTAATAATGAATTAGTAACACAACACTGTTGTTACTGAAGACAACACTTTTACTATTTAACACAACATTGTTGTTACTGAAAACAACCCTTTAACTATTTAAAACAACACTGTTGTTACTAAAAACAACACTTTTACTATTTAACACAACATTGTTGTTACTGAAAACAACACTTTTACTATTTAACACAACACTGTTGTTACTGAAAACAACACTTTTACTATATAACACAACATTGTTGTTACTGAAAACAACACTTTTACTATTTAACACAACATTGTTGTTACTGAAAACAACACTTTTACTATTTAACACAACACTGTTGTTACTGAAAACAACCCTTTTACTATTTAAAACAACACTTTTGTTACTTAAAACAACACTTTTACTATTTAGCACTACACTGTTGTTACTGAAAACAACACTTTTACTATTTAACACAACAATGTTGTTACTGAAAATAACACTTTTACTATATAACACAACATGTTTATTGATTAAACAAACAAAATCTCTTGGAAGAAAGATTTTAATGCTTATTTATTATAATGTTAATATTTTATTAATGTCTTAACTGACTGGCTAAACT